>OY992895.1:53406471-53473971 GCA_963921405.1 Cepaea hortensis | reverse complement strand
CAGATAGATAGTCGGGAACGGGAACGGGAGCTTATATGACTACTTATATGAATTAAATGAGATGCTCCACACCAGGAGCTGTGCGATGCCGGGCCGGGTCAGACAGACAGACAGACAGACAGACAGACAGACAGACAGACAGACAGACAGACAGACAGACAGACAGACAGACAGACAGACAGACAGACAGACAGACAGATAGTCGGTAACGGGAACGGGAACTTATATGACTACTTATATGAATTAAATGAGTTGCTCCCCACCAAGGACTGGGCGAAGCCGGGCCGGGTCAGCTAGTATATATATAAAAGGCAATCTCCGTATGTATGTCCTTTATGCGTTCGCGAACGGTCCATCCGATTGAGATGAAATTTTCTACACGTTATCCTCTCATTCCCGCGCTGCCAACTGTGATATTTTTTTAGTGTAAAATCGGCTGCTTACTTAATATTATTTAATTTTTCATTTTTCATTATAATTTATATATAGCAAGGGAACTTAACTCTAGAAAAGTTATTTCAAGGGGCATAACTTTTCTGTATAACTTATAGTCATATTGTTGCATCGTTTTCAAAGATTTATAAACTCTTTGTCTATAGTTATGTACCGGCATATGAGTTATAATAAATAGTGATACAATCTTTAAGGCATTTTCAAAGTTTTCATAAAAATAATGCATAATGTATAACATTGTAACTCATCTTTTTATGCTTAAAGAATAAATAAATAATAGTTACCTTATCTCTATCAAGTTTGAAGTTTTTACATTTCTTTACACAGTCGCCAACTCTAAGAAGACATGGAACAACTTCAGCCATTATTAAATCTACAGGCATATGCGTTATAATCCTCCTCCTCTCCCCTCTTCCACCTCCTACACTCTTCCTCTTCCCCTCCCCCTCCTCCCTCTTCCTCCTCCATCCTCCTCTTCCCTCTTTCTAGTCCTCCTCCCTCTTCCTCCTGCTTCCTCCTCCTCCTTCCTCCTCCTCCTTCCTCCTCCTCCCTCTTCCTCCCTCTTCCTCCTCCTGCCTCCTCGCCCTCCTCCCTCCTTCTAATCACTCCTCTTCCTTCCTCCTCCCTTCTCCTCCTCTCTCCTCCTACTCACTCTTCCTCCTCCCTCCTCCTCCCTCCTCCTCCTACGTCCTCCCCTCCTCCTTCCTCCTCCTTCTCCTCCCTCTTCCTCCCTCCTCCTCCTCCCTCCTCCCCCTCCCTCTTCCTCCCTCTCCTCCTCCCTCCTCCTCATCCCTCCTCCTCCCTTCTCCTCCTCCCTCCTCATCCTCTCTCCTCCTCCCTCCTCCTCCTCTCTCCTCCTCCCTCCTCTTCCTCCCTCCACATCCTTCCTCCTCCTCCCTCTTCCTCCTCCTTCCTCCTCCTCCTTCCTCCTCCTCCTTCCTCCTCCTCCCTCTTCCTCCCTCTTCCTCCTCCTGCCTCCTCGCCCTCCTCCCTCCTTCTAATCACTCCTCTTCCTTCCTCCTCCCTTCTCCTCCTCTCTCCTCCTACTCCCTCTTCCTCCTCCCTCCTCCTCCCTCCTCCTCCCTCCTCCTCCTACGTCCTCCCCCTCTTCCTTCCTCCTCCTTCTCCTCCCTCTTCCTCCCTCCTCCTCCTCCCTCCTCCCCCTCCCTCTTCCTCCCTCTCCTCCTCCCTCCTCCTCATCCCTCCTCCTCCCTTCTCCTCCTCCCTCCTCATCCTCTCTCCTCCTCCCTCCTCCTCCTCTCTCCTCCTCCCTCCTCTTCCTCCCTCCACATCCCTCCTCCTCCATCTTCCTCCTCCTCCCTCCTCATCCTCGCTCCTCCTCCCTCCTCACCCTCCCTCCTCATCCTCGCTCCTCCTCCCTCCTCATCCTCCCTCCTCCTCCTCCTCCCCCTCTTCCTCCCCCTCCTTCTCCTCCCTCCTCCTTCTCCTCCCTCCTCCTTCTCCCTCTTCCTCCTCTCTCCTCCTCCCTCCTCCTTCTCCCTCCGCCTCCTCCCTCCTCCTCTCTCCTCCTCCTCCCTCCTCCTCCCTCCTCCTCCTCCATCTCCCTCCTCCTCCCTCTCCTCCTCTCTCCTCCTCCCCCTCCTCCTCCTGCGTTCTTCTCCTTCCTCCTTCTCCCTCCTCCTCCTCCCCCTTCCCCCCTCCTCCCCCCTCCTCCCTCCTCCCCCCTCCTCCCTCCTCCTCCCTCTTCCTCCTCTCCCTCCTCCTCCCCTCCTCCTCCTTCTCCTCGCTTCTCCTCCTCCCTCCTCCTCCTTCCTCCTCCTTCCTCCTCCTTCCTCCTTCCTCCTCCTCCCTCCTCCTCCTCCTCCCTCCTCCTCCTCCCTCCTCCTCCTCCTCCCTCCTCCTCCTCTCTCCTCCTCCTAATCCCTTCTCCTCCCTCCTATTCCTCCCTACTACTCCTCCTCCTTCCTCCTCCCTCCTCCTCCCTCCTCCTCCTCCATCTCCCTCCTCCTCCCTCTCCTCCTCTCTCCTCCTCCCCCTCCTCCTCCTGCGTTCTTCTCCTTCCTCCTTCTCCCTCCTCCTCCTCCTCCCCCTTCCCCCCTCCTCCCCCCTCCTCCCTCCTCCCCCCTCCTCCCTCCTCCTCCCTCTTCCTCCTCTCCCTCCTCCTCCCCTCCTCCTCCTTCTCCTCGCTTCTCCTCCTCCCTCCTCCTCCTTCCTCCTCCTTCCTCCTCCTTCCTCCTTCCTCCTCCTCCCTCCTCCTCCTCCTCCCTCCTCCTCCTCCCTCCTCCTCCTCCCTCCTCCTCCTCCTCCCTCCTCCTCCTCTCTCCTCCTCCTAATCCCTTCTCCTCCCTCCTATTCCTCCCTACTACTCCTCCTCCTTCCTCCTCCCTCCTCTTCCCTCCTCCTCCTCTCTCCGCCTATCTCTTCCTCCCTCCTACTCCTCCCTCCTCCTCCCTCCTCCACCTCCCTCTTCCTCCTCCCAGCTCCTACTCCTCCTTTTTCTTCTTCTGCTGCTGCTGCCGCTGCTCCATTTACCCAAGTTAATTGTTGGGGAAGATGTAAAGATCTTTCAAGTGCTCTTTCTAATGCTTTTTGTAAGTTGGTCTTCGTTTATCTAAGGTTGTTCTAACTGCAACCAATAAATTATTAGACAGACCGGCAGAAAGACAGACAGACAGACAGACAGACAGACAGACAGACAGACAGACAGACAGACAGACAGACAGACAGAGAGGGAGGGAGGGAGGGAGGGACAGACAGACAGACAGACAGACAGACAGACAGACAGACAGACAGACAGACAGACAGTCGGGAACGGGAACTTATATGACTACTTATATGAATTAAATGAGATGCTCCTCATCAGGGGCTGGGCGAAGCCGGGCCGGATCAGACAGACAGACAGACAGATAGACAGACAGACAGACAGATAGATAGTCGGGAACGGGAAAGGGAGCTTATATGACTACTTATATGAATTAAATGAGATGCTCCACACCAGGAGCTGTGCGATGCCGGGCCGGGTCAGACAGACAGACAGAAAGACAGACAGACAGACAGACAGACAGACAGACAGACAGACAGACAGACAGACAGACAGACAGACAGACAGACAGACAGACAGACAGACAGACAGACAGACAGACAGTCGGTAACGGGAACGGGAACTTATATGACTACTTATATGAATTAAATGAGATGCTCCACACCAAGGACTGGGCGAAGCCGGGCCGGGTCAGCTAGTATATATATATATATGAAGCAATTGGAAAGTTCAACTGAAGCCGTGGAGATATGGATATACGGCAGAATATATAGTACTTGATTTACACAAAATATGTAAACTGCAGAAGTCTTAGAGAGACTGGGAACGAAAAGAGAGTGATAGAAAAATAAACATTAGATAAGTTAAACGTTCTGGTGACAATATAGGATATCCTTCTCCTCCCTCCTCTTGCCTCCTCCTCCTCCCTCATCATCCTCCCTCCTCCTCCTTCCTCCTCCTTCTTCCTCCTTCCTCCTTCCTCCTCCTCCCTCCTCCTCCTCCCTCCTCCTCCTCTCTCCTCCTCCTAATCCCTCTTCCTCCCTCCTATTCCTCCCTACTACTCCTCCTCCTTCCTCCTCCCTCCTCTTCCCTCCTCCTCCTCTCTCCGCCTATCTCTTCCTCTCTCCTACTCCTCCCTCCTCCTCCTTCCTCCACCTCCCTCTTCCTCCTCCCAGCTCCTACTCCTCCTTTTTCTTCTTCTGCTACTGCTGCTGTCGCTGCTCCATTTACCCAAGTTAATTGTTGGGGAAGGTGTAAAGATCTTTCAAGTGCTCTTTCTAATGCTTTTTGTAAGTTGGTCTTCGTTTATCTAAGGTTGTTCTAACTGCAACCAATAAATGATTAGACAGACAGACAGACAGACAGACAGACAGACAGACAGACAGACAGACAGACAGAGAGGGAGGGAGGGAGGGACAGACAGACAGACAGACAGACAGACAGACAGACAGACAGACAGACAGACAGACAGACAGATAGACAGACAGACAGACAGATAGAGAGTCGGGAACGGGAACGGGAGCTTATATGACTACTTATATGAATTAAATGAGATGCTCCACACCATGAGCTGGGTGATGCCGGGCCGGGTCAGACAGACAGACAGACAGACAGACAGACAGACAGACAGACAGACAGTCGGTAACGGGAACGGGAACTTATATGACTACTTATATGAATTAAATGAGATGCTCCCCACCAAGGACTGGGCGAAGCCGGGCCGGGTCAGCTAGTATATATATATATGAAGCAATTGGAAAGTTCAACTGAAGCCGTGGAGATATAGATATACGGCAGAATATATAGTACTTGATTTACACAAAATAAGTAAACTGCAGAAGTCTTAGAGAGACTGGGAACGAAAAGAGAGTGATAGAAAAATAAACATTAGATAAGTTAAACGTTCTGGTGACAATATAGGATATCCTCCTCCTCCCTCCTCCTGTCTCCTCCTCCTCCCTCCTCCTCCTTCCTCCTCCTTCCTCCTCCTTCCTCCTTCCTCCTCATCCCTCCTCCTCCTCCCTCCTCCTCCTCTCTCCTCCTCCTAATCCCTCCTCCTCCCTCCTATTCCTTCCTACTACTCCTCCTCCTTCCTCCTCCCTCCTCTTCCCTCCTCCTCTTCTCTCCGCCTATCTCTTCCTCTCTCCTACTCCTCCCTCCTCCTCCCTCCTCCACCTCCCTCTTCCTCCTCCCAGCTCCTACTCCTCCTTTTTCTTCTTCTGCTGCTGCTGCCGCTGCTCCATTTACCCAAGTTAATTGTTGGGGAAGATGTAAAGATCTTTCAAGTGCTCTTTCTAATGCTTTTTGTAAGTTGGTCTTCGTTTATCTAAGGTTGTTCTAACTGCAACCAATAAATGATTAGACAGACAGACAGACAGACGGACAGACAGACAGACAGACAGACAGACAGACAGACAGACAGACAGACAGACAGACAGACAGACAGACAGACAGACAGACAGACAGACAGACAGACAGACAGACAGACAGACAGACAGACAGACAGACAGTCGGGAACGGGAACTTATATGACTACTTATATGAATTATATGAGATGCTCCCCATCAGGGGCTGGGCGAAGCCGGGCCGGATCAGACAGACAGACAGACAGACAGACAGACAGACAGACAGATAGACAGACAGACAGACAGACAGACAGATAGATAGTCGGGAACGGGAACGGGAGCTTATATGACTACTTATATGAATTAAATGAGATGCTCCACACCAGGAGCTGGGCGATGCCGGGCCGGGTCAGTCAGACAGACAGACAGACAGACAGACAGACAGACAGACAGACAGACAGACAGACAGACAGATAGTCGGTAACGGGAACGGGAACTTATATGACTACTTATATGAATTAAATGAGATGCTCCCCACCAAGGACTGGGCGAAGCCGGGCCGGGTCAGCTAGTATATATATATATATATGAAGCAATTGGAAAGTTCAACTGAAGCCGTGGAGATATGGATATACGGCAGAATATATAGTACTTGATTTACACATAATAAGTAAACTGCAGAAGTCTTAGAGAGACTGGGAACGAAAAGAGAGTGATAGAAAAATAAACATTAGATAAGTTAAACGTTCTGGTGACAATATAGGATATCCTTCTCCTCCCTCCTCTTGCCTCCTCCTCCTCCCTCATCATCCTCCCTCCTCCTCCTTCCTCCTCCTTCTTCCTCCTTCCTCCTTCCTCCTCCTCCCTCCTCCTCCTCCCTCCTCCTCCTCTCTCCTCCTCCTAATCCCTCTTCCTCCCTCCTATTCCTCCCTACTACTCCTCCTCCTTCCTCCTCCCTCCTCTTCCCTCCTCCTCCTCTCTCCGCCTATCTCTTCCTCTCTCCTACTCCTCCCTCCTCCTCCTTCCTCCACCTCCCTCTTCCTCCTCCCAGCTCCTACTCCTCCTTTTTCTTCTTCTGCTACTGCTGCTGTCGCTGCTCCATTTACCCAAGTTAATTGTTGGGGAAGGTGTAAAGATCTTTCAAGTGCTCTTTCTAATGCTTTTTGTAAGTTGGTCTTCGTTTATCTAAGGTTGTTCTAACTGCAACCAATAAATGATTAGACAGACAGACAGACAGACAGACAGACAGACAGACAGACAGACAGACAGACAGACAGACAGACAGAGAGGGAGGGAGGGAGGGACAGACAGACAGACAGACAGACAGACAGACAGACAGACAGACAGACAGACAGACAGACAGACAGATAGACAGACAGACAGACAGATAGAGAGTCGGGAACGGGAACGGGAGCTTATATGACTACTTATATGAATTAAATGAGATGCTCCACACCATGAGCTGGGTGATGCCGGGCCGGGTCAGACAGACAGACAGACAGACAGACAGACAGACAGACAGACAGTCGGTAACGGGAACGGGAACTTATATGACTACTTATATGAATTAAATGAGATGCTCCCCACCAAGGACTGGGCGAAGCCGGGCCGGGTCAGCTAGTATATATATATATGAAGCAATTGGAAAGTTCAACTGAAGCCGTGGAGATATAGATATACGGCAGAATATATAGTACTTGATTTACACAAAATAAGTAAACTGCAGAAGTCTTAGAGAGACTGGGAACGAAAAGAGAGTGATAGAAAAATAAACATTAGATAAGTTAAACGTTCTGGTGACAATATAGGATATCCTCCTCCTCCCTCCTCCTGTCTCCTCCTCCTCCCTCCTCCTCCTTCCTCCTCCTTCCTCCTTCCTCCTCATCCCTCCTCCTCCTCCCTCCTCCTCCTCTCTCCTCCTCCTAATCCCTCCTCCTCCCTCCTATTCCTTCCTACTACTCCTCCTCCTTCCTCCTCCCTCCTCTTCCCTCCTCCTCTTCTCTCCGCCTATCTCTTCCTCTCTCCTACTCCTCCCTCCTCCTCCCTCCTCCACCTCCCTCTTCCTCCTCCCAGCTCCTACTCCTCCTTTTTCTTCTTCTGCTGCTGCTGCCGCTGCTCCATTTACCCAAGTTAATTGTTGGGGAAGATGTAAAGATCTTTCAAGTGCTCTTTCTAATGCTTTTTGTAAGTTGGTCTTCGTTTATCTAAGGTTGTTCTAACTGCAACCAATAAATGATTAGACAGACAGACAGACAGACGGACAGACAGACAGACAGACAGACAGACAGACAGACAGACAGACAGACAGACAGACAGACAGACAGACAGACAGACAGACAGACAGACAGACAGACAGACAGACAGACAGACAGACAGACAGACAGACAGTCGGGAACGGGAACTTATATGACTACTTATATGAATTATATGAGATGCTCCCCATCAGGGGCTGGGCGAAGCCGGGCCGGATCAGACAGACAGACAGACAGACAGACAGACAGACAGACAGACAGATAGACAGACAGACAGACAGACAGACAGACAGATAGATAGTCGGGAACGGGAACGGGAGCTTATATGACTACTTATATGAATTAAATGAGATGCTCCACACCAGGAGCTGGGCGATGCCGGGCCGGGTCAGTCAGACAGACAGACAGACAGACAGACAGACAGACAGACAGACAGACAGACAGACAGACAGACAGATAGTCGGTAACGGGAACGGGAACTTATATGACTACTTATATGAATTAAATGAGATGCTCCCCACCAAGGACTGGGCGAAGCCGGGCCGGGTCAGCTAGTATATATATATATATATGAAGCAATTGGAAAGTTCAACTGAAGCCGTGGAGATATGGATATACGGCAGAATATATAGTACTTGATTTACACATAATAAGTAAACTGCAGAAGTCTTAGAGAGACTGGGAACGAAAAGAGAGTGATAGAAAAATAAACATTAGATAAGTTAAACGTTCTGGTGACAATATAGGATATCCTCCTCCTCCCTCCTCCTGCATCCTCCTCCTCCCTCCTCCTCCTTCCTCCTCCTTCCTCCTCCTTCCTCCTTCCTCCTCATCCCTCCTCCTCCTCCCTCCTCCTCCTCTCTCCTCCTCCTAATCCCTCCTCCTCCCTCCTATTCTTCCCTACTACTCCTCCTCCTTCCTCCTCCCTCCTCTTCCCTCCTCCTCTTCTCTCCGCCTATCTCTTCCTCTCTCCTACTCCTCCCTCCTCCTCCCTCCTCCACCTCCCTCTTCCTCCTCCCAGCTCCTACTCCTCCTTTTTCTTCTTCTGCTGCTGCTGCTGCCGCTGCTCCATTTACCCAAGTTAATTGTTGGGGAAGATGTAAAGATCTTTCAAGTGCTCTTTCTAATGCTTTTTGTAAGTTGGTCTTCGTTTATCTAAGGTTGTTCTAACTGCAACCAATAAATGATTAGACAGACAGACAGACAGACGGACAGACAGACGACAGACAGACAGACAGACAGACAGACAGACAGACAGACAGACAGACAGACAGACAGACAGACAGACAGACAGTCGGGAACGTGAACTTATATGACTACTTATATGAATTATATGAGATGTTCCCCATCAGGGGCTGGGCGAAGCCGGGCCGGATCAGACAGACAAACAGACAGACAGACAGACAGACAGATAGACAGACAGACAGACAGACAGATAGATAGTCGGGAACGGGAACGGGAGCTTATATGACTACTTATATGAATTAAATGAGATGCTCCACACCAGGAGCTGGGCGATGCCGGGCCGGGTCAGTCAGACAGACAGACAGACAGACAGACAGACAGACAGACAGACAGACAGACAGACAGATAGTCGGTAACGGGAACGGGAACTTATATGACTACTTATATGAATTAAATGAGATGCTCCCCACCAAGGACTGGGCGAAGCTGGGCCGGGTCAGCTAGTATATATATATATATATATATATATATATATATATATATATATATATATATATATATATATATATATATATATATATATATATATATATATATGAAGCAATTGGAAAGTTCAACTGAAGCCGTGGAGATATGGATATACGGCAGAATATATATTACTTGATTTACACAAAATAAGTAAACTGCAGAAGTCTTAGAGAGACTGGGAACGAAAAGGGAGTGATAGAAAAATAAACATTAGATAAGTTACACGTTCTTGTGACAATATAGGACAAAACACTATTGTAAAAAACATATTATATAGAGAAGTTGAAGGTATGCCGACAAGAATTTATCCAGAACACCAAAGACTGAGATCTGTGGAGAGGTATGTACGTCTACGGTGGCCGGCAGGTTACTTGATGGTGATGAAGATGATGATGATGGTGATGATATCATTTTTATCAAGTAGAAACATGTCTTCCTCATCTCTATTACACTCTCATTCATATACGTGTCTAGTTTTGCGGGACATTGTTTGTTCGTATTCATGAACAAGAATTCATTACACGAATAGCTACCGCTTTTCTAGACATCCAATCATGTAAAAGCTATTTCACATTGTGGACAAAAATAGCGTATCCTGTGTATCGCGGGAACCAGATGAACATCTTGGTCTAAAAACAGGAACCGTGATTATGTTATAATGACATCGCATTACTGTTTCCTCTTTCTTGCCGCACTTTACATAATGTGAATGAGATTCATCTTCCTCTCCTGAGTTTATTAATAATAATGAGTGTAAAGAATATGAACATGGGATCTTGTTATGTCATTTATGATGAAGAAGAACGGACAAATAATGGCTCTTCGGCTGTGCTGAGAGTCCAGACGATAGGTCAAGGTACTCACTAAATCGTTTACAACTAATAACAATGCCATCACCTAGGCAACAAGCGTCTGAGGACGCGTGGCTCATACGAACTGACAGTTGGTTGAATGGGGAAAGGGGAGCCACTGAAAATTATTACAGTAACCAGGATTTGTACAGAGCAAATGGAGAGAAGTTACCGCAGTGCCGTAAAGGCCAGATGCTCCTCTGCCGGTCTGGTTTTCATGGGATAGACCACACGTAGTGGTGAATCTTTATTGTATTATTATTATTATTATTATTATTATTATTATTATTATTATTATTATTATGCATTCCGAGCCATTGAGGTTCTTTGCTGCAAATACAATCCGCCTCCATTCGTCTCTCTGCTGGACCTTCTCTTGCCAGTCGTTGATTCCAATTGCTTGTAGATCTGTATGTATATTATTATTATTAGTATTATTATTATTATTATTATTATTATTATTATTATTATTATTATTATTATTGGTCTGGGCTCCGAGGTTCACTCAATCTAAAATGAGGACCAGGAAATGTTGTGGAAATGAAGGCGGCTTGTGTGATAGTTTCATCAATGGAGTGCTGACTGACATCATTAATGGAGTGCTGACTGATCTATAAAATATGAGCCAAGCATGTGATGCCCAATAGCCTTAGAGTACATGTGTCAAACTTAAGACCCCCGGGCCACATTAGGCCCGGCGTACAATCATATCCGGCCCGAGAGGTCTCAACCGACGTACAAATATATTCGGCTGAGAAAGAATTTTAGGCAAAAATATTGTTAATTGCCACGACATAAAGTGCAAATCAAATTCCCTAATTAGCAGCCTTGCCGAATTTATAGGCTACCTGAGAGCGTACCACTTTCGATCAGAATAAGCGAAAATAAAAGTTGTGTAGTGAATGGATGTTCGTCGTTATAGAGACCTAGCAACGTTCAGCTGCTCGTTTTGGATTGGTCCATAAGACATGAAAGTAGTGTAGTGCCCGGATATTACATCACCTTTTCCCGCTACGGCTAACCTGATATCAATCAAGCGTCTGACTGTAGACGCACAATCTTTTTTTTTTAAATCAAAGCTAGCCTTTATAATGACCAAGAGAAAAGTTGATTCTGAATACTTCTTCTTCTTTTTCTGCTGCGTTCATCCGGAGAGGTTTTTTTTTCGGACGTGATTGCGTTGTACCTATTTACAGCAGAACTGCGTTTTTGCGCCGTTTAGGCCGACACATCCGGCTTCTGCGGGCATTTGTTGACCGGGTTAACCTTCCGGGGAGATTCTGAATACAGAGCCTTTCAAAGCCGCTGGGAGGCTGAATATACGTTTACTGATATTGGCGGTAAACCTGTGTGTCTAGTTTGTGGAGATAATGTGACTGTGATCAAAGAATATAATCTGAGGGAGGGACGGGGGTAGGAAGGGAGGGACAAGTATAGTACCTGTGATATATCACATTGGATATACACAATGACTGGGTCTACAATTACGAGGCTTCAATCATACCGTTCGATGTGAAATAGAGTCAGTCAGACTGATTGTTATACCACGTATTGTAGCATCAATTCACCATATGCATTATGTTATTGGGGTTGTGAGCAGTCCCAGAAACTAAAGATAGCAGCTCGAGAAACTAAAGATAGCAGCCCGAGAAACTAAAGATGGCAGCCCGAGAAACTAAAGATGGCAGACCGAGAAACTAAAGATAGCAGCCCGAGAAACTAAAGATGGCAGCTCGAGAAACTAAAGATAGCAGCCCGAGAAACTAAAGATAGTAGCCCGAGAAACTAAAGATAGCAGCCCGAGAAACTAAAGATAGCAGCCCGAGAAACTAAAGATAGCAGCCCGAGAAACTAAAGATAGCAGCCCGAGAAACTAAAGATAGCAGCCCGAGAAACTAAACCGAGAAACTAAAGATAGCAGCCCGAGAAACTAAAGATAGCAGCCCGAGAAACTAAAGATAGCAGCCCGAGAAACTAAACCGAGAAACTAAAGATAGCAGCCCGAGAAACTAAAGATAGCAGCTCGAGAAACTAAAGATAGCAGCCCGAGAAACTAAAGATAGCAGCATACGTGTAGAGTTACACGGAATCTCCAATGGAGACATGGAGGAGAGATATAGAGAATGTATGGCCAGTGATGGAGTGACAATTGGGAGGGTGGGGAAGCGAGTATGCGCAGAAAATATAATGAGAAACATGGAAAATGACTAAAGCAAAGACAATTTTGATCCATTCGTTATTGGTGGAAATCCAGTTCCAGAACTGAGATGTGCAGATGATATAGTTCTCCTCTCATATAGTGCTCAAGGATTTGAAGAGCTTATCATGTCTGTCAAGAGACACAGTGAAAATAAAAAACCGTCTGATAAACAGCATCATGTTTCGGGAACAAACATACTTTGGCCATATTAAATGGCACAGTGCCTTGGAGAGATCATTCATGGAAGGCGTGGTTTCTGGGGGAAGAGGAAGGGGCCGTCCAGCACAAGGATGGATACAGGACACTGTAGACAACTTGGGCATAAGGGGTCATGAGACGGGAGAGATGGTGAAAGATAGTGAGTCCTCCCCCCCCCCCCCGCCTCCCCCACCCCCACCGCAGTACCATGATGAAAGAGTCGTTCGGAAAAAGGACCTGCTACTTTATATATATATATATATATATATATATATATATATATATATATATATATATATATATATATATATATATATATATATATATATATATATATATATATATATATATATGCACTAGATTTTCTTTTATTTTTACATCAAAACGCCAGTTTATCGATGTGCGCTTTCCGTCTTTCTCCACATTCTAGCCGTGGTGTTGCTGTGTTTTTTTTAGACTTCGCTATGACGTCTAGTTAGCAGTGACGCTTGTTCTGAATATCCACCATTCCGCCTTGTTGACGGCCGCCATTGCTGGCGTGTCTGTACCCAAACTGTTCGTATAGTCCAAGGTAGAACAGTTCTCATTGACCAAGACTGCAACGATAAATAGTAATATACAGGCTGTGGCTATCACTCTCAAAATGAATGGTTTCAGTGTGTAGTATATGCCAAAGATATTTCCTGACAATAAATAAATGTTTGTTGCATTTCCATAACAGGACATAGCGGTCCACTCCAGCATTGTTTGGGCTGTTTGTGAATCCTTAGCAAGTTTACGCTCAGTAGTTTCCAATGGCCTTCTGAACGAATGGCACCAATACCATTGTATCAACACAAGGCAGTCTGCTTCTAAATCGCCCGCAGTTATGTATCGAACTCGGTATGCGGGATTACCAATTGCATACGTAACTCCTTCTCCACCGAGTAGGCCTATACAGACAATGCCCGATGCTTAAACAAGAAACGACTTATATATATATATATATATATATATATATATATATATATATATATATATATATATGTGTGTGTGTGTGTGTGTGTGTGTGTGTGTGTGTTTGTGTGTGTACTTTGTCACTATATTCACTGTTATGTTGTTTTCCTTCCTTCGTGTACAGTTCTTGTTTGCTTCAACGACGCCGCAGACTTGTAAATTATTTTTTTTTTTTTTTTTTGGTTCTCATATCCTTTACAGGACATCGCTGTCAACATCAGCATCTTTCAACTGATTATTTATTTCTTGGCAAGATTAAACTCAGTAGTTTGCCATTGCTTTCTGAGCGGCCGGCTCACATTCCCCGTAAGTGACCAACGCGGCGAGAACCGCTACCGATTCCGCAGTTACGTTCCTCACGTGAATATACGGGATTACGGAGAAAGTCGTTAACCACTAGGCCATGGAGCCGGCTGTAAATTAAATGCCGTTAGAAAATATCATTCATGTGGGGGTAAACGCGAGTAGTACTTTAGCTCCTAACTAAGTATGAAATCTGGATCCGATCCAGATTGGTGACGTGAAATTTTACTACATGAAGAGTATGGATCCAGATCTGTGACGTCATAAACATAATCCATATTTTTCAAATATTGGCGGACATTTTTTTTTGTAATCCCGGTGTTACTTCCGGTTCACTACTTCCGGTCCTTGGTGTGTGTATGTGTGTCTCCCGGGGCGGGGCACGCGGGCGGTGTGAAGCGGCGCGCATCTGACGTCGGAACGCGGGTGGCGACCGACGTGGGGCTGGGCGGGGCGGGTTCAAGTCCCATAAAATATGCTGTAAGGGTGTGTATATGGTTATTATTAGTCATGGGTCAGAGGTGGAAACATCCTTTTACGGCTCTGATTGCAGGACCAACGGGGAGTGGAAAATCCGTCTTTGTCCAAAAGTTTATGACCCATCTCTCATATATGATCGATCAGATTCCAGAGGAGATTATATGATGCTACGGAGAATGGCAATTCATGTATGAGACTATGAACAGTGCCAACGAGCGACCTCCCTTCAATGGCAATAGTTTGACTCTGTTCATCTAGGTTTAATTATCCAAATAACTCAATGTGAATCAAACAACAGAACTGTAATACTGGTCACATAGAACGCTGACAGAATGCCTCAATTTCTGGTCTGTTTATTTCAGGCAGTATCCCATGAATTGTATGACATGCAGGTCATCAACATGATGCAACCCTCTCGCATTCCGTCATACCTGCTCACGCTAACCCTACTTAAATACGACTACAATTAAGGTCAAACATGTCACTTGCCCTATCTTATGTGCCCACAGTGTTCAGAGTTCACAGAATTATTGTTACTTAATTTACTCACATTACGTTATGTCTTCCAGATGTTATCATTTAATATTTAGTCTCTCATCTTAGTTGTATGCCGTCCTTTCTTCATGGATGATCTTCGCCGTCCCCTCTGTCGCTCACTGACGTCCTCATCACCAAGTCAGATTTTGTGCGTTCAATGTGCACTATCCTTTTTGACACATGCCTGGGGTCATTGACATTAAGGAGAATGATCGTGCTAGTGCATAAACAAGTGATAGGGCATGAGAAATAACAGAGGAAAGTTGAAGACAGTAAGGTGAGTGACCTGGCTACGAGAAAAACAATAAACTCTGAGAAATAATGGGGCGGGTGTGAGTGGAGACCCCCAGGGGGGATGGGGTGAAGGACAGTTTAGTTTTGATGTGAAGTCAGGGGACTTCAGGACAGTTGATGTTTTGGCGCCAAGTGGATCAGTTGTCGAATACGTGGGAGTTTAGACTGACTGCGGTCAGATCTCTTGCTGTGTTGTTCTCCCAGTTGTGAATGCAGGCCTAAAACCCAGTGGGGGTTGGATAGTTAATGGAGGCCTGAACCCAGAGTGGGTGATATAGTTAGTGGAGACTAGACCCAGTGTGTGGGTGTATTGTGTGAGGTCCAGCGGTGGATAGGAGCTGGATTATCTGTCTTGTGAAGTTGAGATTAAGCAGGCCGTGAGAAGACAGTGATGTGTGCGTGTTAATGTTGTGAGGAGGATATGGATATTCTATGGATTATATAGTGTTTTCTGGATATATAAATATGTTCCGTGTTTCTGTGTTATTTCTGTATTAAAGGATTATGTGCGCCAAGATCGATCTTGTTTACTGACTGGTGAATGTGCACTGCGGGGTGAGTCATAGTATAAGACAGTGAGATAGCTCAATTGACACACCAGGAGGATGGTTACCTAGACAACGACCATATCACGCACTTATCATTAAGAACTTCGTGATATTATCTGGATGACTCGTCCGTTGAAGGAAACGGTGTAATATGGATATATCTGAGATATCTAGGAGCTCGTCGCTTAGTAAAGATTTTCTGACAGCTAAATTCGGTCAAAAAACACCGTGCAATGTGGATATATCTGTGGGCTCTTCGCTGAGAGAGGCGTTATTATCTGGGTGGCTCTCCGGTTAACAACAACAAAACCCATTGCATTATAGACATTGTTGTCATTCTGTTATCTGTGAACTTGTCGATTAGAGAGTGAGAGGGTGGACAGCGGAGGGTATCTACGGGATAAAGACAAAATTTGCGCCTGTGTGAGAACTGGTGAGCAGACGGAGCACGAGAAAGCCGCCACAGCACATCAAAACTAGTCAGCGCGCGTGGAAAAAATACGCGGCAGAAATCACACGCAACACAGGTGATTACGGGACCAAGGTTGTCCACGAAAAACAGACAGTTCACGTTAAGGTCAGTACAGGTAAAGTTGATAACTGACAGCATTGCTGAAGCAAGCGGGGACGCCAGAGAATTAACGCAGACAGGCGCGTGTGTCTATAGGTCAAGCGAACAGCACAGGTGAAAAGGCGCGACAGGGGCGGGTCAGTCCTGTGCGCGGTGATGACAGGTGTGTGTGGGTGTGATAAAGACAGGATTGAAAATCAAAGATTTTGACAGGTGTGTGTGCTGAGGTCAATACACTGTGTGGTCGCAGGTAGACTGGTCAAGATTTTTCGACGCAGTTAACAGGACGGAGGGTACGCCAGCGACCAGTTACTGGGGAAGTACATGTTTGAACATCTCTCGGGAAGGAGAGTTAACATGGATGTGTAGGATACACAGAATTGACATTTGCTGATTCACCGGGAGGGGTGACAGACGTGGGTAGTAAAGGTACCCCTACCACAGCCGTGCTGGGGCAGAAGTGGAAAGTGTTTGTGGATTTTTGTGACAAAGAGTACTGAGGTACTGACTTGAGGTGTCCGGCAATGTCAAGGCCGATGCGGTGGAAATTTACTAAAATTTTCCAGAGGAGAACTGGATAAACAAGGTGTTTGTGAACGAAAACCAGACTTTATGTTCGCCTTTCTGAATCCCTTTGTTACCATTACTCTGTTATGAGCAAACATTTTTACAACGAATGATTACGTCTCATCACCGCAAACAAGGTGGCATACAGTTGCCAAAGGGAACTCGCTGTACAGAGATTAAAAACGCTGGACATTTGCTGCCATTTTTTTGGGTTGTTGCTGAACCTTGCCTTTAAACGCGAATCTATCACATATATGATACAGCGAAACGCCATCTCCGCAACGAAGGTATAAAGACGTGTGGATTATTACTTTGGTGTCACCACGTCCAGAGAAAGCACAATAACATTACGGACTGTGTCGAGACAGAACATTTTGGATAACTACTATCACCTTCAATTTTGTCGACAGTTGGAACTTGTGATCACCACGTGAAATTCAGTCACCACGCAACAAATCAATGGGTCGTTTTGGAATTTGACGTCGTATACATTTCGGAATTTTAACCAACAGACACTTCCAGCCTATTGTAAAAAAAACTATTAACAGCAAAATAAGAACTTTTGGCGACGGATTAATAAGTACATATTTATCGGCCAACCATCTGGGCATTTGTTTGCTCTCACCGTTTTAACTGTCGTTATCGTTTGTCTACTTATATATATATATGGATATGTTATTACATGTAGTTGTTGGATAGGCACTTTTTGCAATCTCTGTCTAAATCAGGATAGGCGTGGCAAAACGTGGTTCTTTCTGGTGCTTACGATAATTTTTGTAAGGAAAACGCTAAAAAGTTAGCGTGTCGTGCATTGGCATTGGGGTCCTAACTAATATCTAGAGACGTGTTGTCTGACGTCAGATCTGTGTATATTTTGGTGTTATAATTTTTTTTTCCTTATCTTTTCATACTATTTACATATGATATTGGTTGTGTTCGGATATATGTTATTATTGTGATCTTTCGTCATTTCTGCTGTCTACTGGTCTGTGTCAGTTTATATATTACGCGCACTGTGGGTGTCCCTACACAAGCTTGTGGATGTTACTGTGGTTTATTTCTTTGTGATCACCGTCTCCGTGTACTTGGCTTGTGCGTCTAGCGTTTATAGCAACACTTAGTGTGGATCATCCATTCGTTTGTATATGTATTTATATGTATGTTTAACAATATTTCCAGAAATTTTATAAAACTATTTGTTATAGCTATATGCGAGGGAGTATAGGTGATATTCCCCCATCACTACCTAGTGCTTGTAGGGTGACTGGGTGAGTATAGAGTAATATTATTATTACTACGAATTTACGTACACAGGGAGTGGAGGTGTACTTAGGGAAGGTACACAAAGACTAACAGCAGAGTCTTCACATTTATAGTTGGCTGACAGACAGACAGACAAGGACACGACGCTTACTTTAATGGAATATATTGAAGCAGGTGAACGAATAGGCCTGAAAGGTAAAGAGTTACAGGAGTTTGCAGAAGCAATATTGAAAGAAGTTCAACACTGGGAAAGAGAGGAGAGGCATAATGAACGTGAGGCAAAACGCCTACATGAAGAAAAGGTAGCTGAGGACACGCGCCTACAGGAACTAAAGTTAGCTGAAATTGAACAAAAGCGCTTACACGAAGAGACACATATGAAAATAGAAATTGAGAAGGAAAAGCTCAAGAGGGAAACTGAAATTGAGTTGAGAAAATTAGAACTATCATCAAAAGGTCAAAGTGAGGAAAGCAGAAGACCTTCGCAAACGTCACAGAGACTAAAACTGCCATATTTTACAGACCGTGACCATCTTGATACTTATTTGTCCAGATTCGAATCATCAGCGAAAGCTTTAGGCATCACAGAAGGAGAATATGCGATGCGGCTAGGCGAGTTTCTTACGGGTAAGGCCCTAGACACCATGTTCAATTTACCTTTAGAAGAAAGAAACAACTACACTATCATACGTCAACGTTTACTAACAAAGTTCCAACTAACTGAGCATGGATATAGAACAAAGTTTAGACACTTAGGACCAGAGACAAATCAAGATTTCACAGATTTTGTTAACACAGTAAAGAATACATTTAACAAATGGATGGAGCTTGCAGAAGTAGGGAAAGATTTTAATAAATTAGTGGATTTAATGTTAAGAGACAAGGTAGTATCTGCATGCAATACAAACTTAGTAGCTTTCTTTGAGGAACGTAAGCCAAAGGACATAGATACAATGTCACAGTTAGGGCAAAACTACATGACTACACATCCAAACAGTTCTATTGGTAGACTAATGAGTGAGGAAATAGTCTGTGCAGCGTACACTAAACAGGACCAGAATCCAGTTATTAGACCAAGATCGAAAAGTGTGGATTCAACACATAGATATGAACAACAAGAACCTCAAGACAATGCTTTTCGAGGAAACAATGTTGGTAGAGTAGGACGTTACCCATACAAAAGGGGGAATTTCCAGAGACGTCCAAATAGTTATGCCGGATGCTGGAATTGTGGGAGCTGGAGACACAAGGCAGCACAGTGTGATGCACAACCATCCAGTGAGCCAACAAGTAACGCAAGGAAGGAAATCATTTGTTTCAAATGTGGAAAGAAGGGGCATGTCAGCTATCATTGTACGATGAGGGAAACGGAGCATTCTAATGCAGCACAAGTGATTGAGAATATCAACAATGAAGACTGTAGTGGGTGCAAACCTCTTTTTGAAAAAGACGGTCAGCCAGTCTTAGTGTGTGGTCATACAGTGAAAGCATGAAGATGCACCATGGTTTCGTTAATGATAGGCCAGCATTAACTATTAGAGATTCCTGGTGTACGTCTATCGGAGTTAGAAAAAGTTTAGTGAACCCCCGGAGTACACAGGGGAAAAGATTAGGTGCATTACATTTAATGGGACAGTAGAATTCTACCCATTAGCCGTGATAGCAGTAAAAACACCATATATCACAGGAAGAGTGCTAGCGTGTGTTCTAGACTCACCAGTGGCAGATTTGATCATCGGCGTGCCAGGAGTTAAAGATTGTACAGAAGAAGAAGTAGTTTATTGGTACCAGAAACATAGTTTAAGTAGTAGCGAGGTAGGTACCAAAAGAAAACCTAAATTAGAGAGTATAGCTGAACAAGAAGAGGCACGTGAAGTAGACACAGGAACTCAGGGCAAGGATTGTACAGCTGAGCAGGTGAGAATTGATCTCAAACATAGTGGGAGTGACTCCCACAGACAAGACGATACGACAGACAAATGTGTCCAAGGGTGTGGTAAAGTGAGACATAGGCAATCAAATAAGGGTAGGTGGTGCTTTGAAAGGAAGAACAATGGTCTCACTTGCAGGTTTTCAGATGGCGGAACTGCATGTGGGCAAGTAGTATTACCGTTAACACATAGAGACCGATATACTAGAACAGCTCAGGATAGGGCATGTGCAGGGCACATAGGAGTAAGGCGGAAGCAGCATAGAGCAGGATGCCAGGGATATTGGCCAGGATTTAATAAAGAGGTCAGACTAAACAGAGACTCCAGTGTAAGGGTACAATATGTAGATGGCAAAGTTAAGGCAGTTCAAAAGAGTGTTAACGACATCACTGAACCAGTATTAGCAAACAGATGTTTTAAAGATATAAGAAACATGAGGCATGGGTACAGGAAGGGTAGACACAGCATCGACAGAAATAGATGGAGGTTTGATGTAAGAAAAGAGCCACCTGATACAGGGTCGGGACACAAATAGGTTGTGTCTTCTTGAGGATGTTAATAGACTTGCAAGTACACAGATATTATGTTCCCTATGATATGTTTATTATTATTATGTGAGATACTAGTCATGCATTGGTACACAAGATGTAAAGTTGGTTGTATTGATGTATGGGGAATAGGGGAGTGTACTATTAGCATTTGATGTATTATTTAGTGGGGTAGCTAGAGTAAGTTGGATTTATACTTACGACTACCCAGGCAATGTGTCTGGGTCACATATTTGATAAGTATTAGTTTCCCAACATTTGAAAACGATGTTTTCTTTTGAGGATGGGGTAGTGACACATGCCTGGGGTCATTGACATTAAGGAGAATGACCGTGCTAGTACATAAACAAGTGATCGGGCATGAGAAATAACAGAGGAAAGTTGAAGACAGTAAGGTGAGTGATCTGGCTACGAGAAAAACAATCAACCCTGAGAAATAATGGGGCGGGTGTGAGTGGAGACCCCCAGGGGGGATGGGGTGAAGGACAGTTTAGTTTTGATGTGAAGTCAGGGGACTTCAGGACAGTTGATGTTTTGGCGCCGAGTGGATCGGTTGTCGAATACGTGGGAGTTTAGATTGACTGCGATCAGATCTTTTGTTGTGTTGTTCTCCCAGTTGTGAATGCAGGCCTAAAACCCAGTGGGGTTGGATAGTTAATGGAGGCCTGAACCCAGAGTGGATGATATAGTTAGTGGAGACTAGACCCAGTGTGTGGGTGTATTGTGTGAGGTCCAGCGGTGGATAGGAGCTGGATTACCTGTCTTGTGAATTTGAGATTAAGCAGGCCGTGAGAAGACAGTGATGTGTGCGTGTTAATGTTGTGAGGAGGATATGGATATTCTATGGATTATATAGTGTTTTCTGGATATATAAATATGTTCCGTGTTTCTGTGTTATTTCTGTATTAAAGGATTATGTGCGCCAAGATCGATCTTGTTTACTGACTGGTGAATGTGCACTGCGGGGTGAGTCATAGTATAAGACAGTGAGATAGCTCAATTGACACACCAGGAGGATGGTTACCTAGACAACGACCATATCACGCACTTATCATTAAGAACTTCGTGATATTATCTGGATGACTCGTCCGTTGAAGGAAACGGTGTAATATGGATATATCTGAGATATCTAGGAGCTCGTCGCTTAGTAAAGATTTTCTGACAGCTAAATTCGGTCAAAAAACACCGTGCAATGTGGATATATCTGTGGGCTCTTCGCTGAGAGAGGCGTTATTATCTGGGTGGCTCTCCGGTTAACAACAACAAAACCCATTGCATTATAGACATTGTTGTCATTCTGTTATCTGTGAACTTGTCGATTAGAGAGTGAGAGGGTGGACAGCGGAGGGTATCTACGGGATAAAGACAAAATTTGCGCCTGTGTGAGAACTGGTGAGCAGACGGAGCACGAGAAAGCCGCCACAGCACATCAAAACTAGTCAGCGCGCGTGGAAAAAATACGCGGCAGAAATCACACGCAACACAGGTGATTACGGGACCAAGGTTGTCCACGAAAAACAGACAGTTCACGTTAAGGTCAGTACAGGTAAAGTTGATAACTGACAGCATTGCTGAAGCAAGCGGGGACGCCAGAGAATTAACGCAGACAGGCGCGTGTGTCTATAGGTCAAGCGAACAGCACAGGTGAAAAGGCGCGACAGGGGCGGGTCAGTCCTGTGCGCGGTGATGACAGGTGTGTGTGGGTGTGATAAAGACAGGATTGAAAATCAAAGATTTTGACAGGTGTGTGTGCTGAGGTCAATACACTGTGTGGTCGCAGGTAGACTGGTCAAGATTTTTCGACGCAGTTAACAGGACGGAGGGTACGCCAGCGACCAGTTACTGGGGAAGTACATGTTTGAACATCTCTCGGGAAGGAGAGTTAACATGGATGTGTAGGATACACAGAATTGACATTTGCTGATTCACCGGGAGGGGTGACAGACGTGGGTAGTAAAGGTACCCCTACCACAGCCGTGCTGGGGCAGAAGTGGAAAGTGTTTGTGGATTTTTGTGACAAAGAGTACTGAGGTACTGACTTGAGGTGTCCGGCAATGTCAAGGCCGATGCGGTGGAAATTTACTAAAATTTTCCAGAGGAGAACTGGATAAACAAGGTGTTTGTGAACGAAAACCAGACTTTATGTTCGCCTTTCTGAATCCCTTTGTTACCATTACTCTGTTATGAGCAAACATTTTTACAACGAATGATTACGTCTCATCACCGCAAACAAGGTGGCATACAGTTGCCAAAGGGAACTCGCTGTACAGAGATTAAAAACGCTGGACATTTGCTGCCATTTTTTTGGGTTGTTGCTGAACCTTGCCTTTAAACGCGAATCTATCACATATATGATACAGCGAAACGCCATCTCCGCAACGAAGGTATAAAGACGTGTGGATTATTACTTTGGTGTCACCACGTCCAGAGAAAGCACAATAACATTACGGACTGTGTCGAGACAGAACATTTTGGATAACTACTATCACCTTCAATTTTGTCGACAGTTGGAACTTGTGATCACCACGTGAAATTCAGTCACCACGCAACAAATCAATGGGTCGTTTTGGAATTTGACGTCGTATACATTTCGGAATTTTAACCAACAGACACTTCCAGCCTATTGTAAAAAAAACTATTAACAGCAAAATAAGAACTTTTGGCGACGGATTAATAAGTACATATTTATCGGCCAACCATCTGGGCATTTGTTTGCTCTCACCGTTTTAACTGTCGTTATCGTTTGTCTACTTATATATATATATGGATATGTTATTACATGTAGTTGTTGGATAGGCACTTTTTGCAATCTCTGTCTAAATCAGGATAGGCGTGGCAAAACGTGGTTCTTTCTGGTGCTTACGATAATTTTTGTAAGGAAAACGCTAAAAAGTTAGCGTGTCGTGCATTGGCATTGGGGTCCTAACTAATATCTAGAGACGTGTTGTCTGACGTCAGATCTGTGTATATTTTGGTGTTATAATTTTTTTTTCCTTATCTTTTCATACTATTTACATATGATATTGGTTGTGTTCGGATATATGTTATTATTGTGATCTTTCGTCATTTCTGCTGTCTACTGGTCTGTGTCAGTTTATATATTACGCGCACTGTGGGTGTCCCTACACAAGCTTGTGGATGTTACTGTGGTTTATTTCTTTGTGATCACCGTCTCCGTGTACTTGGCTTGTGCGTCTAGCGTTTATAGCAACACTTAGTGTGGATCATCCATTCGTTTGTATATGTATTTATATGTATGTTTAACAATATTTCCAGAAATTTTATAAAACTATTTGTTATAGCTATATGCGAGGGAGTATAGGTGATATTCCCCCATCACTACCTAGTGCTTGTAGGGTGACTGGGTGAGTATAGAGTAATATTATTATTACTACGAATTTACGTACACAGGGAGTGGAGGTGTACTTAGGGAAGGTACACAAAGACTAACAGCAGAGTCTTCACATTTATAGTTGGCTGACAGACAGACAGACAAGGACACGACGCTTACTTTAATGGAATATATTGAAGCAGGTGAACGAATAGGCCTGAAAGGTAAAGAGTTACAGGAGTTTGCAGAAGCAATATTGAAAGAAGTTCAACACTGGGAAAGAGAGGAGAGGCATAATGAACGTGAGGCAAAACGCCTACATGAAGAAAAGGTAGCTGAGGACACGCGCCTACAGGAACTAAAGTTAGCTGAAATTGAACAAAAGCGCTTACACGAAGAGACACATATGAAAATAGAAATTGAGAAGGAAAAGCTCAAGAGGGAAACTGAAATTGAGTTGAGAAAATTAGAACTATCATCAAAAGGTCAAAGTGAGGAAAGCAGAAGACCTTCGCAAACGTCACAGAGACTAAAACTGCCATATTTTACAGACCGTGACCATCTTGATACTTATTTGTCCAGATTCGAATCATCAGCGAAAGCTTTAGGCATCACAGAAGGAGAATATGCGATGCGGCTAGGCGAGTTTCTTACGGGTAAGGCCCTAGACACCATGTTCAATTTACCTTTAGAAGAAAGAAACAACTACACTATCATACGTCAACGTTTACTAACAAAGTTCCAACTAACTGAGCATGGATATAGAACAAAGTTTAGACACTTAGGACCAGAGACAAATCAAGATTTCACAGATTTTGTTAACACAGTAAAGAATACATTTAACAAATGGATGGAGCTTGCAGAAGTAGGGAAAGATTTTAATAAATTAGTGGATTTAATGTTAAGAGACAAGGTAGTATCTGCATGCAATACAAACTTAGTAGCTTTCTTTGAGGAACGTAAGCCAAAGGACATAGATACAATGTCACAGTTAGGGCAAAACTACATGACTACACATCCAAACAGTTCTATTGGTAGACTAATGAGTGAGGAAATAGTCTGTGCAGCGTACACTAAACAGGACCAGAATCCAGTTATTAGACCAAGATCGAAAAGTGTGGATTCAACACATAGATATGAACAACAAGAACCTCAAGACAATGCTTTTCGAGGAAACAATGTTGGTAGAGTAGGACGTTACCCATACAAAAGGGGGAATTTCCAGAGACGTCCAAATAGTTATGCCGGATGCTGGAATTGTGGGAGCTGGAGACACAAGGCAGCACAGTGTGATGCACAACCATCCAGTGAGCCAACAAGTAACGCAAGGAAGGAAATCATTTGTTTCAAATGTGGAAAGAAGGGGCATGTCAGCTATCATTGTACGATGAGGGAAACGGAGCATTCTAATGCAGCACAAGTGATTGAGAATATCAACAATGAAGACTGTAGTGGGTGCAAACCTCTTTTTGAAAAAGACGGTCAGCCAGTCTTAGTGTGTGGTCATACAGTGAAAGCATGAAGATGCACCATGGTTTCGTTAATGATAGGCCAGCATTAACTATTAGAGATTCCTGGTGTACGTCTATCGGAGTTAGAAAAAGTTTAGTGAACCCCCGGAGTACACAGGGGAAAAGATTAGGTGCATTACATTTAATGGGACAGTAGAATTCTACCCATTAGCCGTGATAGCAGTAAAAACACCATATATCACAGGAAGAGTGCTAGCGTGTGTTCTAGACTCACCAGTGGCAGATTTGATCATCGGCGTGCCAGGAGTTAAAGATTGTACAGAAGAAGAAGTAGTTTATTGGTACCAGAAACATAGTTTAAGTAGTAGCGAGGTAGGTACCAAAAGAAAACCTAAATTAGAGAGTATAGCTGAACAAGAAGAGGCACGTGAAGTAGACACAGGAACTCAGGGCAAGGATTGTACAGCTGAGCAGGTGAGAATTGATCTCAAACATAGTGGGAGTGACTCCCACAGACAAGACGATACGACAGACAAATGTGTCCAAGGGTGTGGTAAAGTGAGACATAGGCAATCAAATAAGGGTAGGTGGTGCTTTGAAAGGAAGAACAATGGTCTCACTTGCAGGTTTTCAGATGGCGGAACTGCATGTGGGCAAGTAGTATTACCGTTAACACATAGAGACCGATATACTAGAACAGCTCAGGATAGGGCATGTGCAGGGCACATAGGAGTAAGGCGGAAGCAGCATAGAGCAGGATGCCAGGGATATTGGCCAGGATTTAATAAAGAGGTCAGACTAAACAGAGACTCCAGTGTAAGGGTACAATATGTAGATGGCAAAGTTAAGGCAGTTCAAAAGAGTGTTAACGACATCACTGAACCAGTATTAGCAAACAGATGTTTTAAAGATATAAGAAACATGAGGCATGGGTACAGGAAGGGTAGACACAGCATCGACAGAAATAGATGGAGGTTTGATGTAAGAAAAGAGCCACCTGATACAGGGTCGGGACACAAATAGGTTGTGTCTTCTTGAGGATGTTAATAGACTTGCAAGTACACAGATATTATGTTCCCTATGATATGTTTATTATTATTATGTGAGATACTAGTCATGCATTGGTACACAAGATGTAAAGTTGGTTGTATTGATGTATGGGGAATAGGGGAGTGTACTATTAGCATTTGATGTATTATTTAGTGGGGTAGCTAGAGTAAGTTGGATTTATACTTACGACTACCCAGGCAATGTGTCTGGGTCACATATTTGATAAGTATTAGTTTCCCAACATTTGAAAACGATGTTTTCTTTTGAGGATGGGGTAGTGACACATGCCTGGGGTCATTGACATTAAGGAGAATGACCGTGCTAGTACATAAACAAGTGATCGGGCATGAGAAATAACAGAGGAAAGTTGAAGACAGTAAGGTGAGTGATCTGGCTACGAGAAAAACAATCAACCCTGAGAAATAATGGGGCGGGTGTGAGTGGAGACCCCCAGGGGGGATGGGGTGAAGGACAGTTTAGTTTTGATGTGAAGTCAGGGGACTTCAGGACAGTTGATGTTTTGGCGCCGAGTGGATCGGTTGTCGAATACGTGGGAGTTTAGATTGACTGCGATCAGATCTTTTGTTGTGTTGTTCTCCCAGTTGTGAATGCAGGCCTAAAACCCAGTGGGGTTGGATAGTTAATGGAGGCCTGAACCCAGAGTGGATGATATAGTTAGTGGAGACTAGACCCAGTGTGTGGGTGTATTGTGTGAGGTCCAGCGGTGGATAGGAGCTGGATTACCTGTCTTGTGAATTTGAGATTAAGCAGGCCGTGAGAAGACAGTGATGTGTGCGTGTTAATGTTGTGAGGAGGATATGGATATTCTATGGATTATATAGTGTTTTCTGGATATATAAATATGTTCCGTGTGTCTGTGTTATTTCTGTATTAAAGGATTATGTACGTCAAGATCGATCTTGTTTACTGACTGGTGAATGTGCACTGCGGGGGTGAGTCATAGTATAAGACAATGAGATAGCTCAATTGACACACCAGGAGGATCGTTACCTAGACAACGACCATATCACGCACTTATCATTAAGAACTTCGTGATACTTTTCTATTTCCCGATTACCACATTATATGTCCTGCGACACTTGGCAAAGAGCATTCAATTTAAAGAAGGCTTGTCGTATATGGAACAGTTGAAAGACGATAGACGTAGGCTTGTGGGGATAGATGAACTAATGTCCGAGACAGATGATAGGATTACAAAGATATTTACTAAATGTAGTCATTATAGCAACCTCGGCGTCATTTACATAGTCCAGAATCTCTTTGGGAAGAATAAACAGCAAAGAACCATCAGTTTGAATTCACATTACCTAGTGGTATTTAAGAACTCACGTGACGGGCCTCAGATTACCAACCTGGCCAAACAGATGTACAAAGGTCGTGTGTCATATTTCCAAGAGAGTTTTAAAGACGTGACAGCGGCTCCACACGGTTATTTGCTTTTTGACCTTTGACAGGAAACACCGGATCGGCTCCGCTTACGAAGTCATATTTTTTCCCATCAACGTCAAGTCATCTACGTCCCTAAATAATATTTCTAACCGAGTAAAACGTCACGGAGCCATGCTGCGGTTTCTGGGCGAGGCGAAGCCGGTTGACGTGAAATCCGTAATTAAATCGACTTCCCAGGATCTCGTACAATCAATATGCGAGTGCTGTCACAATGTGTTAAAAGGTAATGTTCCACTGACACCGGCTCAGAATAGGTGTCTGCAGCGGCACAAGAACAGTCTGAGAGCGCTCACGCGTAAGAGACTATGTATCAAGAAGCGGAAACAAATATTGCAACAAGGTGGTTTCATAGGTGCTTTATTAAGATCAATTCTAAACATGTTGAAAGGCGTCATAGACTTATCATGAAGAAAATGATCCTAATCGATTACCGGATGCTGGAAAAACACTACGTACCACCCGAAACATTAACAGATAACTTGCGTGACTTGGATCATCAAATACAACAAGTCCTGGAAACCGATGATCTACCACCGCGGGAAAAGGCCCGCGTGTATCAACTAACTTTGCAGCGGTATCTGAATCGACTTGAGCAGTACAGACATAAGCCATTAGGGACAGTGGATATCAAGGAACAAAAACCCGAAGTCAGCACTTTACCGGCTTCAGTACCCTAGGCACCTCTTCGACCAACACCGATTCAACCAACAACGGCTAAAAGTCAAGTAGTCGAGTCCAAAATAATTGAGACAACACCACCTTACAAGCTCAGTCGAAATATGAAGACGAGTAATATACCTACACCCAAGTTAGAAAAATGGCCTCGCAAATAAAAAAGTATTACTACGACCCGCAGAAACCCGGAGCCTACAGCGGAGCCGCCGCTTTAAAACGGAATACTAAATTGAAGAAGATAGAGACCTGCTTACGACATCAAGATACGTATACTTTACATAAAACGATCCGTCGTTGCTTCCAGAGACGTCAAATTATAACCGGTGGCATAAATAAACAATTTCAAGCCGACTTGATAGATATGAGACAATTACAAATATACAATTATGGGATGTCGTGCCTAGTGACGTGTCTCGGTGTATTTAGTAAATATGCTTGGGCCATCCCGATCAAGAAGAAAACGGGGAAAGAGCTAGTGGACGCCGTGAGTAAAATCTTTGCTGATAGACAACCGATAAATTTGCAGACTGATAAACAATCGGAATTTGTCAACCAGACCTTCTTAAAATTTCTGAAAGATCGAGATGTGCATTTCTTTACCACTGAGAATGAGGATTTAAAAGCCGCGATAGTGAAAAGATTCAATCGAACCCTGAAAGAATAAATGTGGCACTATTTCACCAAGACCACTAAACTTCGCTACTTCGATGTGATAAATAAACTTATCCGAAACTACAATGGTTCGTATCACAGAAGTATTCGCATGGCGCCCGTGCATGTCAACTATACGAATCAAGAAGATGTGTGGAATAACTTGTATCAGAAGAAAATCGACAGAAAAATCAATTTTATAGCCGCCGATCAAGTCCGACTGGATCAACACAAACAACCTTTTAAAAAGGGATATATGCCCTCGTGGACAGAAGAACTGCTTACCGTCAGTCGTATAAACCAGACCAGTCCGGTGACGTATGTGCTAAAGGACGATTTAGGGGAAGAACTTCAAGGCTCATTCTACGGAGAATAAATACAACTCGTTGGAACAAGCAAAGCAAGTGTATCACGTTGAAACAGACTTACAAGAAAGACCTATGCGAGGTGGTGGTAAAGAGTATTTAGTCAAGTGGTTCAGCTATCCCAAGTCATTCAACAGTTGGATCTCAGACCTAACCAGATAATAATGGACGAAACCAACGTGGAAACTAACCCACAAAATAGCCCAGAAGCGGAAAGCACGTGGCCCTTGTTTGGACAGCGAATACCGCGGTTAGAGATTGTCTTCTTCTGTCAACTGGTCGTTATATACACCTTCATTGACGTATCACTATTCAATCTGTCTGGAGACAGCGTCGACGCATCCAAGCGCAAGCTGTGGATTGCTCTTCTAAGCAGCTGTCTGGGTGTCAGAGTCTTGCATAACACAAGACAAGTAGGTCGTTTTCTGGCAAGTGTGAAGTAATATCAAACTATCAAATCACACGAAGTGAATATCCGAAAGTATTATTCACACGCTGTATTGATGCGCTACATTAATTATCGCACAAACATCGCGCACTGACAATCTATAGCAATCATTTCAACATGAACAAGATCACTACAATACATAATAATACATGCAAGCAATAAACATCTCACTTACAGTTAAACTATACAAGCATTCGACTCAGTCTTCCACTGTCGTACAGGCTAGCTCTCAAGGCAGATTCAAACTCCACTCGCATTCCCTTGCGACCTGTCCTTTCAACGATCTCAGCCCGTCTGCCAGTTCTGGCGTCCTACACGCTTACACGCACACGTCAGCTGGTGTCCCCTGCACGGTTCACGGGGTGAACTCAATTGCTGTGCGTGGCTACCTATCCGGGCGTCGGTAACGACGCCGCGTTCTCTCTGCCGTGTCTAACATTACTCAGGGTTGCGTGTTGTTATGTTGTCTGGCGTTGGTACAGACAACGCGTCGCAACCTCGGATGTGAGACCTTGACACTCTCCACACCCCTTTTTCATGAAAGGATTTCCTTTCATGTACAATATATATCTAGGTGTTATTAAACATGTCAAAGTCGAACATTCTACATTAACAATTAATAAATATATACAGGTGAATAGTTAACAATATGTATACACCACTTATGTTGCACTATGAAGTACAACAGTCAAGTACAATCTATTTAATGGGCATTACCTCGCTGTGACCCAGCTAGTCCGGTAGGTATCGGCTAAACTGGCCCCTACCTCACAACCAAGAACAAAAATACTAAAATAATCAGGTCAAGCCGTGAGCATCCCCCTCTGAGATGACTCCTCCATCAGACCTCTATTTAGAGTTTCTAATGAAGGTCAACAGTTTTGGCAAGATACTGTCCATATCTAAACGATGTTACATTGACATGTTATTTATCAAGCACACATGTTAATGGTTACAATACATATTTACATATCACCAACAATTTAGAATAATGTCCCCTGGTTATTATACAGAAAAATTAGGAACAATAATTTATCGTCGTTTACAAGACATAAATTACAATTGGAAATTTATTTCTTAGTGTCATAATTTGATCCTTATTGACAAATGTGCACAAAAAGTCACGTTTGTAAAGAAGCAATCAAGTTACGATGCTGAGATTACATCCTATACAACTCAACATATACAATTCCGTATATCGAAATATTTTAAATCACATTTTAATACAATTGTCATACATTTATATACTTTTAATAATATGCAAAAACTCGGAAGTATACAGCTGTACTATTACATGTGTTGTGGTGTCATTCAAACAAAGCTGGTCCGTTCTGGATGGATCTTCTATAAACGGAGTAGTAGTTGTTACTATCAGCTGTTGGATCATCTCTTCCGTCTTCTGCTCGGATTGTACTGTCGCAGTCATCTTTCATACCTTATTAAAACGTCTTGGGCACCTCGGTCTGGATACTTTAGGATTACCTCCCGTTTTAGTGGCTTGGTAACTTCTTGGATCCTCTAGTGTTGTCCCGTGACACTTCTCCGTAGTGTCTGGTTGTTAAAATATTTATGTATTTACAATAATAATTACATTCTTTCTCATATCTCACAGTTATACAACACATTAGTTTACATAATACTGATTTCATTCTTTCACATATCTCACAATTATATACACATTCATTCGCATGATAATAATAAGAATCACAATATGTACATAAGTTATATACATTGGGAGATACAATCTTCCCCATCACAATGGTGTACACAGCGTAACTAACACATTGTCACAATTGGCTGTGGTACTGAGCACTATCTACGTTGCAGTTGTATACACCCTCTGCACTGTGCTCTGGTGTCGACTGGGTATTAGGTTCGTTGTATGGACATCTCGACAAAAGGTCTGCAAGACAGTTTTGTGAACCTTTTATGTGGTTAACCTCATAGCTATAGTCCTGCAGAAGAAGGGACCATCTTGCCACCCTGCTGTTACTAGGCGTTCCTCTGGTAACAATTGTCAGCGGAGTATTATCTGTTTCAATAATGAAATGTTTGCCTAACAAAAATCTAGAAAGTTTACGTACCGAAAATGCCATGGCAAGAGCCTCGAGTTCCGGTGTACTGTAATTTCGTTCGCTGGTGTTCAGTTTTCGAGAGACGTAGTATAGTGGGTACAAGATTTGGTCGTGTTCTTGGAGAAGCACACCTCCAATGGCTACGGAGCTCGCATCACATCTTAATCTAAAAGTAATATTCAAATTTGGCAATTTCAAAATAGGTGATTTAGAAAAATAAGAAAGAATTTTCGTAAATGCTGGCCTTAAACATTCACTGTTTACAATCACATTGGGGTGTTTATTTGTTAGTAGATCAGTGAAACATTTGGTCAATTCAGCAAAATGAGGAATAAACTGTCTATAATAGTTTAAAAGACCTAACACACTTCGCAAATGTTTCTTAGTTGTCGGAAGCGACAATTTCAAAATTCTGGACATGATGTTATCGTCAGTTGATATAAAGCCATTTGAGATCTTATAGCCCAAAAATGAAATTTCCTGAAAGGCTATATCCACTTTGGAAGGTTTTACAGTCAGTCCATGATGTCTAATTCTGTCAAATGTCTGCTGTAGTGCTGTTATGTGCTCTGTCATGTCCTTTGTGTGTATGCAAATGTCGTCCATGTACCAAATGATGTTAGCAATGTCTGTCAAAAGGATTCTTGTCATTCTGACGAAGGTAGCTGGTGCATTGACTAATCCGAAAGGTAGTTTACACCATTCGTATAAACCCCAAGGTGTGGCAAATGCAGTCAGATGTATACTATCAGGATGTACAGCTATCTGCCAGTAGCCTTTTGTCATGTCAAGTTTAGTAAAATAACGTGAGTCAGATAGTTCAGTCAAGATGTCTTCACAGTTGCTCATTGGTTCTAAATCCAACTGTGTAATGCTGTTGAGCTTACGATAGTCCACACAAAGTCTAATAGTGTTGTCCTTTTTGCGTACCAAAACTATTGGTGAACAGAAATGAGATTGTGAACGTCGAATGATATGATTTGTTTCTAAATCAATGATTTCTTGATGAAGTTTTTCTTTATAGTGTATAGGGATGGAATATGGTCTACACTTAATAGGAACGTCAGATGTTAAGATGATTTGGTGTTGCACTAAATCTGTCTGTCCTGGGCTGTCCGAAGAGATCGTCCGGTATTCTTGTATCAGTTGTCTGCAACTGTCAGTCTGTGTCTGAGTCAGTTTAGGATTTACCTTAATGTCTTGTAAGTTGGTCGTCGTGTCAAGACCTGGTGTCGGTATCTCGTCAGTGTCGTTGTCGTCCGTCTGGTCCACTATGGAGGTGCTTGCTGCAGTCTCTACTTGTTCGTCTTGCCTGAGGTGATATGGTTTGAGCATGTTAATATGAAAAATGTTTGTCCCTAACTGCAATCTCGTAATCTACCGTCGAAATTTGTCGTAGCACTTTTAACGGTCCTTGCCATGAGTCAGTTAGGAGATGTCTATCTCTTGGCAAAAGAAGAAGAACGTCCTGTCCTGGCGTCAGTGTAATAGTTCTATTTCCTCTGTTAGCATATTGTCGGTAAAAAGCTCCTGATTTTTGGAGAGCTTCTTTGGCTAATATACATGATTTCATAATTCTATCACGCAATGATGTTACATGTTCATATGGTGAAATGGGTATAGACACAGTTGTACTTCCAGTCAACACAGATTCATACAGAGATAATGGGCCGCGTGGTTGTGCACCATATAACATTTCGAATGGTGAGAACCCAGTGCTGGAATGGGGCACTTCCCTATATGCAAACAAAATGGCAGGCAGATAAGTATCCCAATCTTCAGGATGTTCTTGGGTTACCTTAGAGAGCATATGTTTCATATCGCCATTAATCTTTTTTACTATACCGGTCGAATGTGGGTGATATGGACTGTTGAAGCATTGTTTAACACCCAACATTTTGGTAAAGGCTTGTGTAGACGAGGAAATAAATTGGCTACCCCGATCTGAAAGGATGGTATCAGGGAATCCTACCCTCGCAAAAATATGAAAGAACACTTCCATGATGTCGTTGGAAGTTATGTTCTTCATTGGAATTGCCTCTGCCAACGAGTACATAGATCAATGAGTGTTACAATGTATCTATTACCTTTAGATGTTATGTGGTTCAGAGGACCAACTATATCGACCGAGATCTTTTCAAACGGTCTACTAGCCAAATCAGTAACTTGCAATTCAGCTTGTGGGTGTTTACCCTTTTTGACAAGCTTTTGACAGATGTCACACGATCTGCAATACTGTTTGGTATCGTTACAAAACTTTGGCCAATAAAATTGAGTAAGTAACCTTGCTCTAGTTTTAGCATAAGCCATGTGTCCTGCAAAGGGTATGTCATGAACTATGTTCAATGCTTGCTTGCGGTTTTCTAACGGTAGCACTGTTTGTTCTATAGTGCTGGAACCTTTGGTGTAATACCATGTTAGAATTCCGTTCTTGAGAGCAAAGTACCATTGAGCATTCTTTGCTACTCTTGGCTTTTGGCCTATAAGTTTAAAATACTTTTGCAGAGATCGATCGGCTTTCTGAGATGTTAAAAACGTCTCCCTAGTTGTCTCAGGAGATGTTACAACAGGACTTACTCGTTGTAAAGCCTCTGTTTGATCGATTCGATCTTGCATCTGTGCAGTAGATCGAGTCACTGCATTTACTACATTACAACGATCATTCTCATCACACATTGATGTTACATTCACACAATTACATGTATGTTCTGGCATAGCCAGGTTGGTATTTGTACATTCAATTACAGGTGGTAATACATCATGAATGGTGATTGGTGATGCAGGTGAAGTGGTAGTATCAATATTACAACTGACAGATGATGTATTGATGTCATGTGGTATGTCATTCACTTCAGGAAGGTTTCCAATAATAATATCACAGCAAGGATTGGTTAATGCTGCGCATTTCACCTTTCCTGTAAGGAATGGTGTAGTTATATATGCCCATGCAAGTGGATATTTCTCTATGTTCCCTGAGAATGTCCTGCATGTGACATATTTACCACTATATTGTGTTGGTAAAATATAATCTCTCTTTACACCAATGAGAGTACTCCCGCTATCACGTAAGACTGTGGCAGCTTTACCATTAACATACCCCTGGTGTATGTTTAGTATACCTTTGGAGTTTACTACAAAATTGGCCTCCTCACTGGTAATAGGTATAGAATGGCCGCATGTTAACACGCCATCCTCATGAAATTGATCACAAATGGTACATTTTTCCTGATGGAACACTTCAATGGAATGTGCTGAGTTTACTGGGTGATCTTGTATACTTTCGTCTTCTGATGAAGAACTGTCAAACATGGCTGCATTAGCCTTTTTGGTCATTGACTTGCCTTTACAATCCTTACGCCAGTGACCAAAAGCCTTACAAAGGTAACATTTTGTAAGTTTTTTGTAGTTCTTCCTTTCTTTATCTTGCTTAGAAATGTAATTATGCAAGTAAGCAGTGTACCCAGGATGTTGGTCGCACATATCATGCTCATAGTGTGTATAGTTGCAATATCTACACTGATATAATTTCTCTGCACCTTGTTTATAAGGTCTTTGTTTGGTATTTGACCCTGCCTGATATTTGCCATATGTAGCTGCTGCTACAAAGTCTGTGCTGGTCAGACTACTAGAGAAACAATGCTTATTGGCTGCAAAATAACCAGAGCCACGACTTTCAATCTGTTGAACACTTTCACACAGACATTCCAACAACAATTTAGAAAAGGGGGCTGGGAGAGATGCAATAATCTTATCTCTCAACATAAAGTCAACTAATTTGTCATAACTTCCATTTACTTTGGCTGCTGACAGCCATTTAGAAAAAATATTTTGAATTTCTGAGATGTAATCCGAGAACGTGTGTGTTGGCTTAGGAGACAACTTCCTAAACTGTTCTCTATAACCTGATTCATCTAGCAAAAAATGTGACATGATTTTTGCTTTAATGTAAAGATAATCTTCTTTCAGGTCATTTGGGATCGACTCTATAACTTTAAGAGGTTCCCCAGAAAGACTTCTTACATATACTATCCCCCATTCAGGTTTAGGGATTTTGTAATGATCCATAACAAATTCAAAATTTTGGGTAAATGCTGCTATGCAATCACCTGTGTTGTAACTTCTGATCAGACCTTGGTACTTCTTATGAGGTTGATCTTTGTCTGTTTCTCTATTCACTTTATCTTTAGAACATTCAGCTTTTAGCTGTTCAATTTTCAGTTGTGTTTCTTGCTCTTCTCTCTTACTTTGGGCTAAGATCTCAGCTTGCCTCACTGCAGCTTCTGACTGTGCTTGTTGAAGCTTTAGCGCAGCTTCTGCTTGTGCATATTGAAGCTTTAGAGTAGCTTCTGATTCTGCCTCTTTACTTTTCAGAGCCCTTTCGGCTGCTCTCTCATCCCTCTCACTAATTTGCTCTTGTTTCAAACAATATTCTGCATATTTACTTTCACTCCATGCTCTCAATCCCTCACCAGACATATTCATTTTTAAACCCATTTCAATGCAATCGTTTAAAGAAGACATGATGAACAATAGGTATGATGGAATAAATATAAATAAAATTACTTATGGTGTTAGTAAGTTACAAATATTTATAGCACAGTTAATGTCTAAAGCCAGACTAACGAAAGTATAAAGAAAGCTGAAAAAAAATTAAATACTCAAGTAATCCTTGGGTACTGTGCTGTTCAGTGGTGCTCGAAATCACACTGGAACGTCTTTCGGGTTGACGCACAAAAAATTTTTGAAGTTCACCAGACTCAGGTAAAGTTGTCACAAAAACCCTGTACTTTTTAAACTAAACGAAATTAGAACGTTTGTAAATGTATGGTGTGTGTAATGTCACTGAAGTCTGTAAAGGTTTGTATGCTGTCAAGTATTATTGTTAGTCGTTACCACAATCAACAACTTTCACGCTCACACTGCCTCTACTCAATGACATTCAAGGGCACGGCCGCCATTTTGGATTTTAGGTACACAATTTGTTGACTTTAGTGCTAAGTCTGAAGACGCCTCGGTTGGCTTCAAATAATATCTTCACACTTATAATTTAATTAAATCAACTCTATTAATTCGTTACTTTACCTTAATCTATGACTTGCGCACTTCTATCGGCATGTTCACAATCGCATCAAACTCGGACAAAAAAAAATTTATACGTTCGCATCTGATTCAAAACCCGGACGAAAGCCTCCACATTCGCACTTGTCAGAGTCTTGCATAACACAAGACAAGTAGCTCGTTTTCTGGCAAGTGTGAAGTAATATCAAACTATCAAATCACACGAAGTGAATATCCGAAAGTATTATTCACACGCTTTATTGACGCGCTGCATTAATTATCGTCCAAACATCGCGCACTGACAATCTATAGCAATCATTTCAACATGAACAAGATCACTACAATACATAATAATACATGCAAGCAATAAACATCTCACTTACAGTTAAACTATACAAGCATTCGACTCAGTCTTCCACTGTCGTACAGGCTAGCTCTCAAGGCAGATTCAAACTCCACTCGCATTCCCTTGCGACCTGTCCTTTCAACGATCTCAGCCCGTCTGCCAGTTCTGGCGTCCTACACGCTTACACGCACACGTCAGCTGGTGTCCCCTGCACGGTTCACGGGGTGAACTCAATTGCTGTGCGTGGCTACCTATCCGGGCGTCGGTAACGACGCCGCGTTCTCTCTGCCGTGTCTAACATTACTCAGGGTTGCGTGTTGTTATGTTGTCTGGCGTTGGTACAGACAACGCGTCGCAACCTCGGATGTGAGACCTTGACACTGGGTTACATGTTACCGAACCCTAAAATATGAGTTTCTTCTTGACATAACCGAGCGATGCTTCACCGAACATGTTTCCCAAGAACACACCAGGTCATTATTTCGTCAAGTTACCGCAGACGATTGAGGTGAGTCAACATTACGAAGTGTGTCTGGCCGAAATTCAATTTCTCAACTACTACTGCAATGTGCTAGAGAATGAAGTGTGGATAAGATACAACTCACCCAACAGAGGAATATCCAGAAGGCTGGGCCTACACACCTCACCAGACGCGTTTATAGTGGAGCTGAATCGAATAATGTCAGAGACTGAGGTGGACGATCAGACGCGAGTCAGATTCTATTTCAACAATGCATCAAAGACAATCATCGTGAAACTATTCGAAGCGGAGGCAGTGGCTCCATTTAGCGACAAGCTGAAAGAGATTTTAGGACTTCCTGCCTTGAGGATGTAGCATGCCAACCCAGTAATGGAAGGTCAAGTGGCGATAGACCTGAATAGCGACCTGCAACATGTCTACCTCTACTGCGATCTCATAGCGGCAAGACCAGTCGGAGACGCTATGGTTCCACTACTAAGGACGGTTCATATCATGAATCACCTCTCGACCTCAGTGTTTCGCGCCTACGACAAACCTCACTACGTACCGCTGAGTCGGTACTCCTTCGACACGGTGAAAATACTTTTAACCACCGAGACGGGCACAAAGAACTCATTCACTACCGGGACTTCAGTGCTGACTTTACATTTTCGAGCTCAGAGAGATCAGACCTAGAATAATGGTAAAATACGTGGTGTTACGTCGAAACAGAAGACTGTACGAAGACTTTTATTGTAACCAAGCTAGGCATGGCATGGCATGCCGGTGTTTGCGGGTGGCCGGAATCAGAGAGGTCGTCGTATCGGCTGTTTCTTCAGTGGACTCGGTCGGACGATTCTACCCTGGCTGAAGACCGGTGGTAAGGCCTTACTCATAGAAGGTGTCGGTACGGGTCTGCGAGTGGTCCAAGATGCTTTGACTGGTAGGAATGTTGGGGAATCCTTTAAAGAACACGCCAAGCAAGTCGGTCAGCGTCTACTGCAAGGAGCTGTCAACCACGTTAGCCAAACGGGTAGTGGTATTAGAAGAAAGAGACGTGATACAAGACATGATAAACGGTGTGGGTGTGAAAATTAAGCTGACTCCGTCCAAAGCCACCTTTAACCTCTTGGCTCGCCAAGTGGCGCTTGGCTATTCATCCATTATAACATATGCCACTCTGGTGGTTCGTAAAGCCAGGCTATATCCGGCCATGGTGCTCACCCACGAGAAAACCTTGATGAGGGCCAACGCAAAATTTCCGTTCAAGCGTGTGGTGCTAAAAACATTGGCTATCCCTTTGGGTATGATTTCTCACACTCAAGACAATCTGTTAATGAGTCAAGCACCCACTCGCATCGTGATTGGACTTATTACATCATCAGCTTTTAACGGTTCCTACAACTATGCCCCGTATAATTTTCAAACTTTAGTGGGCAAAGACGCCGGCAAACTCAATTGACTATAATCAATTAAAGTATGGCTATACGTTGTATGCCTTTGATCTGAGTCCCAGTTTATTGGACGGAGACCAGTTTGAGATGCCGAGGACGGAACCTTTAACACTGAAATTTAAGTTCAACACACCTACCCCAGAGCCATTACAGGTCATCGTCTACGCCAGCACGACGGGTTAATAGAAATCTCTAAGACCAGACAAGTGCTAACAGATTAGCTTCATAATGAACACACAACAGATTACCATAATACTACTAGCTGATACGTATGTTCGTCGATTACAGGTCAGAGTGTGCGCTTAAGATCAGCTACCCAGCATCTAGATAGAAGCAGTCTAGTGGCTTTTATCGTAAACGCTGACACTAGTGATACACCAGGTTCCAACTTTGTCGCTATGTACTATGACGGGTCAGGCAAATGTGAGTAATTTGACTCATTTGGTCTGCCGCCCTTACGCAGTGACCTGTACATGTTTATTGATCATCATTCAGATACACACCTTATGTATAATACCCATGTCCTACAAAATGTGCTAAGCAACGCATGTGGCCTCTACGCTATCTATTTCATCTTGATGAAAAGTCGTGGGGTGAGCATGACACGCATTCTCCAGTCCTTCTCAAGCCTACAGCAGGTCAATGATCGGGTAGTAGGTCGCCTAGTCGCGCCATATTTAATGCAACTGAGACGTCATAACCGGTTTACACACTCGTATATAAACCCGATGCTGATACTATTAGCTCATTCCGAAGATGACTACAGAACTCAACACAGCTAACTAGGTCAACCTGACTCGTAATAGTGACATTGTTAGACCAGTGGGAGATGGTGTCAAGGCCGTATTTATCTCATCCTACAGAGAAATGTCCAAGTTACACATCCGTCGATACTTTGGTGAATCCGAGAACAAGTTTCCTGCCCCGCTGGGAATGACATTTACTCGTCAAGAATATGAACAGTTGATAGCTAAGCATCGCGAGATTCTAACTGACTTTGATAGACTCAGCCAGCAATTTATTCAAGTCAGTAAACAGATCAAACAAGGCACTAGCCCAAGAAAGAAAGTCAGTACTAAAGTCCAAAAGGGCACTAAACGAAGATGCCCAAGCCAAAAGATTCTACCCAAGCAGATATGTGATCAACCCCAGATGTGTGATCAACCTCAGATGTGTATCCGACATCCAGGTGTGTGTCTACCAAGCTCAGATGACAGCCCACAGGAGACGTTACCAAGACCTAGACAATGATGTGAATAAACAATGTGTATAAAGTTTTGATAATAACATGAAACAAAGAAAAATTTGTGTTTTCTTGGTTATTTTGTCTGTGCTGCCTCTGGCAGATCATTGTGTCTTTGTTTAATTGTATAATTTTTTTTCACAGCTGCAGTCGACATGAAAAACAACCTCGCGCAGCATGAAAGACCATAAAGACGATAACCAGAAAGACGAAAACAAGAATAAACAAGAAAGACGACAACATATAAAGCATACCACTGGGGGAAAAAAACAATAAAACAAGAAATCTTCGTTTTCATAACTTTTATTTTTCCATTAAAAATCAGTAATTTTGTGTGCACAACATTCAATATTTTATTGTTATTTTCAATACAAATAGCACTCAATAAAAACATGTGACAGACAGTGACACACAGACATTCAGTCTTTTATTTTCAATGATATAGACAATTCACTTTACCACACAAACACACACACACACACACACACACACACACACACACACACACACACACAAACACACACACACACACACAAGGATATCACAGATATGACCACTTTACATAGATTGAAATATAGACAACAAATAGTAAGGAGGAAAAGTAGAAAAGGTATTTACATATTATGGTACATATATGTACACTAGCAGCAGGACGTGTTATATATCTAGTGGTGAGGTGCTATAATTTTCTGCGTGTACTTTTCTCTTAATGTAGAAATAGAACAAGGCCTCTCTGTGTTGTTGATATGTGTAGACAGAGGAAACCTGTGTTTTAAACCCTATATGTGATCCTCCAGTCGCTGTCTGTGTGTCAAGTACATTTAGAAAACTGTCTCTACCTAGGTGGTTGTTGTGATGTTTTGTCGGCCCTTTCGTTCTGGTCTTGTTATAGTCTCCAAAACAGTGATAGGTCTTGCTGCATAAGGAGACCATCCCCAACCCCTCATACTCTAACTTAAATAACCCAGGGGTTCTTTTGTCGTAGACTCGCTTAACCGTACACGCGTCAGAGGCTGGAACAACTTCTCTACTCTTAATAAAATCCAGTTGATGGCTATCACAGACCTCAGATTGGAAACAGGAGCTATAGACTCTATAGAATTCTTCCTGAAGCTCCGGTCTGACGGCCTGAGCTAGGATCGGTTTGCTAAGAGCTAAATACAAACTGTCTGTGTCCATCTCACACAACTGAAAATCCTCCCTAGCTATAAACTTATCTAAAAAGTCGTCATAAAATTCTAACATGCGCAACTTTGCGTACTGGTACACAAAGAAGCCTATTTGTTGAGGTAGATTCCATAAGGTGGTCTTCTTCAGAGACTCTACCTCAAACACATCATCTGACAGCATGGTCATTTTCTTGAACAAATGCTGATTCACCAACTTTGACTTGCTAGCCCCACGACAATATGAAACATTGATGTGCTTGGCCTTGTTAGTTAATGTTTTGCCATAGGCTGCGTTTCCCAATAGTTTCATTGTCTCGACCTTAATGTTATAGGCCGTACTGCTGTCACCGGAACGTCTGGCATCAGACACCTCTTTACCAAACTTTTCAAAACACTTCTCAGGAGTATACTCAATGATTTAGTATACTTTCGTGACCTTTAGACCATGTGTCAGATACCATTTTAACAATGGTGTGGCCAATAGAATCTTGTCTCCAACATAACTACCTATCTGAGTCCGGCGTGAGCCGGTCAACAGCTTTTGGGTCTCGGCGTACTGACGCATAAGATCGGCTCTTTTTTATTACTTTTTTTTAATTTTCAATTAATATTATACACCCACTCAATAGTTATCTGCCCTTATAAACATAATTCTAAGAATATTATCGTCCTTAGATATGACCTAGTTATCGCCCCTTACCCTACCCAGATGAGAGACCGAGAATGAGTTACCTTAAACCATCGAGGTCAAGGTCAATGAAGGAGGAACTTCAAATACTAATCGTTTCCGCCATTGTATACTACTAACGTGGAGGAATAAACAGGCTTTAAGGACAAGCGAATTGACTTAATTGCACCGGCTTTTTTTTTTTCATATTGTGCCGTCTCTTTCCGTAGATCGCCCTGTCGAAAATGTCGCACAAAGTACGAACTCTGAAGATCCAGCTGGGTCTCCAAAACAATTGCATTCTCTAGCCGAATAACTGGGTCAGAACACAAACCTACGACCTTCACATCACGAGGCAGATGGCTTCACCAATTCGCTAGCCCACACCATCCCATACCTCTCCTCCAGGACATGCAAATATTTCAAACAATAGACTGGTGAGGCGTGAGTTGGTACACTGCCTATGCTCCAGTGGGGGGAATGAAACGCAGATGAAGAGATGCATCATAATACTCTTCGGCACAGGAACGGAGCATAATGGGGACGACCCGTTGCTGTGAAGTTGGAACCGTGACTAACTAACTAACTAACTAACTCTTCGTTGAGTATAGATTATAATAGATAATTCGAATAGATAATAACGCTCGTTCTTAAACATCCGGTATATTAATGCTGAGGTATGGGGTTCAACCCCTACATGGCCAGTTGGACTAAAATGCTGTTAACTTCTAGTCCTTGACATGGGCTGGTAAATTACAAGAACCTTTGAAGTCAGAGTGGGTTTGCCTGATGGTGAGGGATACTGCTAATAACGAAAGCTAATTGACACGATGCGAACTTTAGTCCAGTGCTAATATATAAGTAGATTGTTTGGACTACGCTTCAGTGCGAAACGTGTAGGCTCAAAAGGGGGGGAACAAATAATAATCGTCTTGTTTTAAAAGCTACACAGTGTTGGTTGTTTTGTACATTTGTTCATGGCATTGTGTTGCAGGATGACGGCCTACCTTTGGCGTGACTATATGTATGTATGTTACTTGTTAATTGTCAAGGCTGTGTGTACGAGATACACATCTCACAACCACTGTTTACAGATGCTCATAACAATTGTATTTCTTTATTATGCTGCCAGACTGTGAAGCGTGGGATTAAACCACTCAACCCCTCTCTCGGTCTGTCATAATCTAATTCCTTCTCCTTTTCTCGTCACCTGTTTTCTCCTTCCTCCTCACCTCCGCCCTACTTCACGACAAGGATGCTTTGACTGCAAATGTCGAGGAGTAGCCATCAGTGTTTCAACTTGAATTGCGGGATCTTCCAGCTGAGCCTTTTTGTTTCCTATTAGCCAAACATCAAGTAAAAGGGCAACTTTTCCAAGCTTCTTACTGGTGACACGGCTGTCAACTCTGGGATATTAGTATGCGCGCCAGGCCTATGCGTGGAAGCAAATATGGGTGAGCGTGTGTATGTGTGTGAGTAAGCGAGCGCACGCGGGTGTGTGTGTGTGTTTAAAAGTGTACTTTCAAATATGAAAGCCATAAACAAGATTAAGAGCGAGCTAAGCGATATTTCTTTGTTGCATTTAATGAGATTTTCACCACTGCTTAGTTTGCCTACTGTGTTGTGTTCTTTTAAGGCGAAACAGCAGACATAGCAGTAAACATGGCTGACCATTGTAGAAGAGATTGGAACCTTACCACATAGTATCCCAAAGACAGCAATGAGACCACAACAAAAATAAAACTGCGATACGGGTAATTATTGGCCCCCTGGATATTATCCTGTTGTAAATATGCTCAAGGAAGAGACAACTACAAAAGTGAAAAGGCAGCAAATAATGACAAGTGCATCTCATATCCTTTTGAAAGGATGCATTCTGACAATATCTACCTGCAAAGTATGAGAAGTCTGAGAATGTGTACGTAGAACGTATGCTCCCTATATCATGCAAGAAATTTGACAACCTGATTTCGAAAACAAAAACACAGATATTTTAGGTGTATCAGAAACAAGATGAACATGCGCTAGTTAGATAAGGAGAAAACACCACACAGCCAATTAACACACACAAAGTCAATAAACTCGGGAAAAGATCAATCAAGTCATCAACCCCGACTCATCATACCACTGAACAAGACGATTGAAGACACCCCGACCTCATTCCCCTATGCTCACATCCCAACACTGGATACGAACCGGCACCACTCAAGCTACTACCTATACCCAACAACTTACCGGATATTTACCTTGCCAAGCCTAATACTCAAGATGGACCAAATATATTAAAGGCTGAAGTAGAGAAGCTTATTAGAGAGATGAAACAAGGAAAGACTACAGGTCCTGACAAGAAAACAATAGAAATGATAAAATCTTTATCCAACTGTAGCATTAATACTATCACAGAATTATGTAATGAAATATATATAATACTGGGTACATCCCCAAGGGTTTGAAAACATTCATTTTCATCATACTACCCAAGAAGCCAGGAGCTGTTGATTGTGAGGATTACAAAACTATTAGCTTAATTAGCAATTTAACTACGAAACTCCTCAAGATCATATAAGAAATAATTCAAAATAAAAGAGATGAGGAAGTTGCTGAAGAACAATTTGGATTCCTCAAAAATAGCAGCACAAGAAAAGCAATAATCTGTTTGAGGATGCTGACTGACAAAAATATAGAAGTTCACATAAATATATCTGTATGATGTACAGACTAAAGGGAAGCTTTTGATAGAGTACTACCTGAACGATTAATTACATAGATATAGGAGTTGGCGAAAAATACATCAGACTTATTAGTAACTTGTACTGTGAACAAGCCATCTCCGTGGCAAAGGTGTTACGTGCGCAGTTCGTAATCCCGCATACCGCGTTCGAAACACATCTGTGGGCGATTTGGCAGCAGACCGCGTTATGTTTTTTTACGAAATGGTGTGGGCGCCGGTCGTTCAGAAAGCAATGGTGAACTACTGAACGTACACTTCCCCAGGATTAATGAGCAGCCAAAAATGTTGGGGTTGACTGTTACGTCCTATAAAGGATATGCAACTAACTTTAAAAAACTGTGAACAATATGCGTCAATTAGACTCAGAAATAATCATTCATCGCTTATAGAGATTTAAAAAAGGAGTACGGCAAGGATGCGTGTTATCTCCAAGCCTCTTCAACTTATACACAGATAATTTTTAAACAAGTCGAACTGGACTTAACATCAATGCAAGAATCATAGGCAATCTTAGATGTGCTGACTACACAGTGTTACTAGCAGAATTCGAGCAAGAGTTACAAAAACTAGTGGAGCAATTAAACAGGCATTGTGCTGAATGTGGCGCATAAGGAATTTGAGAATAGTAATATTGTAACCCAATACGCTTGTATTTTTACCAGGACCCGCAATGGAAGCAGAGAATATTAACACTGTAACCCAACACGCTTGTGTTTTACGAGGGTAAGTTAATAATTAAGTCTCAAATGGCTGTATAAAAATAACTAACTATGATAAAAACTTGAAAACAGTTTACTTTTATACATACATTGTAACTTTATTTCTCTACATAATTTCCACCAACATTGATGAACTTATCCCGTCGTTCTATCAGTCCTCCAGAACCGGCTGCATAGAATTGCGTGCTCTGTTTTCTAAACCACGTTTTCACTTCACATTCAACTTCAGCGTCATTCGCAAAATGTCTCCCGCCAAGGTGCGTCCCGTAAAGCGGTGCATAGCTGGGCGACAAGGTTACGAGAGCGAGTCAATAAGTAAGTCACACAGTTCCGTGGGATGGCCGGTAAATGAAAACAAAGAACGCAGTTCTATGCAGCCGGTTTGGGGGGACCGATAAAAAGATGCGATAAGTGCATCAATGTTGGCGGAAATTATGTTGAGAAATAAAGGGACAATGTGTGTATAAAAATAAACTGGTTTCAAGTTGTTATCATAGTTATTTATTATTTTTCTACAGCTATTTGTGACTTACTTATTAACTTACCCTCGTACCAGGACCCGCAACGGAAGTAGAGAATAGTAACATCGTGTGGGAGTCTTTGTGGCGAAGTGGTAAAGTTGTCTGTCTCGCACTCCGAAGCTTGTGAGTTCTTGCTTTGTGCGATGCTTTCGGCAGGCCACCCTGCGGAAAAAGACCGAGTCATATGGGATAAAACCCGGTGCAATGAAGTCGTTCCTCTCAAGTTTTATCGGGACCCGCAACGGAAGTAGAGAATAGTAACACTGTGACCTATCAAGCATGCCGTAAGAGGCACCAAAGGAAGGGTTGTGCTTAAGGTAGGCTAAACCATCACATACAAAAGTTCAACCACAAAAACCAGCAAACCATGTACAGTTACTTAAATAAAACAGAAATGACCCAACCAAGCAAGAGGTTATAGACCCGTTAAGGAGAAAGCCACAAGGAGTATGGGTCACTGTGTACATTTTTTTTCACCTACGAAAACCCCAGGATTGACACCCGGAATGTTAAAACAAAGTATGAATTAGGTGGCAGCGGAAATGAAATATTATGAAATAGATCTATTGGTGATTGTTTATGAAACTCCTTGATTTATTGAATTTCGTGTCCCGCCTGCGGTTGCCTTGACAGGGCCAGGCATAAATTATTTCGTGGGCCTTCTACGGCCAGCTTGCCGGACGTTGCCCGTCCCCGAATTAGAGGTTGCAATATTGATTTATTTTTTTAAAAATTAAGTATAGGAAGCGATTGAAGGTCCACATAACTAAGCTGTGCAACGAGAGGATAGTTAGTTCCCTGGTTGCATGCAAGCTGTCTTTGATGTTATGTGCATGGTCGTGATGGCAGACCTCTGTCTCTTCTTCTTTCATTGCAACTCTTTCTAAACCACTGTTGCGTTTAATGTGGTCACAATTGTTCTGCCCGGGCAAAATTTCGAGTTAAAAATCTACCCAAAGTATTATTAGGATCCTCGCCTGTGCTACGGAGTTCGTACACAGAGCTGAGATTCTCCGGACTCACGTTTGAGTTAGGAGTAGAAGGAGCACTTATGGGTTACACCCGTGTGTCGTGATGTGGAACTGTCGCCTAAATTAAAGCTAAACTAAAACAATTGTTCAGTTCCCGGCAATTTGCCCAGATGGGTTACGAAAGCATTGCTGAACAAATTCAACGATTACCAGAAGTGGAATTGTAAGCTTTACTAGAACACAACCACAAGTGACAAAACGGAGATTGCGGCTAGAGCTTTATCAGCACACAAACAATAAACACACACTGGCACAATTAGATTATTAAAAAAGTAATCACTAAGATGATGTTACTTCGTCATCTGCACAATTGCATTTTTTAATTATCCCGAAGAAGTTTCTTGCTTTCTGAACGACCATTGCTTTCTGAACGACCGGCACCTGTACCTTTTTCGAAAAAAATAGCACCGCTGTGTTTCGGACCTGGATATACGGGATTGAGAATCGCGCCCGTAAGAACTGCGCCACGGAGACCCAAACATACAGTTTCTTGCTATGGGTCTGTGATTTGATAGCGCTGTCAGATTGTATAGGCCTGAATGCACAGAGGAATATTTTGATAATTTTCCTTCCTCTTTTTCGCAGGAGACGAGCCCAGGCGCGTGTCATAGTCTTGCTCGTATCTAGATAACTAAACTTGGGTTCATACAGGCAACAATAAATCTGTTCGTTATGAGATCGAATATTTATTGTATTTACGTATACAGTATACGTTGGCGCAGTGGGTAAACAGACCCGCGCTATATTACATCTGTCAAATAGTAAACATCACACACATAAGTATCATTTAACAGTCTAGCAAACTATCTAGCCTATGTCTATATATCTATTGATATCTATAGAGTCCCTCAAAGGCAGGCCCTGTTGCCTCTCTCAAGTCCATCCGTCCTCTGCCGGTCTCCGCGTGTCCTAACTCGACACGGGCGGTAACTCTGTCCGAGTTCCTCGTGGACCCCGCATTAGGCGGGCCACATCAGTGTCCACGGAATCATGGACTTGGTGACCATCTCTATCTAGAAGGTTCTAGATTATTTGGGTCCTGCTCGACTCAATGGTTTCCCTTGGGCTGGAATTGCAGCCCTTCACTAGATATGCAAGTGAGGCGGTGACAGGATTCCCCCCTCCCCCGTGACATGATTTGTTGTTGGGAATTAGATCCGTTCTAATTCTGTCACCGACTCACCTACAGTTGGTGTTGTAGTTTGGTGGATAGTAACCTGGCAACCTACCTATTAGCACTAAAAACTCATGTATTCTACCATACAACACTTGTCTGATTTGGTGCAGAGATCCCTGTCTCTCGTGTGCTTAAATATGCTTATCAGACCGAAGTTACGTGGCATTTTAGTAGTTGTATTTACAACTTGCCCTTCTCATAGTACCCAAAATGGTACCCAGACAAATAACCCCTATATAATAGAGGGTTAACAAGACCGAAGTCTTGGCTAAATAAGTACACCTTCAAATCTTGATCTGTGTGTGTATTTCTATACACTTTTACTCCCGTATGTTATATAATGCTAAATATGTAGTTACCTTGTTATTTTTATCCCCCTCATACTACAAGTGTCCCTGTTGGCTTGTTAGTGTGCTTTGACTAATAAGTTGATGTTTATAATAAAGTGACTGTATTTTAACTTGATAGTGTTGAGTTTTAAGGTTTGTGTACTGTGTGTGCTGAATGTGTGGCGTATTTCCAAGCGTCACGAGTTGGGATAACCTCAATCATGAAATACTGCACTGTGTGCAATACATGACCAGGTATTCCAAGTAGTGGTGCTTAGATGTATCCTAACTGCTAAGCTAAGTATATTAACTCAATATTAACCTAAGTACTACACATGTATTCACAAATTAGACAAGTCATACAGTTTACATGAAAGACGCAGACAAATTAAAATAAATACGATTTGCGTACAATTTGTCCGCTAAGTGTATCGTTCTCTCATTTAATCCATTCACACAGTCATTTACTCACTTTTCATAAAAAAATAGTATTTGGTTAAAATATATAATTAAAGTTGAGGTAAGTGTTATTGCCCTTAGAAAAAATGGGCTAGGCGATATTTGCCCTTTAAGAAAATACGTACTTCTTGTACGATGACTCACAAATGGGTTATAATTTAAATAGAGACAATTGTATAGGACGGTTCTTTAGCTTAGGAATGGTACCGCCTGTAATATTAATGTGGAATATGTACAAATTACAGGTGAATACAATTTATATACAACAATAATGGAAATATAACACATATTTAATCTTAAACTAATTAATTAATTAAATCCCAAGATGATGTGCGCGTCGTTTTCCTGTCGCTAGCGTGTTATGCCATGAATGGTAAAGCTAATATGGCTGTCTCTTGAGTGTCGTAGTCGATGGGGTTCTGTTTCGGCTGTTTGTAAAGTTACGTAGTAACAGCAAGTATGGCATGTTCTTAATGTCCTATATAACGAGTTCTTCCAGAATTCGGAGTTAGTTCGTTGGTTGATCTTATTGGTTGACACAAACACAGTTACTGTTTCTTGCTGGAAGTGTTCTAGCGATAAGGCACTTGATGGTATAGTTCTCAAAGTAACGTATCATGTTCTTGGGTGTCGTAATTCAACTAATCACTGAGAGTACTCTAGCAGGTGTAGAGTTCCACTGTAATATGCAACCGACTAAAAGTATCACAGTTTATAGTATGGCTAATGGTCGATGTGATCAGAGTCATTCTACTGGCGCATTCACCTGCCGTGACAAAAGGTCAGCCACAATGTTGTCGGTGCCTCGGATGTGGCGGATTTCGAAGTCGAAATCTTGAAGTAGAAGACACCATCTTTGTAGCCGATGGTTTTTAGGCGACCCCTGGTTAAGGACTAATAATGGCGAACTGTCAGTGAGGACCACAAAGTGACTCCCTAAGAGGAACTTCGATAATCTCAATATACAAAATACTAGGCTTAGACACTCCAATTCAACTGTGGCATACCGAGTCTCAGCCTTCTTTAGTTTGCGGCTTACATAGAGAATTGGGTGTTTTATGCCATCCATTTCCTGCATCAAGCATCCTCCTATTGCGATAGCGCTCGCTTCTGTGGTCAAAATAAAGGGTAAATTTATGTTGGGTAATCGTAAGACTGGTGGATTAGCAAAAATATGTTTCAATTTACACATTGCATCATCTAAGCTGGTACTTTTACAAATTTTTGATGGATGATTTTTAGTTAACATATCAGAAAAGACTGAGGTTAATTCTGCCCAATGTGGAATAAATTTCGAATAATAGTTAATCAGACCTAGTAAACTTCTAACTTGCTTCTTTGTGGTAGGTACTTCTAGCTTAAGGATCTTGGAAACAATTTTATCATCAGTCAACAATTTTCCTTCAGAAATTCTATGTCCAAGGAAGTCTATTTGTGTATAACCTATTTCAACCTTGGAAGGTTTGATAGTAAGTCCAAAAAGAGAGATTTGGTGGAAGACTTGTTTAAGGGTGAGTAAGTGAGAAGTCATATCAGAAGAATGGATGCATATATCATCAATATAAGCAACTACGTCATTAATTCCGTGTAATAACAATCTTGTTAGTCTTACAAATGTGGCCGGTGCGTTCTTGAGCCCAAACGGAAGATATAGCCATTCGTACAAGCCAAGAGGTGTTGCGAATGCTGTTATATGTCTACAAGAAGGGTGTAATGGAACTTGCCAATATCCTTTAGCTAAATCGGTCTTAGAAAATAAGGATGATTGAGCCATATTTAAGATAAGATCCTCACAGCTGTTCATTGGCTCTGCATCTGTTGTTGTTCTTGTATTTAATACTCGATAGTCAATGCACAAACGAATTGTCTGGTCCTTTTTCTTCACCAGAACAATCGGTGACGAATATTGAGACATCGATTTTTGAATAATGCCATTCTTTTCTAAGTCTAAAATTTCTTTATCTAAATTAGATCTGTAATGGAGAGGAATAGAATATGGTCTACATTTGACCGGTCTCAGATCTGTCAGCACAATTGAATGTGTTATTTTATCAGTGCGTCCAGGTTTGTTAGAAAAGATAGATTTATATTCGTCGAGGATAGTCAAAATGTCTTGTCGCTGTTGTTGTGTCAACGTGTCAGAGATATGTATGTCATTTATACTTCCGTCGTCAGTCATGATTGGTACAGGGATTTCAGTATTGTCCACGTCTGTCTGATTTACCACAGATGCCACTGTTTGTAAATTGTCTTCAATGTCATTGTCGTCGTCGTCGAGATCAATCGTTGTCAATATGTCGTCAAATTTGTCGTCGATGTCGATATCACAGATTGTCGGTAATGTCCATATGTCTTCGTCGTTTTCGTCGTCGTAAGAGTGTGTCGTTAACGATGCTTCGATTGTCGAGGTGTCATTTCGTTGAGAAATTGTCGTTTCGTCTCCGTCGCCAGTTCGTTGAGTCAGTTCATTTGTCTCATTGTCCTGTCTAACATAATATGGTTTCAACATATTTATATGGAATATTTTCAGTTTTCCATTTAAAGAGAATACAGTAGGGTTATTCCCCTTGTTGACCAGTTTCTGACATATAACACAAGTTGTACAAAAGGTTTTAATATCCTGGTCAAACTTTGGCCAATAAAACTGGGTCAAGATAATAGCCTTGGTCATTTCGTATGTCATATGACCTCCAAAAGGGGAGTCATGGGCTATTTTTAAAACTTTGTTTCGATGTGCTTGTGGTAGCACTATTTGCTGTGTCGTGGTGTGTTTTGTTGTGTAAAATCTAGTTAAGATGTTATCCTGTAGCCTAAATGTCCACGATGCGTTCTTTGTTAATTTTGGCTTAAGGCCTACTAACTTAAAGTATGGTGCTAGTGTAGGGTCATTTTTCTGTTCATTTCCAAAATTGATGTTAGTTGAGTTTGGCGCTACTATTTCTAATGATTCCTGTAGTTGGTCGGTGTTGGTTTTGTGGGTTGTCTGTCGTGTTATTGCGTTTGTGTGTTGTGTGTCTTGTTTCACATTTACAGGTTCGGTATTTGGTCGTTTGGTCGCATCCTCAATTCGAGGTTTTAATTCGGTCGTATCGTTTCTTGATTCGACCGCCCCTGCATTGTACACCTCGGTAAATTCTTCCTGAATTACCTCAGTGGTTGTCTCCCTTGGTATTTTGGCAGTTTGAGACAAGCAAGAATGGTGTTTCTCTTTTGTGTTGCTATTTCTGTGTTGGATACCGTGTTTTTGCTCCCACCTTTTTATTTCTCTTTTAGAGCAAGGATGTATGTTGGGTAAATTACCAAGTATAATATCCGCGACGGGATTTTCAAGGATAGCACACAATACTTGCCCCGATATGAATGGTGTTTGAATTTCGACCAAAGCAAGGGGATATTTCTCTGTTGTACCTGAAAATGTGCGACACGTCACATGTTTGTCTGTGTAGTCTTTAGCGTCTATTAATGTTCTCCTCACCCCACAGAGAGTTGCGCCGGAATCACGAATTAACGTGCCCTTTTTGTTGTTAACAAACCCTGTATAAAAAACTAGCTTGCCTGTAGATGATAAGGCAGCGTTAGCTATTTCATTTGCAATTGGGATAATGTGACCACAATGTAGTGTTGTGTCCAGTTGGAACTTTGTACAGGAGTTGCACTTACTGTCTGTTATGGTGTTGATGACGTGTACAGCATTCCCAAGCTCGCTTTCATTGTCGTGTTGATTTTCACATTCATTTAGTGACTCAAGCTCTTCGTCAGTCGACGTTTCTACTAATGCCGCATTGGCCTGTTTCAATAACTTTCGGCCTTGACAATCTTTATTATAGTGACCCCAGCTATTGCAGAAATAACATTTAATTGCTCTGTGGTAAGCCATGCGTTTATTTGTTTGCTTCTCTACCATCTTTTTGAGGTGTTCAGGGTAGGCGGGTGATTTGTCACACATACCGTAACTGTCGTGATGAGCATTGCAATATTGGCACCTTACTACTTTACCGATATTGGATCGTGGTTTAAATCTGCTCTGTGATTGTTTGGAGTATTTGGTGTTCACTACTGCAGCTGCTGTATCATTGTGACTTATATTATGTTGAAAAATATCCCTGTTTGCTGTAAAAAATGCATTTCCTTTCGCCTCGATTTCCTGAATGCTCTTACAATCCATTTGTTTTAAGAACTTGGCAAAAGGTGTGGGGATGGTGCTAACTATTTTATCTATTATAATTAGTTCCTTAAGTTTATCATGGCTATTGTTGGTTTTAGCCGAGTTAATCCATTTTGTGCATATGTCTTGGACTGTACTGACATAATCTATGAAGGTTTGGTTTGGTTGTGGGGATAATTTGGCAAATTGTTGTTGGTAACCTGCAGTGTCTAAAGAAAAATGTTGGAGAATGCGTTGTTTTAGGTACTCATAGTCTTTTCGCATTTCCTGTGGTATTGTTTCTATTACTTTCAGTGGTTCAAGAGCCAAATTCCTCATTAGAATAAATGCCCAATCTGATTTACTGATTTTATGATGAGACATGAGACACTCAAAATTTTCTAAGTAAGCGGAGATGGAATCTCCAGAACAGAAAGCCTTCACGAGACCTTTATATTTAATATATTTTTGTTCTTCCTCTTTGCTTCTTAGCTTATTTATAGATATTTCTGCGTTAGACTCAAGCTCCATCTGTTTTAATTTTATTTGTGTTTCGGCATTCAATTGGGCCTGTTTGGCCGCTGCCTCGAGCTCCAGCTGTTTTTCCTGAGCCTGCATCTGCATTTTATTTTCTTCTGTCTCCATCTGCATCTGCATTTTCTTTTCCTCTGCTTGCATCTGCATTTTCTTTTCCTCTGCTTGCATCTGCATTTTCTTTTCCTCTGCTTGCATCTGCAGTTTCTTTTCTTCGGCCTCCATCTGCGATTTCTTTTCCTCTGCTTGCATCTGCATCTGCATTTTCTTTTCCTCTGCTTGCATCTGCATCTGCAGTTTCTTTTCTTCGGCCTCCATCTGCGATTTCTTTTCCTCTCGTTCTATCGCTCTTTCTTCACGGGCAATGTTTTCTGCGTGCGTTTTCTGTGCCCATTCTGACAATTTCTCTTCTTTATACCCTAGCTTTATTCCTTGCTCAATGCATTTATCTAAGGTAGACATTTTGTGTTTCACTTGTTTGTAATATTCCTAAAATTAAATCCCTTAGAAAAAATGTAGTGTAGTCGAAAATTTGGTTAACTCCCTTACTTATTAATGTGTAAATCAAAATGCAAGGTTATGTTGGTGAAAAGTTCATGAATATGCAACCAAATCAATATGAAACAACATAATACATTGATGAAACATGAGAAGTACAGCTTAGAAGTACAATCGAGTATGAGGTGAAACTTAGCTCTGAATTTTTTGAAGCTCCTCGATGTTATCTTGCACTCTCGTTACTGTGGTAAAGGTTTCATCGGTTGGACGCGGCACTTGTTGCGGAACAATCTGCTCGTGGAGCGAGAACACATTAGTTACCGTCACACAAAAAAAAAATGTCAAAATAATAACATGTCAAAAAAAAAAAAAATTGTTTACAGAATCAGAATAAAGAGGCGCTGTGGAGGCAATGGTGAGACATTGCCGAGGGACTCAGATTACTTCTATTTTATCGCTAGATAGCTACTAGTTTTATGTAACTTTGTAATGTTAACAATTTCTTTGATTTAAACAAATCAATGTGTTACCAAAAATCAATGTTTTATCAAAAATCAGTGTGATATGATTAAATAATTAATTTTACATGGCATTTAATAGGTTTTTAAGAAAACATTCTATGCCAAAACCGGAAAACTAGCCCCCAAAAAGCCTGTCATAGTCTTGCTCGTATCTAGATAACTAAACTTGGGTTCATACAGGCAACAATAAATCTGTTCGTTATGAGATCGAATATTTATTGTATTTACATATACAGTATACGTTGGCGCAGTGGGTAAACAGACCCGCGCTATATTACATCTGTCAAATAGTAAACATCACACACATAAGTATCATTTAACAGTCTAGCAAACTATCTAGCCTATGTCTATATATCTATTGATATCTATAGAGTCCCTCAAAGGCAGGCCCTGTTGCCTCTCTCAAGTCCATCCGTCCTCTGCCGGTCTCCGCGTGTCCTAACTCGACACGGGCGGTAACTCTGTCCGAGTTCCTCGTGGACCCCGCATTAGGCGGGCCACATCAGTGTCCACGGAATCATGGACTTGGTGACCATCTCTATCTAGAAGGTTCTAGATTATTTGGGTCCTGCTCGACTCAATGGTTTCCCTTGGGCTGGAATTGCAGCCCTTCACTAGATATGCAAGTGAGGCGGTGACAGCGCGAAACAAGCGTCCTGTCGTGCACATGACAGTTTCAGCGCAGTTCAATATCATCTTCGATAACGCGACCGCTGTATAGTTGCTTTAAGTTTGTTGCATATCTTTACAGGACGTCACAGACAACCCCGGTATTTTGTGTGTGTGATTTCTTGACAAGTTTACGTTCAGTAGTTTGCCATTGCTTTCTGAACGACCGGCACATATAGCATTTTATAAAAATCAGCGTAAGGCGATCTGCTTCCAACCCGTCTGCGGCTGTGTTTCGAACGCGGTACGCGGGATTGAGAACTGCGTTCGTAACCCCATGGCCACAGCGCCGTCATAGTTGTGTAGCCCACCAATACACTCACTGCTTAGACGAAAACGGCCATAGGTAAACACTAGACACAATCATCAACCTTGATAGGTGAAACAGTAACATCATGATTTGACTTTTTATACATTTGCAGTCTCCTGTTGAGATTAAACCAGTCCTTGTGTGGACTGAAGGAGTTCGGGCCTGTGAGGACTAGAGGGGTTCAGACCTTCTGAGGGCTGATTGAGTTTAGTCCTTTTGAGGGCTATAAGAATTCAGTCCTTGTGAGGACTAGATTGGTTCAGACCTTCTGAGGACTAAATGAGTTTAGTCCTTGTGAGGACTACAATAATTCAGTCCTTGTGAGGACTAGAGGATTTCTCTGGGGACTGAATGGGTTCAGATCTGTGAGGATTAGATGAGTTCAGTGCATATGTGTGCCAGACATTGCCTCATGCCCATGTCCAAAGTTTCATGCGCAGGTGGTTTTGAAAATACCGGACTTGCTCGAAGATGGCGCCATTGTTTTCGTTGTCTTGCAAACGTAATGTACGAACAAACGAACAAACTTAATTTTCAAAGGGTTAAGAACTTGACTCAGCACGGGAAAACTCACCCGGTCCGGACACTGTAAGAACTGGCAGCTTGATAGCTCTTTCTTGATTCAGTTGGTGTGGTGAATGGCCGTTCTTAGTTGGTGAAGCTGCTTCTTCTTCTTTCGTTCGCTTGAAATACGTCTATAACTGCAATGTTGTCTCTTGTATGAATTTAACTGTCTTTTTATTTTACTTATCGGTCCATAGAGTTTATCTTCCACTGTCGTCTCTCAAGGTCAGAAAGTTTGAATAGATATGTTGTATTTTGTGCAGTCCTGGAGTATGTGCTCTGCTGTCTGCGACGCCAATTCACATGTGCAAATGGCTGATTCACCCATTTCGAATTTTGAAAACATGTGGTTGCGTAATCTATTGTGTCCTGTTCTGAGGTGCAGAATAATGACTTGTTCTGGTCTTTCCATAACGTGGTAGTCGTCTTGAGCAGGTTTTTGTGGCTTTCTGACTGATTTAATCATTCTTTTCATTTGGTGGTATGTAATGAGCACATCAGGCTGCTCTTCTTTTGCTCCTTCCTTTGGCAATCGAACAGGTATGACGTTTCCGAGTACTCCACAGTGGGATGGTATCCACTGTATGGTGACCTTATGCTGACTGCTAAGTAGTTGGTGTGACGAAACGGCAATTCATTTGTGCTTCGTCACGCGAGCGTCCACTTTATTTTGGCGCGTCATCAGGGACTTTCCCGGTTATAATTAGATCGGGGATAGTCCAGCAGGATTTTCCATCTGGAAGGTTCGAGAAACACCTGGATTCGGATGTCCAGGGTTGTTTAGCGCAGCACTAACTTCACGTGCGGCTAGCACCTAGAATTCCAGCGTGGAAAATAGAGTTTCTCGTGGAGTTGAAACACATCGTGAAGCACTCATTTCTCGGGCGCACGAAGGAGAAATGCGGCAGTCACAGCTCATTCGCTTTCTACATCTCGTGTGAGGAGGTACTGCTTTTGTGGGGCAGTTGAACCATTCCTTCACACTCAACAAAGATGAAGCTGACTGTTGGAATCTCACGGCCTGCTGGCTTAGACAGCAATTGTAGCTGACTGGACACAGTTCACAGATTCAGGTACTGACTTTATTAATTAATTTAACGTTGTAAATTGAACATAGATTGCGATCGTTCAGAGCTAATTAAATATGCGGGCGACTTTGCATAGCTAATGAAGTGACCGATCGATAAGCAAGTTGAAAACGAGGGCAGCACACAGCTGTGTGTATTTGTGTTTACAAGCCCTGAAATCATGGGTTCCAATTAATATAGTGGGGGAAGTTTTAAATTAAATTCGGTACGACGGTCACTAAAATAGGTACCAGGAACTATCGTGGAAGTAAAGGCATCGGTGTCATATTGCCCGCATTACGCATGAAGTGCTGGGTTATTGTGAGACAACTACAGGAGGGGCTAATTCGACGATCAATATCACTCCAGTCGAGACAATTCCACTGCTGATCTGTCGCCTTCTCCAGTCGCCATTGAAGAGTTAACATTCTGGTGATACCAGTAGCGGCTTGATTCAACCTCCGTCTGCAATGTTCCCTATGTGTTGAGGTCCAGTGTCGAGAAAGTCCTTCCTCTGAAACCAACAGAGAAAGACGCCATTATGTAGAGGTTTGAAATGCAAGGAGCAGAAAATTATAGAGAGGTGAATAATAATATAGTGAGGACATGGCGGGAGCTGAATGGGTCAGCAAAAGAGAGGAGGGATTGGCGTTAGCTGGTTGAGGGTCACGCTTCGTTGGGAGATGATAGGAGGAAGCAGCAGCAACACAAACATGTAGGTATTATGCTGTCACGTTTGTGAATCGCTAGGGTACCTCTCGTAGGTCCGCTATCAGGTTACTTAGGAATGAGCCAAACTGAGTTTGGCTGGTCCTTTTCAGGACCGTGTCAAGGCGGCGCTAAACCACAGGAGACGGGAGAGGACCCAGCTGAGCTTGGCAGGTCCTTTTCAGGACCGAGGCAGGCCAGCGCCAAACTACAGGAGACGGGTGAGGATCCAGCAGTTTGGCATGTCCTTTTCATGACCGATGTAGGGCGGTGCCAAATAACGGAAGATGGGCGAGGATTGAAATGGATTTGGCGGGTCCTTTTTTAGAACCTAGGCAGGGCTGTGCCACACCACGGGGGCGGAGCGAGGTTTCAATCAGGGTTGTTGCGGGTCCTTTTTAGGACCAAATTAGGGCTTCTTCAAACAACAGGAGACGAGTGAAAGTTGAACTGAGTTTGGCGGGTCGTTTTCAGGACCGAGGCATAAAGGCGTCAAACAACGGGAAACGAGCGAGGATTGAAACAATGTTGTTGCGGGTCCTTTTCAGGACAGATATAGGGCGGCTCCAAACCACAGGAGACGAACGAGGTTTCAACAGAGTTTGGCGGGTCCTTTTCATGACCGAAGCAGGGCGATACCAAAACACGGAGGACGAGCGAGGATTGAACAGTGTTTGGCAGATGCAAAGAGACGAGCGAGGATTGAACAGAATTTGACGGGTCCTTTTCAGGACTTATGCAGGGAGACGCCAAACCACGGGAAACGAGCGAGGATTGAACAGAGTTTTACGGGTATTTTTCATGATCGAGACAATGCGGCATTAAACACAGGGAGACGGGCAAGAATTCAACAGAGTTTGGCGAGTCTATTTCAGGACCGAGGCCTTGGTCTTCGCCAAAAAACGGGACATGAGTGAGGAATCAACAAAGATTGGTGGGTCCTTTTCAGGATCGAGGCAAGGCGAAGCCAAACCACGGTAGACAAGCGAATATTAAACGGGGATTGTTGAGTCCTTTTCAGGTCTAAGCCAAGGCGGCGCCAACCATTGGGACACGGGCGAGGGTTTAACAGAGTTTGGCGGGTACTTTACAGTACCGATTTAAGGCGGAGCCAAACAACTGCGCACGGGAGACATTAACAAAGTTTTGCGGATTATTTTCTGGACCGAGGCATGGCAGTGCCAAACAATGGCATACAAGAGAGGAATAAACAGAGTTTGGCGGGTCCAGTCAGAGTCTGGACAAGTCGTTGTGAGGACTAGGGCCCGAAAGCGTCAAAGAAAGGTGCTCTTCTGATGGGGAAAAAAACACAGCAAAATTACAGGTTCTTGATTGGGTGTCTATCACCACAAGGCTTTAACACTCAGTACAGTTTTATTTAACTTATGGCATTATTTCCCTGTTTGCTTCCTCATCCTCACATATGTCACTCCTTCCCTGATCCAAACTATAGTTATCTTCCACCCCGTCTCTTCCTGGGAGATTATATGAGGCATTACAATTATGATATTACCTGCAGTATCTCGTTTTGGCAAAGCCATCGTTAGCAAAATAGTGTTAACTTATAAGGATATCACCATTCCTCCCTGTAAATAACAACCTTCCAATAGGAGAGCAATCATACTGGACATGCTGTTCTGTGAGTATGCGAATACATGTATATATGCATATCCATCATCCGTGATGTCTTACATACCTATCCGTTATTTATATGTTACTTTCTATTCTGAGTGTTAGAAAAACAGCAGCAAGAGAACCTCATGTTGATACACCCACTATGGGATATGCACTCACACTCAGCAAGACGGAACCTTGGTGTTATGCATCAGTACCACATAGTATAATAATCTTGCTTCGCAGCGCCATCTCATATCATGCAGGAAACAAGATGCCAGAGTGGTGCAGGACGCAGGGGCCGTTATCAAATCAAACAAGACGCTGTTGTGTGAAAATTTCTTAGTTAGTTAGTTAGTTAGTCACAGTTCCAACTTCACAGCAACGGGTCGTCCCCATTATGCTCCGTTCCTGTGCCAGTGAATATCACACAAAACGCTCCCCACTGCCCAATGTGAAAAGTGGAAAAGACAGGAGTCTCGACAAACAAAAGCCCGCACAGATACACTGTGCATAATGCTGCCGCCAGAATGTCAACACAATAGTCCCCCACGAAACACCCAATTTATCTCTGATGGAATCGGCAGTCATTTTTCCCATCTGGATGTTTCCTAGATGTTCACCCACACAGTCCACGAAATACAGTTCATCGTCGATGGCAGTGGCAGTCAACCAGAAGCCCAGCAGCCACGCATTTCTGCATAAGGCAAAAGCCGGTCAACTCTGGGACATAGCCATCTGCCATCACTCCGAACATGCAGTCACATTCCAAAAAACCTCGGGCAGATTCAAAAGCATTTCACGCGAAACTCACAGCTCACAGTGTCGCGCCACGCACTCACTCAGTAGCAGGGCGACGGAACCATCAAGCCTCCTTAGTCGCCTCTTACGACATGCGTGGTAGGCTACAGTGTTGCTATTCTTTGGTTCCCTTATGGGCCCCGGCAACACACGGGAGGTGAACATTTCTAGAAAGCCGAATCGTGAAGACATATGTCCCATGAATTATATTACATGGATTTCCTTTTAATAGACATAGTAAATTGAAGTACTTGGTTATCACAATTGACAGGTGTGTGTCTTTTAAGAATCATGTGGATACTTTGGTGGTAAGGGCTGGTAAGGCACATTGAGAGCGTTGGCAGAAGCCGGGGTATAGCAGAGGATGCTTTACAGACTCTTTCAGCAGTTAATAATTCCTGTCCTTGAGTATGGTTCGGGGCTGTTGACAGTATCAAAGAGCCAGCTTGAAAAGTTAGAGCGCATACAAAATGCGACCATGCGGACGATCCTGGGATGCACAAAGGACATACCAATTATATTCATGAGGCATATCCTGGCGCTACCAACAATGGCGGATAAGCGTAGGGTTATTCAAGCCAAATGGAACCTGAGAGTTGCTGCAGATAGGGATCACCCCCTGCATGAAGCCATGGGTGTGGTCAAGGGTCATAGACTAAGACGTGTCTGGACCTGGATGGCACAGACAGAAGTATCTATACGTCGTCTGAGACCATCAATCGTGAAAAGAGTGTATTAAATTATGGGAAGACATGACGGCCTGGGACAATATAATAGTAACACTGGGTCATGAATGCAGAGAATGTGCAACGAGCCGCATAGAGTTTGAGGTGCTATAACTGATCCGGAGTAACACACAACAAGGTGACATAGAGATCTACACCGATAGGTCAGTGGTGAGAAACAGACGTAGTTGTTGGGGGTTTCATTGCGAAGGCTAATGGACGATTCTTGAAAAAGGAGAGTCTTCCATATGAAACAACGACATCCAGCATGATAACTGATGTGGAAGCAGTAACAGCGGCATTCCGTTGGTTGGAGGAGACCACTGCAACGCGCATTGTATTCATTACGGACTCAAGGAGTATGCTTAATAAGGTGGAGAAAGGAATGTTTCGTGTCGAATAGCTCACCTCGTTTCAGAAGTCTCAGATTGTGAGAACTATGGATTTTTTGGCCTGGCCATGTATCAGTGACGGGGAATGAACAGGCTGGTAGGCTGTCAGGGATTGCACCTCTTCGTGGTAGACTACATATGGACAATGGAGATATGTTTGTGTGTCTGTGGGACCAGGTGGAGAATGTTGGGGAAAAGATTGAGAACTAGAATGTGGACAGAGTGTAATTGCGGGAGATTGTAGAGGTTCTGGAAGAATCTCAAAACTGACAGGGAAAACTAGAAGAACTAAGAACCTCAAAACTGAGAGGGAAAACTAGGAAAACTTTCAATCAGTTAACGGCGAGAACTATTAGTAGTGTGGCTCTTCGATTGCTGTTAAACGTGGAACAGGGAGTGTATGTGAATGTCCTGATGCAGTGATGTCGGTTCTTTGCTCCACTCACCCCAACTGCCACAATCGATCTACTCGTGTGTGCCGAGAATGTCCCGAGTGGATGTGAAGAAAGCGGTTGTTGGTATGAGTTCAGACATCGTGACATCAGAGTCTCAATTGTTGGTATAGTTACGATCGCTCGAGCCGCCTTAACTTCTACAGAATTTTCTGGCACCGATTTTATGAGACTATGTCTTGTCCGAGAATTCGCGGTAGCGATGTTGGAAACATGTTTGTCTTTCGGCCCTGAAATCATGGGTTCCAATTAATATAGTGGGGGAAGTTTTACATTAAGTTGGGTACGACGGTCAACTCAGCATGAAATAGGTACCAGGAAATATCCTGCAAGTAAAGGCAACCTTTTTCGTATTGCCCGCTGGGTTAATGTGAGACAGCAACGGAAGGGGCTAAATGTACGATCAATATCACTCCAGTCGAGACCATTCCACTGCTGATCTGTCGCCTTCTCCAGTCGCCATTGAAGAGTTAACATTCTGGTGATACCAGTGGCGGCTTGATTCAAAATCCGTCTGCAATTTTCCCTATGTGTTGAGGTCCAGTGTCGAGAAAGTTCTTCCTCTGAAACCAACAGAGAAATACACGATTAGGTAGAGGTTTGAAATGCAAGGAGCAGAAAATTAGAGAGAGGTGAATAATAATAATAATAATAATAATAATAATAATAATAATAATAATAATAATAATAATAATAATAATAATACGGGAAGTCCATGGCGGGAGCTGAATGAGTCAGCAAAAGAGAGGAGGGATTGGCATGAGCTGGTTGAGGGTCATGCTTCTTTGGGAGATGACAGGAGGAAGCAGCAGCAACCGAAATATGAAGGTATTATGCTGTCACGTTTGTGAATCTCTAGGATACCTCTCGTAGGTCCGCGATCAGTTACTTAGGAATAAGCCAAGCTGAGTTTGGCGGGTCCTTTTCTGGACAGGGCGAGACGGCTCCAAGCAACGGGAGACAAGCGAGGATTCAACCGAGTTTTGTGGGCCCTTTTAAGGACCGAGGCAAAGCGGCGCCAAAACACGGGACACTGGTGAGGGGCCAGCAGAGTTTGGTGGTTCCTTTTAAAGACCGGGCGAGACGGCTCCAAGCAACGTGAGACAAGAGAGAATTCAACGGAGTTTGGTGGGTCCTTTTCAGGACACAGGCAGAGCGGCGCCAAACCTAGGGACACGTGCGAGGGGCCAGCGGAGTTTGGCGGGTCCTTTTCAGAACCGAGGTTGGGCGGCGCCAACTAACGGGAGACGGGCGATAATCCAGCAGAGTTTGGAGAGTCCTTTTTAGGACCGAACAAGGCGGCGCCAACCCACTGGAGACGGGTAAGGTTTCAACAGAGTTTCGCGGATGCAGGAAGATGAGTGATAATTGACATAATTTGGCGGGTCCTTTTCAGGACCGAGGTATGGCGGTGCCAACTAATGGGAAACGTGTGACCATCCAGCATAGTTTCGCGCGTCCTTTTCAGGACCCAGGCAAAGCGGCGCCAAACCAAGGGACAAGCACGAATAACCAGCAGAGTTTGGCGGATCCAGGAAGTCGAGCGAGGATTAAACAGAGTTTCACGGGTCCCTTTCAGAACCGAGGCAGGGCGGCGCCATCCCACGGGGGATGAGCGAAGATTACACATGGTTTGGCGGGTCCTTTTCAGGATCGAACAAGACGGCGCCAAAATCACGGGAGACGTGCGAAAATTGGTCAGCGTTGTGGCTGGTCCTTTTCAAGACCCAATTAAGGCGGCATCTAACCATGGGAGATTAGCGAGGATTTAACTTTGTTGTGCCAGGTCGTTCTCAGGACCAAACAGGGTCGTGCAGACTACGGCAGACGAGCGAGGTTTCAACAGAGTTTGGCGGGTCTTTTTCGGGAACAAGGGATAGCGGCTCCAAACTAGTAGACAAGAGTGAGTATCCAGCAGAGTTTGTATGGTCCTTTTCAGGACCGAGTCAAGGCGACGCTAAACCACGGGAGACGGGCGAGGATCCAGCAGAGCTTGGCAGGTCCTTTTCAGAACTGAGGCAAGGCGGCGCCAAACTACAGGAGACGGGTGAGGATCCAGCAATTTCGCATGTCCTTTTCATGACCGATGTAGGGCGGCTTGATTCAAAATCGGTCGACAATTTTCCCTATGTGTTAAGGTCCAGTGTCGAGAAAGTTCTGCCTCTGAAACCAAAAGAGAAAGACACGATTAGGTAGAGGTTTGAAATGCAAGGAGCAGAAAATTAGAGAGAGGTGAATAATAATAATAATAATAATAATAATAATAATAATAATAATAATAATAATAATAATGTTAAAAGAAGTCCATGGCGGGAGCTGAAAGAGTCAGCAAAAGAGAGGAGGGATTGGCATGAGCTGGTTAGTGTCATGCTTCTTTGGAAGATTACAGGAGGAAGCAGCAGCAACAGAAATATGAAGGTCTTATGCTGTCACGTTTGTGAATCTCTAGGATACCTCTCGTAGGTCCGCGATCAGGTTACTTAGGAAAGAGCCAAGCTGAGTTTGGGGGGTCCTTTTCAGGACCAGGCGAGACGGCTCCAAGCAACGGGAGACAAGCGAGGATTCAACCGAGTTTTGTGGGCCCTTTTAAGGACCGAGGCAGAGCGGAGCCAAATCACGGAACACTGGTGAGGGGCCAGCAGAGTTTGGTGGTTCTTTTTCAGGACCGGACGAGACGGCTCCAAGCAATGTGAGACAAGAGAGAATTCAACGGAGTTTGGTGTGTCCTTTTCAGGACACAGGCAGAGCGGCGCCAAACCTAGGGACACGTGCGAGGGGCCAGCGGGGTTTGGCGGGTCCTTTTCAGAACCGAGGTTGGGCGGCGCCAACTAACGGGAGACGGGCGATAATCCAGCAGAATTTGGAGAGTCCTTTTTAGGACCGAACAAGGCGGCGCCAACCCACTGGAGACGGGTAAGGTTTCAACAGAGTTTCGCGGATCCAGGAAGACGAGTGAGGCTTGAACATAGTTTGGCGGGTCCTTTTCAGGACCCAGGCAAAGCGGCGCCAAACCAATGGACAAGCACGAATAACCAGCAGAGTTTGGCGGATCCAGGAAGTCGAGCGAGGATTAAACAGAGTTTCACGGGTCCCTTTCAGAACCGAGGCAGGGCGGCGCCATCCCACGGGGGATGAGCGAAGATTACACATGGTTTGGCGGGTCCTTTTCAGGATCGAACAAGACGGCGCCAAAATCAGGGAAGACGTGCGAGAATTGGTCAGCGTTGTGGCTGGTCCTTTTCAAGACCCAATTAAGGCGGCGTATAACCATGGGAGATTAGGGAGGATTTAACTTTGTTGTGCCGGGTCCTTCTCAGGACCAAACAGGGTTGTGCAGACCACGGCAGACGAGCGAGGTTTCAACAGAGTGTGGGGGTCTTTTTCGGGACCGAGGCATAGCGGCGCCAAACTAGTAGACAAGAGTGAGTATCCAGCAGAGTTTGTATGGTCCTTTTCAGGACCGAGTCAAGGCGGCGCTAAACCACGGGAGACGGGCGAGGATCCAGCAGAGCTTGGCAGGTCCTTTTCAGGACTGAGGCAAGGCGGCGCCAAACAACAGGAGACGGGTGAGGATCGATCAGTTTGGCATGTCCTTTTATTGACCGATGTAGGGCGGCGCCAACTAACGGAAGACGGGCGAGGATCCAGCAGAGTTTGGCGGGCCTTTTCATTAACGAGGTAGGGCGGCGCCAAACCACGGGGGGGCGAGCGAGGATTGAACCGGATTTGGTGGGTCCTATTTAGAACCGTGGCAGGGCTGTGCCAAACCACGGGGCAGGAGCGAGGTTTCCAATAAGGTTGTTGCGGGTCCTTTTTAGGACCAAATTAGGGCGGCGTAAAACAACGGGAGACGAGTGAGGGTCGAATTGAGTTTGGCGGGTGCTTTTCAGGACCGATGCATAAAGGCGTCAAACAACGGAGACGAGCGAGGATTGAACAATGTTGTGGCGTGTCCTTTTCAGGGAAGATATAAGGCGGTTCCAAACCACAGGAGACGAACGAGGTTTCAACAGAGTTTGGCGGGTCATTTTCAAGACCGAAGCAGGACGATGCCAAAACATGGAGGACGAGCGAGGATTAAACAGTGTTTGGCAGATGCAGAGAGACGAGCGTGGATTGAACAGAGTTTGACGGGTACTTTTCATGATCGAAACAATGCGGCATTAAACACAGGGAGACGGGCGAGAATTCAACAGAGTTTGGCGAGTCTATTTCAGGACCGAGGCAAAACTTTGCCAAACAACGGGACATGAGTGAGGAATCAACAAAGTTTGGCGGGTCCTTTGGCTAAAATACAGGTGAACGTCTCATATTCTTAATTGGGTGTCTATTACCACATGGCTTTAGCACTCAGCACAGTTTCATTTAAATTGTGGCATTATTTCCCTCTTTTGCTTCCTCATCCTCGCAGAGGTCACTCCTTCCCTGATCCAAACTATAGTTATCTTCCACCCCGTCTCTTCCTGGGAGATTACATGTGGCATTATTATAATGTTACCTGCAGTACCTCGTTTAGGCAAAGCCATCGTTAGCAAAATAGTGTTCACTTATAAGGATATCACCATTCCTCCCTGTAAATAACAACCTTCCAATAGGAGAGCAATCATACTGGACATGCTGTTCTCTGAGAATGCGAATACACGTATATATGCATATCCATCATCCGTGATGTCTTACATACCTGTCCGTTATTTATATGTTACTTTTTATTCTGAGTGTTAGAAAAACAACAGCAAGAGAACCTGATGTTGATACACCCACTATGGGATATGCACTCACACTCAAAAAGACGGAACCTTGGTGTTATGCATCAGTACCACATAGTATAATAATCTTGCTTCGCAGCGCCATCTCATATCATGCAGGAAACAAGATGCCAGAGTGATGCAGGACGCAGGGGCCGTTATCAAATCAAACAAGACGCTGTTGTGTGACAATTTCTAGAAAGCCGAATCGTGAAGACATATGTCCCATGAATTATATTGCATGGATTTCCTTTTAATTGACATAGTAGATTGAAGTACTTGGTTATCACAATTGACAGGTG
>OY992895.1:53398971-53401471 GCA_963921405.1 Cepaea hortensis | reverse complement strand
TCATTACCGAGGTAGTGCAGCGCCAAATAGGGGGGAGCGAGGATTGAACCGGATTTGGCGGGTCCTTTTTTAGAACCGAGGCAGGGCTGTGCCAAACCATGGGAGAGGAGCGAGGGTTTCAACAGGGTTGTTGTCGGTCCTTTTTAGGACCAAATTAGGGCGGCGTCAAACAACGGGAGACGAGTGAGGGTTAAATTGAATTTGGAGGGTCCTTTTCAGGACCGAGGCATAAAGGCGTCAAAAAACGGGAGACGAGCGAGGATTGAACAATGTTGTGGCGGGTCCTTTTCAGGAAAGATATAGGGCGGCTCTAAACCACAGAAGACGAACGAGGTTTCAACGGAATTTGGCGGGTCCTTTTCAAGACCAAAGCAGGGCGATGCCAAAACACGGAGGACGAGCGAGGATTCAACAGTGTTTGGCGGATGCAGAGAGACGAGCGTGGATTGAGCAGAGTTTCACGGGTCCTTTCTAGGACTTATGCAGGGAGGCGGCAAACCACGTTAGACAAGCGAGGATTGAACAGAGTTGTACGGGTAGTTTTCATGATCGAGACAATGCGGCATTAAACGCAGGGAGACGAGCGAGAATTAACAGAGTTTCGGTAGTCTATTTCTGGACCGAGGCAAAGCTTCGCCATACAATGGGACATGAGTGAGGAATCAACAAAGTTTAGCGGGTCCTTTTCGGGATCGAGGCAAGGCAAAGCCAAACCACGGTAGACAAGCGGTTATTAAACCGAGATTGTTGAGTCCTTTTCAGGACTAAGCCAAGGCGGCGCCAAACATCTGGACTTGGGCGAGGGTGAAACAGAGTTTGGCGGGTACATTACAGTACCGATTCAAGGCGGATCCAAACAACTGCTCACGGGAGATATTAACAAAGTTTTGCGGTTCATTTTCTGGACCGAGGCATGTGTCAGAATCTTGCATTCGGCAATAACACAGGCTCACAATCACTAACAGATGTGATACAAACACTGTCACAGAATAACTTTACGTGACACACTGCAAATACAATTCAAACACTTTATTCTCACTCATCACAACCATCACATGTATCGCGCAATTACAATAGCGATGCCATAATACAATCAATAGATATATAAATGCAATGTATACAACTCACAATCCTACATACCAGGCGCACAGTCACCTATACTCACAGGCGTTCTATCTATTAGCGTTCATACACACAAGTCATACGAGCACCATTCAATCCGTCTGTCCAGTACAACCGTCCCAAGCCGTCTGGCGTTAACCACCGTGAGCTCTCGCTAGTCGGGGTTGTGTCCCTGCGTGGATTTCATGTCCCACGCATGCACCGACTGACCATTCCTGTCACAGCGTGGTTAGTGTCGCTCACAGGCGGACCTGGCCGTAATTGCCAGGCGTCGTTGACGACGACGCGGTAGAAATGGTGGGTAGATTATGACATTCTCCCGTCCTCCTTTTCATGAAAGGAGAATCCTTTCATGTAAGCTATATACATTTAGGTTTATTTATTAACCCTGTCAGAATCGACCCATTGTTTGTCATCTGACGTGACACTTTGGTTTATATTGAAATATGTAGATAATTGCAAGCTATATACACACACTCTTCAATTATGCTATCAAGCAACACTCCTCCAGTACAATCCACTAGATGGATTCTTACGTTAGTTGTAATTTGACACAGCCAGTCCGGTAGCTATCAGCGACTTATGCTATCTCTCAAGCAACGCAACCACCTCTCGACAAATAAACAAACATTACAAACACATGTCAGCCGCGAGTCCTCTCCCTATAAGATGACTCCAACATTTGACCCCAACCTCATATGGTCAGGAAGTCTCATGTAGGTCTACAGCTTCGGTAATTACTTCCATGCATAGTTGATGTCATCTTGATGTGTCGCCAATCTGGCAACACGACTACGGTTTCTATACCTGTTACACATTACCACTAATTTCAAATGTTTCCCTTGATTGTAATCAGTGAAACAATACAAAAATCTATGGGCGATAATTTTAACATGCTTTCAAAGAAAATAAATTACATTGGTAAATCAATTTCTAAGCGTCATAGTTTGATGCTTATTGACAATAGTGAAACAAATGTCACTATTGCGAACAAGTTAATCAACTTATGATTCTCAGATTACATCTATCAAAATCCTTACATACAATTTGTATATGGAAAATTTCAGCTCACAAAGTTTATATACAACGTCAATTCTTTGTGAGAATTACACTATAGTCTGCTAGTTTTTAAATTAATTACACAAACACCGGAAGTACACAGCTGGTGTGTTAAGATGTAGCTAACACAATGTTCTTCCTTCTGGTTGTTGTATAAAGGAACGGAATACACACTTCATAAGAACAGCTGCTGGATTAACTCTTTCTTTCAAAGTATGGATTAAAGTGTTCTGTAGAATTCGGATGTCACTGTCCCTCTCGCACAGATTAAAACAAGTCGGAACACTCTGCTCAGCAGGTACTACGGATACTCGAATAG
>OY992895.1:52980259-53398771 GCA_963921405.1 Cepaea hortensis | reverse complement strand
GAAGAGGGAAAGAGGAGGGATTGGACGGACGGAGGAGGGAGGGAGGTAGGAGGGAGGAGTAGGAGAAAGGAAAAGGGAGGAGGAGAGAGGAGGAGAAGTGAGGAGGTAGGAGGAGGAGGAAGAGGGAGGAAGGAGGGAGGAGAAGGAAGAAAGAGGAGGAAGAGGGAGGAGGAGGATGGAAGAAGGAGGAGGAAGAGGGAGGAGGAGGAGGATGGAGGAGGGAGAGGGAGGAAGAGGGAGGAGGAGGAAGAGGGGGAGGAGGAGGAGGAGGAGGGAGGAGGGGAAGAGGAAGAGGGTAGGAGGAGGAGGAGGGAGAGGAGGTAGAGGGAGGAGGAGGAGGGAGGAGGAGGAAGAGGGAGGAGGAGGGAGGAGGGAGGAAGAGGGAGAAGGAAGGGAGGAGGAGGAGAGGGAGGAGGGAGGAGGGAGGAGGAGGAGGAGGAGGGAGGATGAGAACGCAGGAGGAGGAGGAGGGAGGAAGAGGGAGGAGGAGGAAGGAGGAGGGGAGGGAAGAGGAGGAGAGAGGAGGAGGGAGGGGGAGGAGGGAGGAGGAAGAAGGAGGAGGAGGAGGGAGGATGAGAACGCAGGAGGAGGGAGAGGGAGAGGGATGAGGAGGAGAGAGGAGGTGGAAGAGAGGAAGAGGTAGAAGGAGGAGGGAGAAGGAGGAGGAGGAGGAGGAGAGAGGAGAGGAGAGAGGGGGGGGAGGGAGAGGAGGATGGGAGGGGGAGGAGGACGGGGAGGGAGGAGGGGGGGGGGAGGAGGAGAGGAGGAGAGGAGAGGGAGGAAGAGGAGGAAGAGAGGAGGAGGTGCGGAGGAGGGGAGGGGAGGGGAAGAGAGAGGAGGGGAGGAGGAGGAGGGGGAAGGAGGGGAGGGGAGAGGAGGAGGGAGGAGGAGGGAGGTGAGGAGGAGGAAAAGGGAGGAGGAGGAGAGGAAAGGAGGAGGAAGGAGAGGGGAGGAGGCGGAGAGGGAGGAGAAGGGGAGGAAGGAGGGCGGAGGAGGAGGAGAGGAGGAGGAAGAGGAGGAGGGGAGGAGGGGAGGAAGAGGAGGGAGGGAGGAGGGAAGAGGAAGAGGGTAGGAGGAGGAGGGAGAGAGGAGGAGGAGGAGAAGGGAGGAGGAGGAGGAGGAGGTAGTAGGATGATTGATTGCCATCCCACCAGGTTAATATGTTATCGCGGACCTCAGAGAGAAGTGTCTATGTAGAAGACCATTTCCTGGACGTACGTATTTTGGGGAGGGGGAGGAGGGAGGAGGGAGGAGGAGGAAGAAGAAAAAAAAACTACGACAGTTGGCATCTCTGGAATGAAAGGAAGGCGTGTAGAAAATTTCATCTCAATCGGATGGGCCGTTCGCGAGCGCATAAAGGACATACATACATACAGACAGAGATACATAAATACATACAGAGATACGCACATCCTAATTTATATATAAGATTTACATTGGGACGTTGTCCCTATCACAATTTCTACACAGCGTTTCTGAAATAATTTCACTAGTCGCCGTGTTGCTGAGCGCTATAATAATCTGCAGATTACTTATTGGTCTGCTGTTTGCGCTCAGGCAAAATTAGGCTTTCGGATGTGTCGTAAGGACATCTGGAAAGAAGGTCGGCAATCGTAGTTTGTGTGCCGCGGATATGCCTGACTTCAAAACTGAAATCTTGTAGTAATAGTGACCATCTTGCTACCCTGTGGTTAGTAGGAGTTCCAGTCGTGATGATTGTTAAAGGACTGTTGTCTGTCTCGGCTATGAAATGTTTCCCAAGAAGAAATCTGGATAATTTTCTAACTGAGTACACAAGAGCAAAGAACCTCAATCTGAAAATAGTGTCCAAATTTGGTAATTTAAGAATCGGGTTACTAGAAAAGTAGGATAACACTTTTGTAAATGCAGGTCTTAGGCATTCGCTGTTTACAATTTTGTTAGGTTTGTCTTTCGTTAGTAGGTTAGTGAAACACTCCGACAACGTATCAAAATTTGGTATAAACTGTCTGTAATAATTTAACAGACCTAGGACACTCCTCAATTATTTCTTTGTTGTCGGAAACGACAATTTAAGAATTTTTGACACGATGTTATCGTCAGACGTGACAAAGCCGTTACAAATTTTATAACCCAAAAATGATATTTCTTGGTAGGTTATGTCAACTTTCGATGGTTTAACTGTCAGTCCGTGGTGTCTGATGCGGTCAAATGTCTGCTGTAATGTTGTTACGTGGTCTGTCATAGTCTTCGTATGTATGCAAATGTCGTCCATGTAGGAAATTATATTAGGGATGTCTGTCAGTAGAAGTCTTGTAACAGTTGTCTGCAATTGTTGGTCTCTCTCTGAGTAAGATTAGGATTTATTTTGATGTCATGCAGATTGTTTGTCGTGTCAAGTGATGGGGTCGGTATTTCGTCGGTCTCGTCATCGTCTGTGTGGTCCACTATCGTTGTGCTTACTGCCGTCTCGTCTTGGTCTTCGTCTCTATTGTAGTCTGGTTTTAACATGTTGATGTGAAATATTTTGTGTTTGTCTTTTACTGCGATTTCATAGTCTACTGTCGAGATTTGTCTCAGTACTTTAAACGGTCCTTGCCATGAGTCTGTCAGTAAGTGTCTGTCGCTTGGCAAAAGAAGTAGTACGTCTTGTACAGGTGTCAGTTTTATTGTCCTATTTCCTCTGTTTGCATACTGTCTGTAAATAGCACCAGATTGTTTCAGTGCTTCTTAAGCTAATACACAAGATTTCATTATCCTATCTCGCAATGATGTTACATGTTCATATGATGATACTGGTTTATGTACAGTTACACTTTTCAGTTAACATAGAATGGTACATAGATAATGGGTCACGTGGTTTGGCTCCATATACAAGTTCAAATGGTGAGAAACATGTACTGGAATGAGGTACCTCGCGATATGCAAATAGTATGGCAGGTAAATAAGTATCCCACTCTTCAGTGTGTTCCTGGGTAACTTTTGATAGCATATGCTTTAGTAAAGGCTTGAGTGGCTGCAGCTATGAACTGACTTCCCCGATCTGAGAGAATGGTATCAGGAAACCCTACTCTAGAAAAAATGTGGAAGAAAACTTCCATTACATCCTTGGCAGTTATGTTCTTAAGTGGAATCGCCTCAGGCCATCTGCTACAGAGGTCAATTATCGTTAGAATGAACTTATTTCCTCTTGATGTCACATGATTTAGAGGACCTACAATATCAACAGAGATCTTTTCGAAAGGTCTACTTGCTAGATCTGTTATTTGTAGTTCAGCTTGCGGGTGTTTACCCTTTTTAACAAGCTTCTGGCAGATGTCACAAGTTCTGCAATATTGCTTGGTGTCACTGCAGAATTTAGGCCAGTAGAACTGGGTAAGTAATCTAGATCTAGTTTTCGAATAAGCCATATGCCCTGCAAAGGGTATGTCATGTGGTAGATGTAATGCTTGTTTGCGGTGTTCGATTGGTAACACCGTTTGTTCAGTGGTGTTGGTACCTTTGGTGTAATACCGTGTAAGGATACCACCTTTGATGGCAAAATGCCATCTAGCATTCTTTGTTATTCTTGGCTTTTGTCCTATTAAATTAAAATAGTTGTGCAAAGATAAATCGGCCTTTTGGGCTGTTATGAAATTTTCCCTCATGGTCTTAGGAGGTAATATAACTGGGCTTAACATTTCCAAAGCCTCTGTTTGGTTAATTTGATCTTGCACTTTTGCAGCAGATCTAGTTACTGCATTTGAAATATCAATAACATGACAAGGTGATGTTACATTTAGACCAATACAATCATGTGATGAAGTTAATGAATTTGCAAACATACATTCATTCGAAGATGATAATACATTGTCAACAATATATTCAGTTGAAGATGATATTGCATTATCAACAATACATTCGGCAGAAGATGTTATACTGTCATGTGGCATATCATTTACTTCAGGAAGGTTACCCACGATTATGTCGCAACATGGGTTGGATAATGCTGCGCATTTAACCTTTCCTGTGAGAAATAGGGTGTCAATATATGCCCATGCAAGTGGGTATTTCTCAATGTTACCTGAAAAAGTTCTGCATGTAACATGTTTGCCTGTATAATCTGAAGGTAAAATAAAGTCTCTCTTCAAACCAATAAGAGTACATCCACTATCTCGTAAAACAGTGGCAGATTTGCCATTTACAAACCCTTGGTGGATGTTAAGTTTACCTTTGGAGTTTATTACCAAATTAGCTTCTTCATTGGCAATAGGTATAGAGTGGCCGCATGTTAATAATCTATCTTCATGAAAACGATCATAGATGGTACATTTTTCAAGATGAAATACATCAATGGCCTGTGCTGCATTAACAGGATGATTTTCTACTTGTTCCTCATCTGAGGAAGAGCTATCAAACATGGCTGCATTAGCCTTTCTGGTCATTTGTTTACCTTTACAAGCGTGACGCCAGTGGCCATATGCCTTGCAAAGGAAGCATTTGGTTAGTCGTTTATAGCTCTTTCTCTCCTTATCTTGCTTATCTATATAGTTTTGCAAGTATGTGAGGTACCCTGGGTGTTTGTCGCACATATCACTTTCATTATGTGCCAGATTGCAATATCTGCATTGGTAGCACTTGTTAGCAGATTGCTTAAAGGGTTTCTGTTTACTGTAGGGACCTGACTTCGTTCTGTCATAGGTAGCGGCTGCTACAAAGTCTGTGTTATTCAATCCACTAGAAAAACACTGTTTGTTGGTTGTGAAATAAGCCGACCCTTGTTTGTCTATATGTTGCACCCTCTCGCACTCACATTTTTGCAGAAATTTTGAAAATGGTGGTGGTAGAGATGAAATGATTTTATCTCTAAGAATTAGATCTTTCAACTTGTCATAGCTGTTATTTACTTTGGCTGCTGACAGCCATTTACTTAATATATCCTGTACTACTGAGATGTAGTCAGAGAAAGTTTGTGTAGGTTTTGGAGCTAATTTACTAAACTATTCTCTGTAGTCTGCTTCATCTAACAGGAAGTGTGACATAATTTTGGACTTAATATATTGATAATCTTTCCTGAGATCTTTGGGAATAGTCTCTGTCACTTTGAGAGGTTCCCTTGAAAGACTTCTCATATATATAATGTTCCAATCAGTCTCTGGGACCTGATAATGCTCCATTATCGTTTCAAAGTTCTGGGTGAAGGCTGCAATGCAGTCGCCCGTGGTGAAATTTTTGACGATCCTTGGTACTTTTTGTACTGATTCTCTTTTTCTAGTCTTTCTGACTTTCTAGAATCTTTATCTGCTGATGTTTCAGCTTCCAGCTGTTTAATTTTCAGCTGCATTTCAAGTTCTTCCTTCTTCGTTCGTGCATTAATTTCAAGCTCTTCTCGTTTGATCTGAGCAGAGATCTCAGCTTTTCTTATCTCAGCATCTGTTTCTGCCTGTTTGGTTTTGGCCGCTATCTCTGACTGTTTCATAGCAGTTTCTAATTCTGCCTTTTTCAGCTCTCTTTCAGCAGCTCTATCTTCACGTTGAACATACTCTGCATATTTTGCCTCACTCCACTTTGTTAATTCATCACCAGTTAACTTCATTTTCAAACCAGATTCAATGAAATCATTCAATGTAGACATGATGCATTATTTCAGATACAATGAATGTACAAACAGATTTTAATTATGGTGTTAGTAAATACAACAATGTGTACAATATTTATCAAATACAGTTTATGCCTAGACTTACACACAAAAGTATTTAGGAAAGAAGAGAATACTTAAGTGACTTTGGGGCTCTGGAGTATGTTGGAACATTGTACCAGAGAATGGCTGCCTGATCGTTACTGCCCGGAAAAAATGAACTTTACTTGTTAACGGTTTCAGATGACACAAAAACCTGTTGCTTTTTGGAAGAAGAAAATATTAGGACATGTATGTTTATGTGGTGTATGCGTTGTCAACTAAGTTTTGTAGGTTTGTGTGCTGTCGAGTATGTTTGTTAGTCGTAATGTCGTCCGTTCAACACATTCAACAACTTACTTTCCATGTTGCTTTCTTCCCAAAACTATCCGCTTACACAAACGTTCAATCCTATTTTACAACTAATTCCAAGATGGACGATACATCCGCATTCGCACCTATTTTATAACTGGTTCAAGCTGGACGATGCACCCACGTTCACACCTGTCAGAATCTTGCATTCAGCAATAACACAGGCTCGAAATCACTAACAGATGTGATACAAACACTGTCACAGAATGACTTTACGTGACACATTGCAAATACAATTCAAACACTTTATTCGCACTTCTCACTCGTCACAACCATCACTGTAACAATATTTCAAATTAGTCTATAGCCCTGGCTGGGATAGGTCTTTGCTTGCCAACCCTCCGCCGTTCCCCGGACTCACTGTCACTCTATCTTTCGACCTCGGGTCCTATTCCCTGACGTGTCTTTCTGGCTGATCCATATATATAACACAGTGATCGTTGGAGTAAACTAAAACGTGATTTATTAAATTAATAAAGAACAGCACAGGAAAACATCAAGGCAGTTAAAACAGATAGTTCTAAACAGACACAACAAGGATAAAGTTCAGGCACAGAGCCTCGGGTAGCTATCGTCACAGACCCAGCTTCATACACTGTCCGATCTGTCCACATACAGCTCACCGCGTGTGCAAGAATCTCCTTCCTTCCAGGTAATTGGTTGTACGTACAACAGGCTTCTGTAGAATCAAAGCCACTGGTTTTTGAGGACCTCTATTCATAGTCAATTGAGTTAATTTGGCACAAGGTTTTCACTGATTGGGAAATGAATTATGGTTTCCAATAATGGGAATTGTTCATGGAGGTATAATGGATAGGTGCCTTTCACTGTCCTGTACAAAATGGGTAGGCAGGATAATCATGCGTAGGCCCAGCTAAGAAACCAACTGCTCTCGAGCCTATGTCGCTGAAAGGACTTGAGATGCGCCATTACCGCAAATTGTCATTTTGCCCAAGACCAACCTTGCCTCTCTCTCAGAGTTAGTCACACCATGTGTGGTATGGCCAATACCTTGACCTGGCTTCATCAGACGTATTTGGCTTTAGCATAGAAGCCCTGTGGATACTGTCCGATTTAGTCACGTCCAACAGAAGAGGACCCTTTTCATTCCTCCAGTAGGAGACGGCACTTGACTTGTAAAATTCTTTAAAACTTCAATACATTGTGCCGACAACCGATAAGGTTTTCAATGTACATTCCTGGCCCAAGAAATTATCCTAGTACATATTTGGTGCAAAGCGCGCCATCGGGTTTTCCCCAAGACACGCCAGACTTCCAATCATTCTATTAAGAAGATCGGGTTATAGAGGTAACCCAGAGAACTATCCTTCTGGGGAATTGATCGGACAAGAGAACTGAGAGTTTCCGAAAGCCATTTCCCCCTGTTTTCCCAAAATCAAAGAATGCATAAGGACATGGGCCACTGGCGTTTCGCTACAATCACATGTATCGCGCAATTACAATAGCGATGCCATAATACAATTAATAGATATATAAATGCAATGTATACAACTCACAATCCTACATACCAGGCGCACAGTCTCCTATACTCACAGGCGTTCTATCTATTAGCGTTCATACACACAAGTCATACGAGCACCATTCAATCCGTCTGTCCAGTACAACCGTCCCAAGCCGTCTGGCGCTAACCACCGTAAGCTCTCGCTAGTCGGGGTTGTGTCCCTGCGTGGACTTCATGTACCACGAATGCACCGACTGACCATTCCTGTCACAGCGTTGTTAGTGTCGCTCACAGGCGGACCTTGCCGTAATTGCCAGGCGTCGTTGACGACGACGCGGTAGAACTGGTGGGGAGATTATGACAGCATGGCAGTGCCAAACATCGGGATACAAGGGAGAAATAAACAGAAATAAACTAAGACGTGTCAGGACCTGGATGGCACAGAAATAAGTATCTATACGTCGTCTGAGACCATCAATCGTGAAAAGAGTGGATTAAAGTATCGGAAGACATGACGGCCTGGCACAATATAATAGTAACACTGGGTCATGAATGCAGAGAATGTGCAACGATCCGCACAGAGTTTTAGGTGCAATAACTGATCCGGAGTAACAAACATTAAGGTGACATAGAAATCTGCACCGATAGGTCAGTGGTGAGAAACAGACGTATTTGTTGGGGGTTTCATTGCGAAGGCTAATGGACGATTCTTGAAAACGTACTCTCATTCTTGAGAGTATTCAATATGAAACTATGACGTCTGCATGAGAACTGATGTGGAAGCAGTAACAGCGGCATTCCGTTGGTTGGAGGAGACCACTGCAACACGCCTTGTATTCATTACGGGCTCAAGGAATATGCTTAATAAGGTGGAGAAAGGAATGTTTCGTGTGGAATGGCTCACCTCGTTTCAGAAGTCTCAGATTGTGAGAACTATGGATTTTTTGGCCAGGCCATGCATCAGTGAGGAGGAATGAACTGGCTGATAGGCTGTCAGGGATTGCACCTCTTCTTGGTAGACTACATATGGACAATGGAGAGATGGTTGTGTGCCTGTCGGGCCAGTTGGAGAATGTGGAGTAAAAGATTGAGAACTCGTATGTGGACAGAGTGTAATTGCGGGAGATTGCAGAGGTTATGGAAGAATCTCAAAACTGATAGGGAAAACCAAGAGAACTTTCAATCAGATAGCGGCGAGAACTATTAGTAGTGTGGCTTTTCGCTTGCTGTTAAACGAGGGAACGGAGAGTATATGGGAATGTCCTGATGCAGTGAAGTCGGTTCTTTGCTCAACTCACCCCAACTGCCACAATCGATCTACTCGTGTATGCCGAGAATGTCCCGAGTGGATGTGAAGAAAGCGGTTGTTGGTATGAGTTCAGACATCGTGACATCAGAGTCTCAATTGTTGGTATAATTACTATCGCTCGAGCCGCCTTAACTTCTACAGAATTTTCTGGCACCGATTTTATGAGACCATGTCTTGTCCGAGGAGTCGCGGTAGCGCAGTTGCAAACATGTTTGTCTTTCGGCCCTGAAATCATGGGTTCCAATTAATATAGAGGGGGGAGTTTTAAATTAAGTTGGGTACGACGGTCAACCCATCCTGAAATAGCTACCAGGAAATATCCTGAAAGTAAAGGCTAACGGATTCATATTGTCCACATTACGCATGAAGTGCTGGATTAATGTGAGACAGCCACGGAAGGGGCTGAATCAGCTATCAATATCACTCCAGTCGAGACTATTCCACTGCTGATCTATCGCCTTCTCCATTCGCCATTGAAGAGTTAACATTCTATTGATACCAGTGGCGGCTTGATTCAAAATCGGTCTGCAATTTTCCCTATGTGTTGAGGTCCAGTGTCGAGAAAGTTCTGCCTCTGAAACCAAAAGAGAAAGACACGATTAGGTAGAGGTTTGAAATGCAAGGAGCAGAAAATTAGAGAGAGGTGAATAATAATAATAATAATAATAATAATAATAATAATAATAATAATAATAATAATAATAATAATAATAATAATAATAATAATAATAATAATAATAATAATATAGGAAGTCCATGGCGGGAGCTGAATGAGTCAGCAAAAGAGAGGAGGGATTGGCATGAGCTGGTTGAGGGTCATGCATCTTTGGAAGATGACAGGAGGAAGCAGCAGCAACAGAAACATGAAGGTATTATGCTGTCACGTTTGTGAATCTCTAGGATACCTCTCGTAGGTCCGCGATCAGGTTACTTAGGAAAGAGCCAAACTGAGTTTGGCGGGTCCTTTTCAGGACCGGTCGAGACGGCTCCAAGCAACGTGAGACAAGAGAGAATTCAACGGAGTTTGGTGGGTCCTTTTCAGGACACAGGCAGAGCGGCGCCAAGCCTCGGGACACGTTGGAGGGGCCAGCAGAGTTTGGCGGGTCTTTTTCAGAACCGAGGTTGGGCGGCGCCAACTAACTGGAGACGGGCGAGAATCCAGCAGAGTTTGGAGGGTCCTTTTTAGGACCGAACAAGGCGGCGCCAACCCACTATTGGCGATCAAGGTTTCAACAGAGTTTTGCGGATCCAGGAAGACGAGTGAGGATTGAACAGAGTTTGGCGGGTCCTTTTCAGGACCGAGGTATGGCGGAGCCAACTAATGGGAAACGGGTGAGGATTCAGCAGAGGTTGGCGCGTCCTTTTCAGGACCCAGGTAAAGCGGCGCCAAACCAAGGGACAAGCACGAATAACCAGCAGTGTTTTGCGGATCCAGGAAGACGAGCGAGGATTAAACAGAGTTTCACAGGTCGCTTTCAGAACCGAGGCAGGGCGACGCCATCCCACGGGGGAAGAGCGAAGATTACACATGGTTTGGCGGGTCCTTTTCAGGCTCGAAAAGACGGCGCCAAACCACGGGAGACGTGCGTGAATTGGTCAGCATTGTTTCTGGTCCTTTTCAAGACCCAATTAGGGCGGCGTCTTACCGTGGGAGATGAGCGGGGATTTAACAGTGTTGTGCCGGGTCCTTCTCAGGACCAAACAAGGCCGTGCAGACCACGGCAGACGAGCGAGGTTTCAACAGAGCTTGGCGGGTATTTTTCGGGACCGAGGCATAGCGGCGCCAAACTAGTAGACAAGGGTGGGTATCCAGCAGAGTTTGTAGGGTCCTTTTCAGGACCGAGTCAAAGAGGCGATAAACCACGGGAGACGGGCGAGGATGCAGAAGAGCTTGGCAGGTCCTTTTCAGGACTGAGGCAAGGCGGCGCCAAACTACAGGAGACGGGTGAGGATCCAGCAGTTTGGCATGTCCTTTTCATGACCGATGTAGGGCGGCGCCAACTAACGGAAGCCGGGCGAGGATCCAGCAGAGTTTGGCGGGCCTTTTCATTACCGAGGTAGTGCGGAGCCAAACCACAGGGGACGAGAGAGGATTGAACCGGATTTGGCGGGTCCTATTTAGAACCGAGGCAGGGATGTGCCAAACCACGGGAGAGGAGCGAGGATTTGAACAGGGTTGTTGCGGATCCTTTTTAGGACCAAATTAGGGTGCCGTCAAACAACGAGAGACGAGTGAGGGTTGAACAAAGTTGTGGCGGGTCATTTTCGGGAAAGATATAGGGCGGCTCCAAACCATAGGAGGCGAACGAAGTTTCAACAGTTTAGCGGGTCCTTTTCAAGACCGAAGCAGGGCGATGCCAAAACACCGAGGACCAGCGAGAATTGAACAGTCTTTGGCAGATGCAGAGAGACGAGCGTGGATTGAACAGAATTTGACGGGTCCTTTTCAGGACTTAGGTGGGGAGACGCCAAACCACGGGAGACGAGCGAGAATTGAACAGAGTTTTACGGGTATTTTTCATGATCGAGACAATGCGGCATTAAACACAGGGAGACGGGCGAGAATTCAACAGAGCTTGGCGAGTCTATTTCAGGACCGAAGCAAAGCTTCGCCAAACAACGAGACATGAGTGAGGAATCAACAAAGTTTGGCGGGTCCTTTTCGGGATCGAGGCAAGGCGAAGCCAAACCACGGTAGACAAGCGATTTTTAAACAGAGATTGTTGAGTCCTTTTCAGGACTAAGCCAAGGCGGCGCCAAACATAGGGACACGGGCGAGGGTTTAACATAGTTTGGCGGGTACTTTACAGTACCGATTTAAGGCGGAGCCAAACAACTGCGCACGGGAGACATTAACAAAGTTTTGTGGGTCATTTTCTGGACCGAGGCATGGCAGTGCCAAACAATGGGATCCATCCATCATATGACATGCTGGTAAGCGTGGACGGTCATGTTCTGCCATCTCACTCGATCACCAGAGTCGTGGATCAGCTCTGTGTTCCTGTCTCGACCATGCCACCAGGCTAAGCCATCCAGGTTTTTGCTTCTAGGTCTTCCCCTTGGAAGCATATACCTGTATGGCTTGGCCTGGTGGCATGGTCAAGACAGGAACAATGGGATACAATGGAGGAATAAACAGTTTGGCGGGTCCAGTCAGGGTCTGGACAAGTCGTTATGAGGACTGGGGCCCGAAAGCGTCAAAGAAAGTTGCTCTTCTGATGGAAACAAACACACCAAAAATACAGGTTCTTCATTGGGTGTCTATCACCACATGGCTTTAACACTCACCAGTTTCATTTAACTTATGGCATTAATTCCCTCTTTTGCTTCCTCATCCTCCCAGATGACGCTCCTTCCCTGATCCAAACTATAGTTATCTTTCACCCCGACTCTTCCTGGGAAATTACATGTGGCATTACAATTATGATGTTACCTGCAGTATCTCGTTTTATCAAAGCCATCGTTAGCAAAATAGTGTTCACTTATAAAGATATCACCATTCCTCCCTGTAAATAACAACCTTCCAAAAGGAGAGCAATCATACTAGACATGCTGTTCTGTGAGTATGCGAATACATGTATATATGCATATCCATCATCCGTGAAGTCTTACATACCTGTCTGTTATTTATATGTTACTTTCCATTCTGAGTGTTAGAAAAACAGCAACAAGAGAACCTGATGTTGATACACCCACTATGGGATATGCACTCACACTCAGCAAGACGGAACCTTGGTGTTATGCATCAGTACCACATAGTATAATAATCTTGCTTCGCAGCGCCAACTCATATCATGCAGGAAACAAGATGCCAGAGTGGTGCAGAACGCAGGGGCCGTTATGAAATCAAACAAGACGTCTGTTGTGTGATAATTCCTAGAAAGCCGAATCGCAAAGACATATGTCCTTTGTATTATATTAAATGGATGTCCTCTTAATAGACATAGTAAATTGAAGTACTTGGTTATCACAATTGACAGGTGTGTGACTTTTAAGAATTATGTGGACACTTTGGTGGTAAAGACTGGTAAGGCACATTGAGAGCGTTGGCAGAAGCCGGGGTATAGCAGAGGATGCTTTACAGACTCTTTCAGCAGTTAATAATTCCTGTCCTTGAGTATGGTTCGGGACTGCTGACAGTATCAAAGAGCCAGCTTGAAAAGTTAAAGCGCATACAGAATGCGACCATGCGGACGATCATGGGATGCACACAGGACATACCAATTATATTCATGAGGCATATCCTGGCGCTACCAACAATGGCGGATAAGCATAGGGTTATTCAAGCCAAATGGAACCTGAGAGTTGCTGCAGATAGGGATCACCCCCTGCATGAAGCCATGGGAGTGGTCAAGGATCATAGACTAAGAATTGTCTGGACCTGGATGGCACAGACAGAAGTATCTATACGTCGTCTGAGACCATCAATCGTGAAAAGAGTGTATTAAATTATGGGAAGACATGACGGCCTGGCACAATATAATAGTAATACTGGGTCATGAATGCAGAGAATGTGCAACGAGCCGCACGAGAGTTTGAGGTGCAATAACTGATCCGGAGTAACACACATCAAGGTGACATAGAGATCTACACCGATAGGTCAGTGGTGAGAAACATACGTAGTTGTTGGGGGTTTCATTGCGAAGGCTAATGGACGATTATTGAAAAAGGAGAGTCTTCCATATGAAACAACGACATCCAGCATGATAACTGATGTGGAAGCAGTAACAGCGGCATTCCGTTGGTTCGAGGAGACCACTGCAACACGCATTGTATTCATTACGGACTCAAGGAGTATGCTTAATAAGGTGGAGAAAGGAATGTTTCGTGTGGAATGGCTCACCTCGTTTCAGAAGTCTCAGATTGTGAGGTCTATGGATTTTTTGGCCTGGCCATGTAACAGTGAAGGGGAATGAACATGCTGATAGGCTGTCAGGGATTGCACCTCTTCGTGGTAGACTACATATGGACAATGGAGATATGGTTGTGTGTCTGTAGGACCAGGTGGAGAATGTTGGGGAAAAGATTGAGAACTAGAATGTGGACAGAGTGTAATTGCGGGAGATTGTAGAGGTTCTGGAAGAATCTCAAAACTGAGAGGGAAAACTAGAAGAACTAAGAACCTCAAAACTGAGAGGGAAAACTAGGAAAACTTTCAATCAGTTAGCGGCGAGAACTATTAGTAGTGTGGCTCTTCGATTGCTGTTAAACGTGGAACAGGGAGTGTGTGTGAATGTCCTGATGCAGTGATGTCGGTTCTTTGCTCCACTCACCCCAACTGCCACAATCGATCTACTCGTGTATGCCGAGAATGTCCCGAGTGGATGTGAAGAAAGCGGTTGTTGGTATGAGTTCAGACATCGTGACATCAGAGTCTCAATTGTTGGTATAATTACTATCGCTAGAGCCGCCTTAACTTCTACAGAATTTTCTGGCACCGATTTTATGAGACTATGTCTTGTCCGAGGAGTCGCGGTAGCGCAGTTGCAAACATGTTTGTCTTTCGGCCCTGAAATCATGGGTTCCAATTAATATAGAGGGGGGAGTTTTAAATTAAGTTGGGTACGACGGTCAACCCAGCCTGAAATAGGTACCAGGAAATATCCTGAAAATAAAGGCAACTGGTTTCATATTGCCCGCATTACGCATGAAGTGCTGGGTTAATGTGAGACAGCCACGGAACGGGCTAAATCAACGATCAATATCACTCCAGTCGAGACCATTCCACTGCTGATCTGTCGCCTTCTCCAGTCGACATTGAAGAGTTAACATTCTGGTGATACCAGTGGCGGCTTGATTCAAAATCGGTCTGCAATTTTCCCTATGTGTTGAGGTCCAGTGTCGAGAAAGTTCTGCCTTTGAAACCAAAAGAGAAAGACACGATTAGGTAGAGGTTTGAAATGCAAGCAGCAGAAAATTAGAGAGAGGTGAATAATAATAATAATAATAATAATAATAATAATAATAATAATAATAATAATAATAATAATAATAATAATAATAATAATAATATAGGAAGTCCATGGCGGGAGCTGAATGAGTCAGCAAAAGAGAGGAGAGATTGGCATGAGCTGGTTGAGGTTCATGCTTCTTTGGGAGATGACAGGAGGAAGCAGCAGCAACAGAAATATGAAGGCATTATGCTGTCACGTTTGTGAATCTCTAGGATACCTCTCGTAGGTCCGCGATCAGGTTACTTAGGAAAGAGCCAAGCTGAGTTTGGCGGGTCCTTTTCAGGACCGGGCGAGACGGCTCCAAGCAACGGGAGACAAGCGAGGATTCAACCGAGCTTTGTGGGCCCTTTTAAGGACCGAGGCAGAGCGGTGCCAAATCACGGGACACTGGTGAGGGGCCAGCAGAGTTTGGTGGTTCCTTTTCAGGACCGGGCGAGACGGCTCCAAGCAACGTGAGACAAGAGAGAATTCAACGGAGTTTGGTGGGTCCTTTTCAGGACACAGGCAGAGCGGCGCCAAACCTAGGGACACGTGCGAGGGGCCAGCGGAGTTTGGCGGGTCCTTTTCAGAACCGAGGTTGGGCGGCGCCAACTAACGGGAGACGGGCGATAATCCAGCATAGTTTGGAGAGTCCTTTTTAGGACCGAACAAGGCGGCGCTAACCCACTGGAGACGGGTAAGGTTTCAACAGAGTTTCGCGGATCAAGCAAGACGAGTGAGGATTGAACATAGTTTGGCGGGTCCTTTTCAGGACCGAGGTATGGCGGTGCCAACTAATGGGAAACGTGTGACCATCCAGCATAGTTTGGCGCGTCCTTTTCAGGACCTAGGCAAAGCGGCGCCAAACCAAGGGACAAGCACGAATAACCAGCAGAGTTTGGCGGATCCAGGAAGTCGAGCGAGGATTAAACAGAGTTTCACGGGTCCCTTTCAGAACCGAGGCAGGGCGGCGCCATCCCATGGGGGATGAGCGAAGATTACACATGATTTGGCGGGTCCTTTTCAGGATCGAACAAGACGGCGCCAAAACCACGGGAGACGTGCGAGAATTGGTCAGCGTTGTGGCTGGTCCTTTTCAAGACCCAATTAAGGCGGCGTTTAACCATGGGAGATTAGCGAGGATTTAACTTTGTTGTGCCGGGTCCTTCTCAGGACCAAACAGGGTCGTGCAGACCACGGCAGACGAGCGAGGTTACAACAGAGTTTGACGGGTCTTTTTCGGGACCGAGGCATAGCGGCGCCAAACTAGTAGACAAGAGTGAGTATCCAGCAGAGTTTGTAGGGTCCTTTTCAGGACCGTGTCAAGGCGGCGCTAAACCACGGGAGACGGGCGAGGATCCAGCAGAGCTTGGCAGGTCCTTTTCACGACTGAGGCAAGGCGGCGCCAAACTACAGGAGACGGGTGAGGATCCAGCAGTTTGGCATGTCCTTTTCATGACCGATGTAGGGCGGCGCCAACTAACGGAAGACGCGCGAGGATCCAGCAGAGTTTGGAGGGCCTTTTCATTAAGGAAGTAGGGCGGCGCCAAACCACGGGGGGCGTACGAGGATTGAACCGGATTTGGCGGGTCCTATTTAGAACCGAGGCATGGCTGTGCCAAAACACAGGGGAGGAGCGAGGTTTCCAACAAGGTTGTTACGGGTCCTTTTTAGGACCAAATTTGGGCGGCGTAAACAACGGGAGACGAGTGAGGGTCGAATTGAGTTTGGCGGGTGCTTTTCAGGACCGATGCATAAAGGCGTCAAACAACGGAGACGAGCGAGGATTGAACAATGTTGTGGCGTGTCCTTTTCAGGGAAGATATAAGGCGGTTCCAAACCACAGGAGACGAACGAGGTTTCAACAGAGTTTGGCGGGTCCTTTTCAAGACCGAAGCAGGACGATGCCAAAACATGGAGGACCAGCGAGAATTGAACAGTCTTTGGCAGATGCAGAGAGACGAGCGTGGATTGAACAGAATTTGACGGGTCCTTTTCAGGACTTAGGTGGGGAGACGCCAAACCACGGGAGACGAGCGAGAATTGAACAGAGTTTTACGGGTATTTTTCATGATCGAGACAATGCGGCATTAAACACAGGGAGACGGGCGAGAATTCAACAGAGCTTGGCGAGTCTATTTCAGGACCGAAGCAAAGCTTCGCCAAACAACGAGACATGAGTGAGGAATCAACAAAGTTTGGCGGGTCCTTTTCGGGATCGAGGCAAGGCGAAGCCAAACCACGGTAGACAAGCGATTTTTAAACGGAGATTGTTGAGTCCTTTTCAGGACTAAGCCAAGGCGGCGCCAAACATAGGGACACGGGCGAGGGTTTAACATAGTTTGGCGGGTACTTTACAGTACCGATTTAAGGCGGAGCCAAACAACTGCGCATGGGAGACATTAACAAAGTTTTGTGGGTCATTTTCTGGACCGAGGCATGGCAGTGCCAAACAATGGGATCCATCCATCATATGACATGCTGGTAAGCGTGGACGGTCATGTTCTGCCATCTCACTCGATCACCAGAGTCGTGGATCAGCTCTGTGTTCCTGTCTCGACCATGCCACCAGGCTAAGCCATCCAGGTTTTTGCTTCTAGGTCTTCCCCTTGGAAGCATATACCTGTATGGCTTGGCCTGGTGGCATGGTCAAGACAGGAACAATGGGATACAATGGAGGAATAAACAGTTTGGCGGGTCCAGTCAGGGTCTGGACAAGTCGTTATGAGGACTGGGGCCCGAAAGCGTCAAAGAAAGTTGCTCTTCTGATGGAAACAAACACACCAAAAATACAGGTTCTTCATTGGGTGTCTATCACCACATGGCTTTAACACTCACCAGTTTCATTTAACTTATGGCATTAATTCCCTCTTTTGCTTCCTCATCCTCCCAGATGACGCTCCTTCCCTGATCCAAACTATAGTTATCTTTCACCCCGACTCTTCCTGGGAAATTACATGTGGCATTACAATTATGATGTTACCTGCAGTATCTCGTTTTATCAAAGCCATCGTTAGCAAAATAGTGTTCACTTATAAAGATATCACCATTCCTCCCTGTAAATAACAACCTTCCAAAAGGAGAGCAATCATACTAGACATGCTGTTCTGTGAGTATGCGAATACATGTATATATGCATATCCATCATCCGTGAAGTCTTACATACCTGTCTGTTATTTATATGTTACTTTCCATTCTGAGTGTTAGAAAAACAGCAACAAGAGAACCTGATGTTGATACACCCACTATGGGATATGCACTCACACTCAGCAAGACGGAACCTTGGTGTTATGCATCAGTACCACATAGTATAATAATCTTGCTTCGCAGCGCCAACTCATATCATGCAGGAAACAAGATGCCAGAGTGGTGCAGAACGCAGGGGCCGTTATGAAATCAAACAAGACGTCTGTTGTGTGATAATTCCTAGAAAGCCGAATCGCAAAGACATATGTCCTTTGTATTATATTAAATGGATGTCCTCTTAATAGACATAGTAAATTGAAGTACTTGGTTATCACAATTGACAGGTGTGTGACTTTTAAGAATTATGTGGACACTTTGGTGGTAAAGACTGGTAAGGCACATTGAGAGCGTTGGCAGAAGCCGGGGTATAGCAGAGGATGCTTTACAGACTCTTTCAGCAGTTAATAATTCCTGTCCTTGAGTATGGTTCGGGACTGCTGACAGTATCAAAGAGCCAGCTTGAAAAGTTAAAGCGCATACAGAATGCGACCATGCGGACGATCATGGGATGCACACAGGACATACCAATTATATTCATGAGGCATATCCTGGCGCTACCAACAATGGCGGATAAGCATAGGGTTATTCAAGCCAAATGGAACCTGAGAGTTGCTGCAGATAGGGATCACCCCCTGCATGAAGCCATGGGAGTGGTCAAGGATCATAGACTAAGAATTGTCTGGACCTGGATGGCACAGACAGAAGTATCTATACGTCGTCTGAGACCATCAATCGTGAAAAGAGTGTATTAAATTATGGGAAGACATGACGGCCTGGCACAATATAATAGTAATACTGGGTCATGAATGCAGAGAATGTGCAACGAGCCGCACGAGAGTTTGAGGTGCAATAACTGATCCGGAGTAACACACATCAAGGTGACATAGAGATCTACACCGATAGGTCAGTGGTGAGAAACATATTTAGTTGTTGGGGGTTTCATTGCGAAGGCTAATGGACGATTATTGAAAAAGGAGAGTCTTCCATATGAAACAACGACATCCAGCATGATAACTGATGTGGAAGCAGTAACAGCGGCATTCCGTTGGTTCGAGGAGACCACTGCAACACGCATTGTATTCATTACGGACTCAAGGAGTATGCTTAATAAGGTGGAGAAAGGAATGTTTCGTGTGGAATGGCTCACCTCGTTTCAGAAGTCTCAGATTGTGAGGTCTATGGATTTTTTGGCCTGGCCATGTAACAGTGAAGGGGAATGAACATGCTGATAGGCTGTCAGGGATTGCACCTCTTCGTGGTAGACTACATATGGACAATGGAGATATGGTTGTGTGTCTGTAGGACCAGGTGGAGAATGTTGGGGAAAAGATTGAGAACTAGAATGTGGACAGAGTGTAATTGCGGGAGATTGTAGAGGTTCTGGAAGAATCTCAAAACTGAGAGGGAAAACTAGAAGAACTAAGAACCTCAAAACTGAGAGGGAAAACTAGGAAAACTTTCAATCAGTTAGCGGCGAGAACTATTAGTAGTGTGGCTCTTCGATTGCTGTTAAACGTGGAACAGGGAGTGTGTGTGAATGTCCTGATGCAGTGATGTCGGTTCTTTGCTCCACTCACCCCAACTGCCACAATCGATCTACTCGTGTATGCCGAGAATGTCCCGAGTGGATGTGAAGAAAGCGGTTGTTGGTATGAGTTCAGACATCGTGACATCAGAGTCTCAATTGTTGGTATAATTACTATCGCTAGAGCCGCCTTAACTTCTACAGAATTTTCTGGCACCGATTTTATGAGACTATGTCTTGTCCGAGGAGTCGCGGTAGCGCAGTTGCAAACATGTTTGTCTTTCGGCCCTGAAATCATGGGTTCCAATTAATATAGAGGGGGGAGTTTTAAATTAAGTTGGGTACGACGGTCAACCCAGCCTGAAATAGGTACCAGGAAATATCCTGAAAATAAAGGCAACTGGTTTCATATTGCCCGCATTACGCATGAAGTGCTGGGTTAATGTGAGACAGCCACGGAACGGGCTAAATCAACGATCAATATCACTCCAGTCGAGACCATTCCACTGCTGATCTGTCGCCTTCTCCAGTCGACATTGAAGAGTTAACATTCTGGTGATACCAGTGGCGGCTTGATTCAAAATCGGTCTGCAATTTTCCCTATGTGTTGAGGTCCAGTGTCGAGAAAGTTCTGCCTTTGAAACCAAAAGAGAAAGACACGATTAGGTAGAGGTTTGAAATGCAAGCAGCAGAAAATTAGAGAGAGGTGAATAATAATAATAATAATAATAATAATAATAATAATAATAATAATAATAATAATAATAATAATAATAATAATAATAATAATAATAATAATATAGGAAGTCCATGGCGGGAGCTGAATGAGTCAGCAAAAGAGAGGAGAGATTGGCATGAGCTGGTTGAGGTTCATGCTTCTTTGGGAGATGACAGGAGGAAGCAGCAGCAACAGAAATATGAAGGCATTATGCTGTCACGTTTGTGAATCTCTAGGATACCTCTCGTAGGTCCGCGATCAGGTTACTTAGGAAAGAGCCAAGCTGAGTTTGGCGGGTCCTTTTCAGGACCGGGCGAGACGGCTCCAAGCAACGGGAGACAAGCGAGGATTCAACGGAGTTTGGTGGGTCCTTTTCAGGACACAGGCAGAGCGGCGCCAAACCTAGGGACACGTGCGAGGGGCCAGCGGAGTTTGGCGGGTCCTTTTCAGAACCGAGGTTGGGCGGCGCCAACTAACGGGAGACGGGCGATAATCCAGCATAGTTTGGAGAGTCCTTTTTAGGACCGAACAAGGCGGCGCTAACCCACTGGAGACGGGTAAGGTTTCAACAGAGTTTCGCGGATCAAGCAAGACGAGTGAGGATTGAACATAGTTTGGCGGGTCCTTTTCAGGACCGAGGTATGGCGGTGCCAACTAATGGGAAACGTGTGACCATCCAGCATAGTTTGGCGCGTCCTTTTCAGGACCTAGGCAAAGCGGCGCCAAACCAAGGGACAAGCACGAATAACCAGCAGAGTTTGGCGGATCCAGGAAGTCGAGCGAGGATTAAACAGAGTTTCACGGGTCCCTTTCAGAACCGAGGCAGGGCGGCGCCATCCCACGGGGGATGAGCGAAGATTACACATGATTTGGCGGGTCCTTTTCAGGATCGAACAAGACGGCGCCAAAACCACGGGAGACGTGCGAGAATTGGTCAGCGTTGTGGCTGGTCCTTTTCAAGACCCAATTAAGGCGGCGTTTAACCATGGGAGATTAGCGAGGATTTAACTTTGTTGTGCCGGGTCCTTCTCAGGACCAAACAGGGTCGTGCAGACCACGGCAGACGAGCGAGGTTACAACAGAGTTTGACGGGTCTTTTTCGGGACCGAGGCATAGCGGCGCCAAACTAGTAGACAAGAGTGAGTATCCAGCAGAGTTTGTAGGGTCCTTTTCAGGACCGTGTCAAGGCGGCGCTAAACCACGGGAGACGGGCGAGGATCCAGCAGAGCTTGGCAGGTCCTTTTCACGACTGAGGCAAGGCGGCGCCAAACTACAGGAGACGGGTGAGGTTCCAGCAGTTTGGCATGTCCTTTTCATGACCGATGTAGGGCGGCGCCAACTAACGGAAGACGCGCGAGGATCCAGCAGAGTTTGGAGGGCCTTTTCATTAAGGAAGTAGGGCGGCGCCAAACCACGGGGGGCGTACGAGGATTGAACCGGATTTGGCGGGTCCTATTTAGAACCGAGGCATGGCTGTGCCAAAACACAGGGGAGGAGCGAGGTTTCCAACAAGGTTGTTACGGGTCCTTTTTAGGACCAAATTTGGGCGGCGTAAACAACGGGAGACGAGTGAGGGTCGAATTGAGTTTGGCGGGTGCTTTTCAGGACCGATGCATAAAGGCGTCAAACAACGGAGACGAGCGAGGATTGAACAATGTTGTGGCGTGTCCTTTTCAGGGAAGATATAAGGCGTTTCCAAACCACAGGAGACGAACGAGGTTTCAACAGAGTTTGGCGGGTCCTTTTCAAGACCGAAGCAGGACGATGCCAAAACATGGAGGACGAGCGAGGATTGAACAGTGTTTGGCAGATGCAGAGAAACGAGCGTGGATTGAACAGTGTTTGACGGGTCCTTTTCAGGACTTGTGCAGGGAGGCGCCAAATCACGGGAGACGAGCGAGGATTGAATAGTGTTTTACGGGTACTTTTCATGATCGAGACAATGCAGCATTAAACACAGGGAGACGGGCGAGAATTCAACAGAGTTTGGCGAGTCTATTTCAGGACCGAGGCAAACTTTGCCAAACAACGGGACATGAGTGAGGAATCAACAAAGTTTGGCGGGTTCTTTGGCTAAAATACAAGTGAACGTCTCATATTCTTAATTGGGTGTCTATTACCACATGGCTTTAGCACTCAGCACAGTTTCATTTAACTTATGGCATTATTTCCCTCTTTTGCTTCCTCATCCTCGCAGAGGTCACTCCTTCCCTGATCCAAACTATAGTTATCTTCCACCCCGTCTCTTCCTGGGAGATTACATGTGGCATTATAATAATGGTACCTGCAGTATCTCGTTTAGGCAAAGCCATCGTTAGCAAAATAGTGTTCACTTATAAGGATATCACCATCCTCCCTGTAAATAACAACCTTCCAATAGGAGAGCAATCATACTTTACATGCTGTTCTGTGAGAATGCGAATACATGTATATATGCATATCCATCATCCGTGATGTCTTACATACCTGTCCATTATTTATATGTTACTTTCTATTCCGAGTGTTAGAAAAACAGCAGCAAGAGAACCTGATGTTGATACACACACTATGGGATATGTACTCACAGTCAGCAAGACGGAACCTTGGTGTTATGCATCAGTACCACATAGTATAATAATCTTGCTTCGCAGCGCCATCTCATATCATGCAGGAAACAAGATGCCAGAGTGATGCAAGACGCTGTTGTGTGAAAATTTCTTGAAAGCCGAATCGTGAAGACATATGTCCCATGAATTATATTACATGGATTTCCTTTTAATAGACATAGTAAATTGAAGTACTTGGTTATCACAATTGACAGGTGTGTGTCTTTTAAGAATCATGTGGATACTTTGGTGGTAAAGGCTGGTAAGGCACATTAACAGCGTTGGCAGAAGCCGGGGTATAGCAGAGGATGCTTTACAGACTCTTTCAGCAGTTAATTATTCCTGTCCTTGAGTATGGTTCGGGACTGCTGACAGTATCAAAGAGCCAGATTGAAAAGTTAAAGCGCATACAGAATGCGACCATGCGGACGATCCTGGGATGCACAAAGGACATACCAATTCTATTCATGAGGCATATCCTGGCGCTACCAACAATGGCGGATAAGCATAGGGTTATTCAAGCCAAATGGAACCTGAGAGTTGCTGCAGATAGGGATCACCCCCTGCATGAAGCCATGGGAGTGGTCAAGGGTCATAGAATAAGACGTGTCTGGACCTGGATGGCACAGACAGAAGTATCTATACGTCGTCTGAGACAATCAATCGTGAAAAGAGTGTATTAAATTATGGGAAGACATGACGGCCTGGCACAATATAATAGTAACACTGGGTCATGAATGCAGAGAATGTGCAACGAGCCGCACGAGAGTTTGAGGTGAAATAAATGATCCGGAGTAACACACATCAAGGTGACATAGAGATCTACACCGATAGGTCAGTGGTGAGAAACAGACGTAGTTGTTGGGGGTTTCATTGCGAAGGCTAATGGACGATTCTTGAAAAAGAAGAGTCTTCCATATGAAACAACGACATCCAGCATGATAACTGATGTGGAAGCAGTAACAGCGGCATTCCGTTGGTTGGAGGAGACCACTGCAACACGCATTGTATTCATTACGGACTCAAGGAGTATGCTTAATAAGGTGGAGAAAGGAATGTTTCGTGTGGAATGGCTCACCTCGTTTCAGAAGTCTCAGATTGTGAGGTCTATGGATTTTTTGGCCTGGCCATGTATCAGTGACGGGGAATGAACATGCTGATAAGCTGTCAGGGATTGCACCTCTTCGTGGTAGACTACATATGGACAATGGAGATATGGTTGTGTGTCTGTAGGACCAGGTGGAGAATGTTGGGGAAAAGATTGAGAACTAGAATGTGGACAGAGTGTAATTGCGGGAGATTGTAGAGTTTCTGGAAGAATCTCAAAACTGAGAGGGAAAACTAGAAGAACTAAGAACCTCAAAACTGAGAGGGAAAACTAGGAAAACTTTCAATCAGTTAGCGGTGAGAACTATTAGTAGTGTGGCTCTTCGATTGCTGTTAAACGTGGAACAGGGAGTGTGTGTGAATGTCCACTCACCCCAACTGCCACAATCGATCTACTCGTGTATGCCGAGAATGTCCCGAGTGGATGTGAAGAAAGCGGTTGTTGGTATGAGTTCAGACATCGTGACATCAGAGTCTCAATTGTTGGTATAATTACTATCGCTCGAGCCGCCTTAACTTCTACAGAATTTTCTGGCACCGATTTTATGAGACTATGTCTTGTCCGAGGAGTCGCGGTAGCGCAGTTGCAAACATGTGACATCGGGACATTTCGGCCCTGAAATCATGGGTTCCAATTAATATAGAGGGGGAAGTTTTAAATTAAGTTGGGTACGACGGTCAACCCAGCCTGAAATAGTTACCAGGAAATATCCTGAAAGTAAAAGCAACTGGTTTCATATTGCCCGCATTACGCATGAAGTGCTGGGTTAATGTGAGACAGCCACAGAACGGGCTAAATCAACGATCAATATCACTCCAATCGAGACCATTCCACTGCTGATCTGTCGCCTTCTCCAGTCGACATTGAAGAGTTAACATTCTGGTGATACCAGTGGCGGCTTGATTCAAAATCGGTCTGCAATTTTCCCTATGTGTTGAGGTCCAGTGTCGAGAAAGTTCTGCCTTTGAAACCAAAAGAGAAAGACACGATTAGGTAGATGTTTAAAATGCAAGGAGCAGAAAATTTGAGAGAGGTGAATAATAATTATAATAATAATAATAATAATAATAATAATAATAATAATAATAATAATAATAATAATAATAATAATAATAATATAGGAAGTCCATGGCGGGAGCTGAATGAGTCAGCAAAAGAGAGGAGGGATTGGCATGAGCTTGTTGAGGTTCATGCTTCTTTGGGAGATGACAGGAGGAAGCAGCAGCAACAGAAATATGAAGGCATTATGCTGTCACGTTTGTGAATCTCTAGGATACCTCTCGTAGGTCCGCGATCAGGTTACATAGGACAGAGCCAAGCTGAGTTTGGCGGGTCCTTTTCAAGACCGGGCGAGACGGCTCCAAGCAACGGGAGACAAGCGAGGATTCAACCGAGTTTTGTGGGCCCTTTTAAGGACCGAGGCAGAGCGGCGCCAAATCACGGGACACTGGTGAGGGGCCAGCAGAGTTTGGTGGTTCCTTTTCAGGACCGGGCGAGACGGCTCCAAGCAACATGAGACAAGAGAGAATTCAACGGAGTTTGGTGGGTCCTTTTCAGGACACAGGCAGAGCGGCGCCAAACCTAGGGACACGTGCGAGGGGCCAGCGGAGTTTGGCGGGTCCTTTTCAGAACCGAGGTTGGGCGGCGCCAACTAACGGGAGACGGGCGATAATCCAGCAGAGTTTGGAGAGTCCTTTTTAGGACCGAACAAGGCGGCGCCATCCCACTGGAGACGGGTAAGGTTTCAACAGAGTTTCGCGGATCAAGCAAGACGAGTGAGGATTGAACATAGTTTGGCGGGTCCTTTTCAGGACCGAGGTATTGCGGTGCCAACTAATTGGAAACGTGTGACCATCCAGCATAGTTTGGCGCGTCTTTTTCAGGACCTAGGCAAAGCGGCGCCAAACCAAGGGACAAGCACGAATAACCAGCAGAGTTTGGCGGATCCAGGAAGTCGAGCGAGGATTAAACAGAGTTTCACGGGTCCCTTTCAGAACCGAGGCAGGGCGGTGCCATCCCACGGGGGATGAGCGAAGATTACACATGGTTTGGCGGGTCCTTTTCAGGATCGAACAAGACGGCGCCAAAACCATGGGAGACGTGCGAGAATTGGTCAGCGTTTTGGCTGGTCCTTTTCAAGACCCAATTAAGGCGGCGTATAACCATGGGAGATTAGCGAGGATTTAACTTTGTTGTGCCGGGTCCTTCTCAGGACCAAACAGGGTCGTGCAGACCACGGCAGACGAGCGAGGTTCCAACAGAGTTTGACGGGTCTTTTTCGGGACCGAGGCAAAACGGCGCCAAACTAGTAGACAAGAGTGAGTATCCAGCAGATTTTGTAGGGTCCTTTTCAGGACCGTGTCAAAGCGGCGCTATACCACGGGAGACGGGCGAGGATCCAGCAGAGCTTGGCAGGTCCTTTTCACGACTGAGGCAAGGCGGCGCCAAACTACAGGAGACGGGTGAGGATCAAGCAGTTTGGCATGTCCTTTTCATGACCGATGTAGGGCGGCGCCAACTAACGGAAGACGCGCGAGGATCCAGCAGAGTTTGGCGGGCCTTTTCATTAAGGAGGTAGGGCGGCGCCAAACCACGGGGGGCGAACGAGGATTGAACCGGATTTGGCGGGTCCTATTTAGAACCGAGGCATGGCTGTGCCAAAACACAGGGGAGGAGCGAGGTTTCCAACAAGGTTGTTACGGGTCCTTTTTAGGACCAAATTTGGGCGGCGTAAACAACGGGAGACGAGTGAGGGTTGAATTGAGTTTGGCGGGTGCTTTTCAGGACCGATGCATAAAGGCGTCAAACAACGGAGACGAGCGAGGATTGAACAATGTTGTGGCGTGTCCTTTTCAGGGAAGATATAAGGTGGTTTCAAACCACAGGAGACGAACGAGGTTTCAACAGAGTTTGGCGGGTCCTTTTCAAGACCGAAGCAGGACGATGCCAAAACATGGAGGACGAGCGAGGATTGAACAGTGTTTGGCAGATGCAGAGAAACGAGCGTGGATTGAACAGTGTTTGACGGGTCCTTTTCAGGACTTGTGCAGGGAGGCGCCAAATCACGGGAGACGAGCGAGGATTGAATAGTGTTTTACGGGTACTTTTCATGATCGAGACAATGCAGCATTAAACACAGGGAGACGGGCGAGAATTCAACAGAGTTTGGCGAGTCCATTTCAGGACCGAGGCAAACTTTGCCAAACAACGGGACATGAGTGAGGAATCAACAAAGTTTGGCGGGTTCTTTGGCTAAAATACAAGTGAACGTCTCATATTCTTAATTGGGTGTCTATTACCACATGGCTTTAGCACTCAGCACAGTTTCATTTAACTTATGGCATTATTTCCCTCTTTTGCTTCCTCATCCTCGCAGAGGTCACTCCTTCCCTGATCCAAACTATAGTTATCTTCCACCCCGTCTCTTCCTGGGAGATTACATGTGGCATTATAATAATGGTACCTGCAGTATCTCGTTTAGGCAAAGCCATCGTTAGCAAAATAGTGTTCACTTATAAGGATATCACCATTCCTCCCTGTAAATAACAACCTTCCAATAGGAGAGCAATCATACTTTACATGCTGTTCTGTGAGAATGCGAATACATGTATATATGCATATCCATCATCCGTGATGTCTTACATACCTGTCCATTATTTATATGTTACTTTCTATTCCGAGTGTTAGAAAAACAGCAGCAAGAGAACCTGATGTTGATACACACACTATGGGATATGCACTCACAGTCAGCAAGACGGAACCTTGGTGTTATGCATCAGTACCACATAGTATAATAATCTTGCTTCGCAGCGCCATCTCATATCATGCAGGAAACAAGATGCCAGAGTGATGCAAGACGCTGTTGTGTGAAAATTTCTTGAAAGCCGAATCGTGAAGACATATGTCCCATGAATTATATTACATGGATTTCCTTTTAATAGACATAGTAAATTGAAGTACTTGGTTATCACAATTGACAGGTGTGTGTCTTTTAAGAATCATGTGGATACTTTGGTGGTAAAGGCTGGTAAGGCACATTAACAGCGTTGGCAGAAGCCGGGGTATAGCAGAGGATGCTTTACAGACTCTTTCAGCAGTTAATTATTCCTGTCCTTGAGTATGGTTCGGGACTGCTGACAGTATCAAAGAGCCAGATTGAAAAGTTAAAGCGCATACAGAATGCGACCATGCGGACGATCCTGGGATGCACAAAGGACATACCAATTCTATTCATGAGGCATATCCTGGCGCTACCAACAATGGCGGATAAGCATAGGGTTATTCAAGCCAAATGGAACCTGAGAGTTGCTGCAGATAGGGATCACCCCCTGCATGAAGCCATGGGAGTGGTCAAGGGTCATAGACTAAGACGTGTCTGGACCTGGATGGCACAGACAGAAGTATCTATACGTCGTCTGAGACCATCAATCGTGAAAAGAGTGTATTAAATTATGGGAAGACATGACGGCCTGGCACAATATAATAGTAACACTGGGTCATGAATGCAGAGAATGTGCAACGAGCCGCACGAGAGTTTGAGGTGAAATAAATGATCCGGAGTAACACACATCAAGGTGACATAGAGATCTACACCGATAGGTCAGTGGTGAGAAACAGACGTAGTTGTTGGGGGTTTCATTGCGAAGGCTAATGGACGATTCTTGAAAAAGGAGAGTCTTCCATATGAAACAACGACATCCAGCATGATAACTGATGTGGAAGCAGTAACAGCGGCATTCCGTTGGTTGGAGGAGACCACTGCAACACGCATTGTATTCATTACGGACTCAAGGAGTATGCTTAATAAGGTGGAGAAAGGAATGTTTCGTGTGGAATGGCTCACCTCGTTTCAGAAGTCTCAGATTGTGAGGTCTATGGATTTTTTGGCCTGGCCATGTATCAGTGACGGGGAATGAACATGCTGATAAGCTGTCAGGGATTGCACCTCTTCGTGGTAGACTACATATGGACAATGGAGATATGGTTGTGTGTCTGTAGGACCAGGTGGAGAATGTTGGGGAAAAGATTGAGAACTAGAATGTGGACAGAGTGTAATTGCGGGAGATTGTAGAGTTTCTGGAAGAATCTCAAAACTGAGAGGGAAAACTAGAAGAACTAAGAACCTCAAAACTGAGAGGGAAAACTAGGAAAACTTTCAATCAGTTAGCGGTGAGAACTATTAGTAGTGTGGCTCTTCGATTGCTGTTAAACGTGGAACAGGGAGTGTGTGTGAATGTCCACTCACCCCAACTGCCACAATCGATCTACTCGTGTATGCCGAGAATGTCCCGAGTGGATGTGAAGAAAGCGGTTGTTGGTATGAGTTCAGACATCGTGACATCAGAGTCTCAATTGTTGGTATAATTACTATCGCTCGAGCCGCCTTAACTTCTACAGAATTTTCTGGCACCGATTTTATGAGACTATGTCTTGTCCGAGGAGTCGCGGTAGCGCAGTTGCAAACATGTGACATCGGGACATTTCGGCCCTGAAATCATGGGTTCCAATTAATATAGAGGGGGAAGTTTTAAATTAAGTTGGGTACGACGGTCAACCCAGCCTGAAATAGTTACCAGGAAATATCCTGAAAGTAAAAGCAACTGGTTTCATATTGCCCGCATTACGCATGAAGTGCTGGGTTAATGTGAGACAGCCACAGAACGGGCTAAATCAACGATCAATATCACTCCAATCGAGACCATTCCACTGCTGATCTGTCGCCTTCTCCAGTCGACATTGAAGAGTTAACATTCTGGTGATACCAGTGGCGGCTTGATTCAAAATCGGTCTGCAATTTTCCCTATGTGTTGAGGTCCAGTGTCGAGAAAGTTCTGCCTTTGAAACCAAAAGAGAAAGACACGATTAGGTAGATGTTTAAAATGCAAGGAGCAGAAAATTTGAGAGAGGTGAATAATAATTATAATAATAATAATAATAATAATAATAATAATAATAATAATAATAATAATAATAATAATAATAATAATAATATAGGAAGTCCATGGCGGGAGCTGAATGAGTCAGCAAAAGAGAGGAGGGATTGGCATGAGCTTGTTGAGGTTCATGCTTCTTTGGGAGATGACAGGAGGAAGCAGCAGCAACAGAAATATGAAGGCATTATGCTGTCACGTTTGTGAATCTCTAGGATACCTCTCGTAGGTCCGCGATCAGGTTACATAGGACAGAGCCAAGCTGAGTTTGGCGGGTCCTTTTCAAGACCGGGCGAGACGGCTCCAAGCAACGGGAGACAAGCGAGGATTCAACCGAGTTTTGTGGGCCCTTTTAAGGACCGAGGCAGAGCGGCGCCAAATCACGGGACACTGGTGAGGGGCCAGCAGAGTTTGGTGGTTCCTTTTCAGGACCGGGCGAGACGGCTCCAAGCAACATGAGACAAGAGAGAATTCAACGGAGTTTGGTGGGTCCTTTTCAGGACACAGGCAGAGCGGCGCCAAACCTAGGGACACGTGCGAGGGGCCAGCGGAGTTTGGCGGGTCCTTTTCAGAACCGAGGTTGGGCGGCGCCAACTAACGGGAGACGGGCGATAATCCAGCAGAGTTTGGAGAGTCCTTTTTAGGACCGAACAAGGCGGCGCCATCCCACTGGAGACGGGTAAGGTTTCAACAGAGTTTCGCGGATCAAGCAAGACGAGTGAGGATTGAACATAGTTTGGCGGGTCCTTTTCAGGACCGAGGTATTGCGGTGCCAACTAATTGGAAACGTGTGACCATCCAGCATAGTTTGGCGCGTCTTTTTCAGGACCTAGGCAAAGCGGCGCCAAACCAAGGGACAAGCACGAATAACCAGCAGAGTTTGGCGGATCCAGGAAGTCGAGCGAGGATTAAACAGAGTTTCACGGGTCCCTTTCAGAACCGAGGCAGGGCGGTGCCATCCCACGGGGGATGAGCGAAGATTACACATGGTTTGGCGGGTCCTTTTCAGGATCGAACAAGACGGCGCCAAAACCATGGGAGACGTGCGAGAATTGGTCAGCGTTTTGGCTGGTCCTTTTCAAGACCCAATTAAGGCGGCGTATAACCATGGGAGATTAGCGAGGATTTAACTTTGTTGTGCCGGGTCCTTCTCAGGACCAAACAGGGTCGTGCAGACCACGGCAGACGAGCGAGGTTCCAACAGAGTTTGACGGGTCTTTTTCGGGACCGAGGCAAAACGGCGCCAAACTAGTAGACAAGAGTGAGTATCCAGCAGATTTTGTAGGGTCCTTTTCAGGACCGTGTCAAAGCGGCGCTATACCACGGGAGACGGGCGAGGATCCAGCAGAGCTTGGCAGGTCCTTTTCACGACTGAGGCAAGGCGGCGCCAAACTACAGGAGACGGGTGAGGATCAAGCAGTTTGGCATGTCCTTTTCATGACCGATGTAGGGCGGCGCCAACTAACGGAAGACGCGCGAGGATCCAGCAGAGTTTGGCGGGCCTTTTCATTAAGGAGGTAGGGCGGCGCCAAACCACGGGGGGCGAACGAGGATTGAACCGGATTTGGCGGGTCCTATTTAGAACCGAGGCATGGCTGTGCCAAAACACAGGGGAGGAGCGAGGTTTCCAACAAGGTTGTTACGGGTCCTTTTTAGGACCAAATTTGGGCGGCGTAAACAACGGGAGACGAGTGAGGGTTGAATTGAGTTTGGCGGGTGCTTTTCAGGACCGATGCATAAAGGCGTCAAACAACGGAGACGAGCGAGGATTGAACAATGTTGTGGCGTGTCCTTTTCAGGGAAGATATAAGGTGGTTTCAAACCACAGGAGACGAACGAGGTTTCAACAGAGTTTGGCGGGTCCTTTTCAAGACCGAAGCAGGACGATGCCAAAACATGGAGGACGAGCGAGGATTGAACAGTGTTTGGCAGATGCAGAGAAACGAGCGTGGATTGAACAGTGTTTGACGGGTCCTTTTCAGGACTTGTGCAGGGAGGCGCCAAATCACGGGAGACGAGCGAGGATTGAATAGTGTTTTACGGGTACTTTTCATGATCGAGACAATGCAGCATTAAACACAGGGAGACGGGCGAGAATTCAACAGAGTTTGGCGAGTCCATTTCAGGACCGAGGCAAACTTTGCCAAACAACGGGACATGAGTGAGGAATCAACAAAGTTTGGCGGGTTCTTTGGCTAAAATACAAGTGAACGTCTCATATTCTTAATTGGGTGTCTATTACCACATGGCTTTAGCACTCAGCACAGTTTCATTTAACTTATGGCATTATTTCCCTCTTTTGCTTCCTCATCCTCGCAGAGGTCACTCCTTCCCTGATCCAAACTATAGTTATCTTCCACCCCGTCTCTTCCTGGGAGATTACATGTGGCATTATAATAATGGTACCTGCAGTATCTCGTTTAGGCAAAGCCATCGTTAGCAAAATAGTGTTCACTTATAAGGATATCACCATTCCTCCCTGTAAATAACAACCTTCCAATAGGAGAGCAATCATACTTTACATGCTGTTCTGTGAGAATGCGAATACATGTATATATGCATATCCATCATCCGTGATGTCTTACATACCTGTCCATTATTTATATGTTACTTTCTATTCCGAGTGTTAGAAAAACAGCAGCAAGAGAACCTGATGTTGATACACACACTATGGGATATGCACTCACAGTCAGCAAGACGGAACCTTGGTGTTATGCATCAGTACCACATAGTATAATAATCTTGCTTCGCAGCGCCATCTCATATCATGCAGGAAACAAGATGCCAGAGTGATGCAAGACGCTGTTGTGTGAAAATTTCTTGAAAGCCGAATCGTGAAGACATATGTCCCATGAATTATATTACATGGATTTCCTTTTAATAGACATAGTAAATTGAAGTACTTGGTTATCACAATTGACAGGTGTGTGTCTTTTAAGAATCATGTGGATACTTTGGTGGTAAAGGCTGGTAAGGCACATTAACAGCGTTGGCAGAAGCCGGGGTATAGCAGAGGATGCTTTACAGACTCTTTCAGCAGTTAATTATTCCTGTCCTTGAGTATGGTTCGGGACTGCTGACAGTATCAAAGAGCCAGATTGAAAAGTTAAAGCGCATACAGAATGCGACCATGCGGACGATCCTGGGATGCACAAAGGACATACCAATTCTATTCATGAGGCATATCCTGGCGCTACCAACAATGGCGGATAAGCATAGGGTTATTCAAGCCAAATGGAACCTGAGAGTTGCTGCAGATAGGGATCACCCCCTGCATGAAGCCATGGGAGTGGTCAAGGGTCATAGACTAAGACGTGTCTGGACCTGGATGGCACAGACAGAAGTATCTATACGTCGTCTGAGACCATCAATCGTGAAAAGAGTGTATTAAATTATGGGAAGACATGACGGCCTGGCACAATATAATAGTAACACTGGGTCATGAATGCAGAGAATGTGCAACGAGCCGCACGAGAGTTTGAGGTGAAATAAATGATCCGGAGTAACACACATCAAGGTGACATAGAGATCTACACCGATAGGTCAGTGGTGAGAAACAGACGTAGTTGTTGGGGGTTTCATTGCGAAGGCTAATGGACGATTCTTGAAAAAGGAGAGTCTTCCATATGAAACAACGACATCCAGCATGATAACTGATGTGGAAGCAGTAACAGCGGCATTCCGTTGGTTGGAGGAGACCACTGCAACACGCATTGTATTCATTACGGACTCAAGGAGTATGCTTAATAAGGTGGAGAAAGGAATGTTTCGTGTGGAATGGCTCACCTCGTTTCAGAAGTCTCAGATTGTGAGGTCTATGGATTTTTTGGCCTCGCCATGTATCAGTGACGGGGAATGAACATGCTGATAAGCTGTCAGGGATTGCACCTCTTCGTGGTAGACTACATATGGACAATGGAGATATGGTTGTGTGTCTGTAGGACCAGGTGGAGAATGTTGAGGAAAAGATTGAGAACTAGAATGTGGACAGAGTGTAATTGCGGGAGATTGTAGACGTTCTGGAAGAATCTCAAAACTGAGAGGGAAAACTAGAAGAACTAAGAACCTCAAAACTGAGAGGGAAAACTAGGAAAACTTTCAATCAGTTAGCGGTGAGAACTATTAGTAGTGTGGCTCTTCGATTGCTGTTAAACGTGGAACAGGGAGTGTGTGTGAATGTCCACTCACCCCAACTGCCACAATCGATCTACTCGTGTATGCCGAGAATGTCCCGAGTGGATGTGAAGAAAGCGGTTGTTGGTATGAGTTCAGACATCGTGACATCAGAGTCTCAATTGTTGGTATAATTACTATCGCTCGAGCCGCCTTAACTTCTACAGAATTTTCTGGCACCGATTTTATGAGACTATGTCTTGTCCGAGGAGTCGCGGTAGCGCAGTTGCAAACATGTTTGTCTTTCGGCCCTGAAATCATGGGTTCCAATTAATATAGAGGGGGAAGTTTTAAATTAAGTTGGGTACGACGGTCAACCCAGCCTGAAATAGTTACCAGGAAATATCCTGAAAGTAAAAGCAACTGGTTTCATATTGCCCGCATTACGCATGAAGTGCTGGGTTAATGTGAGACAGCCACAGAACGGGCTAAATCAACGATCAATATCACTCCAATCGAGACCATTCCACTGCTGATCTGTCGCCTTCTCCAGTCGACATTGAAGAGTTAACATTCTGGTGATACCAGTGGCGGCTTGATTCAAATTCGGTCTGCAATTTTCCCTATGTGTTGAGGTCCAGTGTCGAGAAAGTTCTGCCTTTGAAACCAAAAGAGAAAGACACGATTAGGTAGAGGTTTGAAATGCAAGGAGCAGAAAATTAGAGAGAGGTGAATAATAATTATAATAATAATAATAATAATAATAATAATAATAATAATAATAATAATAATAATAATAATAATAATAATAATATTGGAAGTCCATGGCGGGAGCTGAATGAGTCAGCAAAAGAGAGGAGGGATTGGCATGAGCTTGTTGAGGTTCATGTTTCTTTGGGAGATGACAGGAGGAAGCAGCAGCAACAGAAATATGAAGGCATTATGCTGTCACGTTTGTGAATCTCTAAGATACCTCTCGTAGGTCCGCGATCAGGTTACATAGGACAGAGCCAAGCTGAGTTTGGCGGGTCCTTTTCAGGACCGGGCGAGACGGCTCCAAGCAACGGGAGACAAGCGAGGATTCAACCGAGTTTTGTGGGCCCTTTTAAGGACCGAGGCAGAGCGGCGCCAAATCACGGGACACTGGTGAGGGGCCAGCAGAGTTTGGTGGTTCCTTTTCAGGACCGGGCGAGACGGCTCCAAGCAACATGAGACAAGAGAGAATTCAACGGAGTTTGGTGGGTCCTTTTCAGGACACAGGCAGAGCGGCGCCAAACCTAGGGACACGTGCGAGGGGCCAGCGGAGTTTGGCGGGTCCTTTTCAGAACCGAGGTTGGGCGGCGCCAACTAACGGGAGACGGGCGATAATCCAGCAGAGTTTGGAGAGTCCTTTTTAGGACCGAACAAGGCGGCGCCATCCCACTGGAGACGGGTAAGGTTTCAACAGAGTTTCGCGGATCAAGCAAGACGAGTGAGGATTGAACATAGTTTGGCGGGTCCTTTTCAGGACCGAGGTATTGCGGTGCCAACTAATGGGAAACGTGTGGCCATCCAGCATAGTTTGGCGCGTCCTTTTCAGGACCTAGGCAAAGCGGCGCCAAACCAAGGGACAAGCACGAATAACCAGCAGAGTTTGGCGGATCCAGGAAGTCGAGCGAGGATTAAACAGAGTTTCACGGGTCCCTTTCAGAACCGAGGCAGGGCGGTGCCATCCCACGGGGGATGAGCGAAGATTACACATGGTTTGGCGGGTCCTTTTCAGGATCGAACAAGACGGCGCCAAAACCATGGGAGACGTGCGAGAATTGGTCAGCGTTGTGGCTGGTCCTTTTCAAGACCCAATTAAGGCGGCGTATAACCATGGGAGATTAGCGAGGATTTAACTTTGTTGTGCCGGGTCCTTCTCAGGACCAAACAGGGTCGGGCAGACCACGGCAGACGAGCGAGGTTACAACAGAGTTTGACGGGTCTTTTTCGGGACCGAGGCATAGCGGCGCCAAACTAGTAGACAAGAGTGAGTATCCAGCAGATTTTGTAGGGTCCTTTTCAGGACCGTGTCAAAGCGGCGCTAAACCACGGGAGACGGGCGAGGATCCAGCAGAGCTTGGCAGGTCCTTTTCACGACTGAGGCAAGGCTGCGCCAAACTACAGGAGACGGGTGAGGATCCAGCAGTTTGGCATGTCCTTTTCATGACCGATGTAGGGCGGCGCCAACTAACGGAAGACGCGCGAGGATCCAGCAGAGTTTGGCGGGCCTTTTCATTAAGGAGGTAGGGCGGCGCCAAACCACGGGGGGCGAACGAGGATTGAACCGGATTTGGCGGGTCCTATTTAGAACCGAGGCATGGCTATGCCAAAACACAGGGGAGGAGCGAGGTTTCCAACAAGGTTGTTACGGGTCCTTTTGAGGACCAATTTTGGGCGGCGTAAACAACGGGAGACGAGTGAGGGTCGAATTGAGTTTGGCGGGTGCTTTTCAGGACCGATGCATAAAGGCGTCAAACAACGGAGACGAGCGAGGATTGAACAATGTTGTGGCGTGTCCTTTTCAGGGAAGATATAAGGCGGTTTCAAACCACAGGAGACGAACGAGGTTTCAACAGAGTTTGTCGGGTCCTTTTCAAGACCGAAGCAGGACGATGCCAAAACATGGAGGACGAGCGAGGATTGAACAGTGTTTGGCAGATGCGGAGAGACGAGCGTGGATTGAACAGAGTTTGATGGGTACTTTTCATGATCGAGACAATGCGGCATTAAACACAGGGAGACGGGCGAGAATTCAACAGAGTTTGGCGAGTCTATTTCAGGACCGAGGCAAAACTTTGCCAAACAACGGGACATGAGTGAAGAATCAACAAAGTTTGGCGGGTTCTTTGGCTAAAATACAGGTGAACGTCTCATATTCTTAATTGGGTGTCTATTACCACATGGCTTTAGCACTCAGCACAGTTTCATTTAACTTATGGCATTATTTCCCTCTTTTGCTTCCTCATCCTCGCAGAGGTCACTCCTTCCCTGATCCAAACTATAGTTATCTTCCACCCCGTCTCTTCCTGGGAGATTACATGTGGCATTATAATAATGGTACCTGCAGTATCTCGTTTAGGCAAAGCCATCGTTAGCAAAATAGTGTTCACTTATAAGGATATCACCATTCCTCCCTGTAAATAACAACCTTCCAATAGGAGAGCAATCATACTTTACATGCTGTTCTGTGAGAATGCGAATACATGTATATATGCATATCCATCATCCGTGATGTCTTACATACCTGTCCGTTATTTATATGTTACTTTCTATTCCGAGTGTTAGAAAAACAGCAGCAAGAGAACCTGATGTTGATACACCCACTATGGGATATGCACTCACAGACAGCAAGACGGAACCTTGGTGTTATGCATCAGTACCACATAGTATAATAATCTTGCTTCGCAGCGCCATCTCATATCATGCAGGAAACAAGATGCCAGAGTGATGCAAGACGCTGTTGTGTGAAAATTTCTTGAAAGCCGAATCGTGAAGACATATGTCTCATGAATTATATTACATGGATTTCCTTTTAATAGACATAGTAAATTGAAGTACTTGGTTATCACAATTGACAGGTGTGTGTCTTTTAAGAATCATGTGGATACTTTGGTGGTAAAGGCTGGTAAGGCACATTGAGAGCGTTGGCAGAAGCAGGGGTATAGCAGAGGATGCTTTACAGACTCTTTCAGCAGTTAATTATTCCTGTCCTTGAGTATGGTTCGGGACTGCTGACAGTATCAAAGAGCCAGCTTGAAAAGTTAAAGCGCATACAGAATGCGACCGTGCGGACGATCCTGGGATGCACAAAGGACATACCAATTCTATTCATGAGGCATATCCTGGCGCTACCAACAATGGCGGATAAGCATAGGGTTATTCAAGCCAAATGGAACCTGAGAGTTGCTGCAGATAGGGATCACCCCCTGCATGAAGCCATGGGAGTGGTCAAGGGTCATAGACTAAGACGTGTCTGGACCTGGATGGCACAGACAGAAGTATCTATACGTCGTCTGAGACCATCAATCGTGAAAAGAGTGTATTAAATTATGGGAAGACATGACGGCCTGGCACAATATAATAGTAACACTGGGTCATGAATGCAGAGAATGTGCAACGAGCCGCACGAGAGTTTGAGGTGAAATAAATGATCCGGAGTAACACACATCAAGGTGACATAGAGATCTACACCGATAGGTCAGTGGTGAGAAACAGACGTAGTTGTTGGGGGTTTCATTGCGAAGGCTAATGGACGATTCTTGAAAAAGGAGAGTCTTCCATATGAAACAACGACATCCAGCATGATAACTGATGTGGAAGCAGTAACAGCGGCATTCCATTGGTTGGAGGAGACCACTGCAACACGCATTGTATTCATTACGGACTCAAGGAGTATGCTTAATAAGGTGGAGAAAGGAATGTTTCGTGTGGAATGGCTCACCTCGTTTCAGAAGTCTCAGATTGTGAGGTCTATGGATTTTTTGGCCTGGCCATGTATCAGTGACGGGGAATGAACATGCTGATAAGCTGTCAGGGATTGCACCTCTTCGTGGTAGACTACATATGGACAATGGAGATATGGTTGTGTGTCTGTAGGACCAGGTGGAGAATGTTGGGGAAAAGATTGAGAACAAGAATGTGCACAGAGTGTAATTGCGGGAGATTGTGGAGGTTCTGGAAGAATCTCAAAACTGAGAGGGAAAACTAGAAGAACTAAGAACCTCAAAACTGAGAGGGAAAACTAGGGAAATTTTCAATCAGTTAGCGGCGAGAACTATTAGTAGTGTGGCTCTTCGATTGCTGTTAAACGTGGAACAGGGAGTGTGTGTGAATGTCCTGATGCAGTGATGTCGGTTCTTTGCTCCACTCACCCCAACTGCCACAATCGATCTACTCGTGTATGCCGAGAATGTCCCGAGTGGATGTGAAGAAAGCGGTTGTTGGTATGAGTTCAGACATCGTGACATCAGAGTCTCAATTGTTGGTATAATTACTATCGCTCGAGCCGCCTTAACTTCTACAGAATTTTCTGGCACCGATTTTATGAGACTATGTCTTGTCCGAGGAGTCGCGGTAGCGCAGTTGCAAACATGTTTGTCTTTCGGCCCTGAAATCATGGGTTCCAATTAATATAGAGGGGGAAGTTTTAAATTAAGTTGGGTACGACGGTCAACCCAGCCTGAAATAGGTACCAGGAAATATCCCGAAAGTAAAGGCAACTGGTTTCATATTGCCCGCATTACGCATGAAGTGCTGGGTTAATGTGAGACAGCCACAGAACGGGCTAAATCAACGATCAATATTACTCCAATCGAGACCATTCCACTGCTGATCTGTCGCCTTCTCCAGTCGACATTGAAGAGTTAACATTCTGGTGATACCAGTAGCGGCTTGATTCAAAATCGGTCTGCAATTTTCTCTATGTGTTGAGGTCCAGTGTCGAGAAAGTTCTGCCTTTGAAACCAAAAGAGAAAGACACGATTAGGTAGAGGTTTGAAATGCAAGGAGCAGAAAATTAGAGAGAGGTGAATAATAATTATAATAATAATAATAATAATAATAATAATAATAATAATAATAATAATAATAATAATAATAATAATAATAATAATAATAATAATAATAATATAGGAAGTCCATGGCGGGAGCTGAATGAGTCAGCAAAAGAGAGGAGGGATTGGCATGAGCTTGTTGAGGTTCATGCCTCTTTGAGAGATGACAGGAGGAAGCAGCAGCAACAGAAATATGAAGGCATTATGCTGTCACGTTTGTGAATCTCTAGGATACCTCTCGTAGGTCCGCGATCAGGTTACTTAGGAAAGAGCCAAGCTGAGTTTGGCGGGTCCTTTTCAGGACCGGGCGAGACGGCTCCAAGCAACGGGAGACAAGCGAGGATTCAACCGAGTTTTGTGGGCCCTTTTAAGGACCAAGGCAGAGCGGCGCCAAATCACGGGACACTGGTGAGGGGCCAGCAGAGTTTGGTGGTTCCTTTTCAGGACCGGGCGAGACGGCTCCAAGCAACGTGAGACAAGAGAGAATTCAACGGAGTTTGGTGGGTCCTTTTCAGGACACAGGCAGAGCGGCGCCAAACCTAGGGACACTTGCGAAGGGCCAGCGGAGTTTGGCGGGTCCTTTTCAGAATCGAGGTTGGGCGGCGCCAACTAAAGGGAGACGGGCGATAATCCAGCAGAGTTTGCCAAAACATGGAGGACGAGCTAGGATTGAACAGTGTTTGGCAGATGCAGAGAGACGAGCGTGGATTGAACATAGTTTGATGGGTACTTTCCATGATCGAGACAATGCGGCATTAAACACAGGGAGACGGGCGAGAATTCAACAGAGTTTGGCGAGTCTATTTCAGGACCGAGGCAAAACTTTGCCAAACAACGGGACATGAGTGAGGAATCAACAAAGTTTGGCGGGTCCTTTGGCTAAAATACAGGTGAACGTCTCATATTCTTAATTGGGTGTCTATTACCACATGGCTTTAGCACTCAGCACAGTTTCATTTAACTTATGGCATTATTTCCCTCTTTTGCTTCCTCATCCTCGCAGAGGTCACTCCTTCCCTGATCCAAACTATAGTTATCTTCCACCCCGTCTCTTCCTGGGAGATTACATGTGGCATTATAATAATGGTACCTGCAGTATCTCGTTTAGGCAAAGCCATCGTTAGCAAAATAGTGTTCACTTATAAGGATATCACCATTCCTCCCTGTAAATAACAACCTTCCAATAGGAGAGCAATCATACTTTACATGCTGTTCTGTGAGAATGCGAATACATGTATATATGCATATCCATCATCCGTGATGTCTTACATACCTGTCCGTTATTTATATGTTACTTTCTATTCCGAGTGTTAGAAAAACAGCAGCAAGAGAACCTGATGTTGATACACCCACTATGGGATATGCACTCACACTCAGCAAGACGGAACCTTGGTGTTATGCATCAGTACCACATAGTATAATAATCTTGCTTCGCAGCGCCATCTCATATCATGCAGGAAACAAGATGCCAGAGTGATGCAAGACGCTGTTGTGTGAAAATTTCTAGAAAGCCGAATCGTGAAGACATATGTCCCATGAATTATATTACATGGATTTCATTTTAATAGACATAGTAAATTGAAGTACTTGGTTATCACAATTGACAGGTGTGTGTCTTTTAAGAATCATGTGGATACTTTGGTGGTAAAGGCTGGTAAGGCACATTGAGAGCGTTGGCAGAAGCCGGGGTATAGCAGAGGATGCTTTACAGACTCTTTCAGCAGTTAATTATTCCTGTCCTTGAGTATGGTTCGGGACTGCTGACAGTATCAAAGAGCCAGATTGAAAAGTTAAAGCGCATACAGAATGCGACCATGCGGACGATCCTGGGATGCACAAAGGACATACCAATTCTATCCATGAGGCATATCCTGGTGCTACCAACAATGGCGGATAAGCATAGGGTTATTCAAGCCAAATGGAACCTGAGAGTTGCTGCAGATAGGGATCACCCCCTGCATGAAGCCATGGGAGTGGTCAAGGGTCATAGACTAAGACGTGTCTGGACCTGGATGGCAATGACAGAAGTATCTATACGTCGTCTGGGTCGCTTATCGTCCCTGGAGGAAAGTGGACTCGACATGCACATCTTTAATATCCTTCTACTATTGGGAGTATTGAATGACTTTTGTCTACATTCCTCCCTTCCGTCTTTTATACACTATATCTCTCTCTCTTTCTCTTTCTCTCTCTCTCTCTCTCTCTCTCTCTCTCTCTCTCTCTCTCTCTCTCTCTCTCTCTCTCTCTCTCCTTCATAACATACCCTGACAACAGTTTCCTCCAACAATTAATAACCTGTTTATTGTTGAAAACTATGTCAGTTGTATGTATTGAATATGTATCTGTAGTTGTTAGTGTCTGCTAATGTGAGTGCAAGATAGGACTTGTAGACGTTAGTCTTCGTAGTTTCTCTAGCCTATTCAAACGGCCAAGACATCAGACATTCACATAGAATTGAAACGGTCTCACCCTGGATTCTCCTTTCCGGCTTGAGTATGGACTTAATCCAATTATGGAAAACAAGTGTCAATGTTTTATCATCAGAAACATAATCCAATAAAGGTAAGTCACTGAAGTTCAGATATGTCCTGTTTTGGAAGGTAGTATAGTCCACCACTGAATACACATCATCACTGTATATAAATGTCTATTTCTATTTTAAATGTTCTTGTGTTCTTCAATGTTTCTTTTAGGTGATTACCGAATTGCACTATATTTTAGCCTATTTGCTCTGCTTGAATAAAGGTCTTTCACTGAACTTCACCAAAACATATTTCTTGCCATTCGTTATGTCACCCCCTCTTATTGACTGTTTAGGTTGAATTGGCTATAGTGACATATTTTCACTGCACCTGTGAAGTGACTGATTAAAGTGACAGTTCCTTCCTTTATTATCAACACAGCCTTCTCTGTTCAAGAGATGTACTGGTTTACCTTCTTTGATATGTCAGGCTGTGTAGTGGAACCTGGGTAATAAACACTAAATCAGATGATTTTAGTCTGCTTCATATTACTGTTTATTTGATTGTCTTTCTCCAGCCGTAATGAACAGCTTCCGAAAGACTACTCTGACATAAACAGCAGAATTCACTAAAGTCTAAACTATTCACTAAATAGAAAGCAATAGTAAACCCTAAGCACACACACATATTTCCCTATGCTAATATTACTCTAATATTAGTGTTACCTTATATATATAGAATTAATGTAAGTCCCCGAATCGAAATGTATCCGCACATAAGCACCCTATCCCATTACAAGGGAGGATATTTCTTTTCATTACGGGACACATAAATCCATCTGTCCGTCCAGTTTGGTAGCACACTCAACAGAAACCCCATGTTCTGCTATTTATAACGAGTGTCCAATCTTCCGGTGATTGTTTGATCTACCATCCTCAACCCTCATCTCTTGGCGTATCCTGCCCATCAAAAGCGGTGAAATCACGTAGTGGTTAGTTGTTCGTTTCTCTCCGTTGTCACGCTGTTCCCCTGACTCTGATACTTCAAAGCATTCTCCGTTCATTTTTACTGCACGCGATTTCCCCCGGTTCTCCGTGTCCGTACGATTTCCCGTCGGCCGATACGAGCGGCAGCCACTGACCTCGGCGAGCACCTGTCCCTGATAATCGGTCAATAACCTTCCATTTATCCTTCTCTCAGATTGAACGACTCGATTGTTAACCCTTCTCCTATATTGCCATTAATGGTACATCCAAATCTACCTGGGAATCACTAAACTATCATCATTCTGTGACAGTCTGAGACCATCAATCGTGAAAAGAGTGTATTAAATTATGGGAAGACATGACGGCCTGGCACAATATAATAGTAACACTGGGTCATGAATGCACAGAATGTGCAACGAGCCGCACGAGTGTTTGAGGTGCAATAACTGATCCGGAGTAACACACATCAAGGTGACATAGAGATCTACACCGATAGGTCAGTGGTGAGAAACAGACGTAGTTGTTGGGGGTTTCATTCCGAAGGCTAATGGACGATTCTTGAAAAAGGAGAGTCTTCCATATGAAACAACGACATCCAGCATGATAACTGATGTGGAAGCAGTAACAGCGGCATTCCGTTGGTTGGAGGAGACCACTGCGACACGCATTGTATTCATTACGGACTCAAGGAGTATGCTTAATAAGGTGGAGAAAGGAATGTTTCGTGTGGAATGGCTCACCTCGTTTCAGAAGTCTCAGATTGTGAGGTCTATGGATTTTTTGGCCTGGCCATGTATCAGTGACGGGGAATGAACATGCTGATAAGCTGTCAGGGATTGCACCTCTTCGTGGTAGACTACATATGGACAATGGAGATATGGTTGTGTGTCTGTAGGACCAGGTGGAGAATGTTGGGGAAAGGATTGAGAACTAGAATGTGGACAGAGTGTAATTGCGGGAGATTGTAGAGGTTCTGGAAGAATCTCAAAACTGAGAGGGAAAACTAGAAGAACTAAGAACCTCAAAACTGAGAGGGAAAACTAGGAAAACTTTCAATCAGTTAGCGGCGAGAACTATTAGTAGTGTGGCTCTTCGATTGCTGTTAAACGTGGAACAGGGAGTGTGTGTGAATGTCCTGATGCAGTGATGTCGGTTCTTTGCTCCACTCACCCCAACTGCCACAATCGATCTACTCGTGTATGCCGAGAATGTCCCGAGTGGATGTGAAGAAAGCGGTTGTTGGTATGAGTTCAGACATCGTGACATCAGAGTCTCAATTGTTGGTATAATTACTATCGCTCGAGCCGCCTTAACTTCTACAGAATTTTCTGGCACCGATTTTATGAGACTATGTCTTGTCCGAGGAGTCGCGGTAGCGCAGTTGCAAACATGTTTGTCTTTCGGCCCTGAAATCATGGGTTCCAATTAATATAGAGGGGGAAGTTTTAAATTAAGTTGGGTACGACGGTCAACCCAGCCTGAAATAGGTACCAGGAAATATCCTGAAAGTAAAGGCAACTGGTTTCATATTGCCCGCATTACGCGTGAAGTGCTGGGTTAATGTGAGACAGCCACAGAACGGGCTAAATCAACGATCAATATCACTCCAATCGAGACCATTCCACTGCTGATCTGTCGCCTTCTCCAGTCGACATTGAAGAGTTAACATTCTGGTGATACCAGTGGCGGCTTGATTCAAAATCGGTCTGCAATTTTCCCTATGTGTTGAGGTCCAGTGTCGAGAAAGTTCTGCCTTTGAAACCAAAAGAGAAAGACACGATTAGGTAGAGGTTTGAAATGCAAGGAGCAGAAAATTAGAGAGAGGTGAATAATAATTATAATAATAATAATAATAATAATAATAATAATAATAATAATAATAATAATAATAATAATAATAATAATATAGGAAGTCCATGGCGGGAGCTGAATGAGTCAGCAAAAGAGAGGAGGGATTGGCATGAGCTTGTTGAGGTTCATGCTTCTTTGGGAGATGACAGGAGGAAGCAGCAGCAACAGCAATATGAAGGCATTATGCTGTCACGTTTGTGAATCTCTAGGATACCTCTCGTAGGTCCGCGATCAGGTTACTTAGGAAAGAGCCATGCTGAGTTTGGCGGGTCCTTTTCAGGACCGGGCGAGACGGCTCCAAGCAACGGGAGACAAGCGAGGATTCAACCGAGTTTTGTGGGCCCTTTTAAGGACCGAGGCAGAGCGGCGCCAAATCACGGGACACTGGTGAGGGGCCAGCAGAGTTTGGTGGTTCCTTTTCAGGGCCGGGCGAGACGGCTCCAAGCAACGTGAGACAAGAGAGAATTCAACGGAGTTTGGTGGGTCCTTTTCAGGACACAGGCAGAGCGGCGCCAAACCTAGGGACACTTGCGAAAGGCCAGCGGAGTTTGGCGGGTCCTTTTCAGAACCGAGGTTGGGCGGCGCCAACTAACGGGAGACGGGCGATAATCCAGCAGAGTTTGCCAAAACATGGAGGACGAGCGAGGATTGAACAGTGTTTGGCAGGTGCAGAGAGAGGAGCGTGGATTGAACAGAGTTTGATGGGTACTTTCCATGATCGAGACAATGCGGCATTAAACACAGGGAGACGGGCGAGAATGCAACAGAGTTTGGCGAGTCTATTTCAGGACCGAGGCAAAACTTTGCCAAACAACGGGACATGAGTGAGGAATCAACAAAGTTTGGCGGGTAATTTGGCTAAAATACAGGTGAACGTCTCATATTCTTAATTGGGTGTCTATTACCACATGGCTTTAGCACTCAGCACAGTTTCATTTAACTTATGGCATTATTTCCCTCTTTTGCTTCCTCATCCTCGCAGAGGTCACTCCTTCCCTGATCCAAACTATAGTTATCTTCCACCCCGTCTCTTCCTGGGAGATTACATGTGGCATTATAATAATGGTACCTGCAGTATCTCGTTTAGGCAAAGCCATCGTTAGCAAAATAGTGTTCACTTATAAGGATATCACCATTCCTCCCTGTAAATAACAACCTTCCAATAGGAGAGCAATCATACTTTACATGCTGTTCTGTGAGAATGCGAATACATGTATATATGCATATCCATCATCCGTGATGTCTTACATACCTGTCCGTTATTTATATGTTACTTTCTATTCCGAGTGTTAGAAAAACAGCAGCAAGAGAACCTGATGTTGATACACCCACTATGGGATATGCACTCACACTCAGCAAGACGGAACCTTGGTGTTATGCATCAGTACCACATAGTATAATAATCTTGCTTCGCAGCGCCATCTCATATCATGCAGGAAACAAGATGCCAGAGTGATGCAAGACGCTGTTGTGTGAAAATGTCTAGAAAGCCGAATCGTGAAGACATATGTCCCATGAATTATATTACATGGATTTCATTTTAATAGACATAGTAAATTGAAGTACTTGGTTATCACAATTGACAGGTGTGTGTCTTTTAAGAATCATGTGGATACTTTGGTGGTAAAGGCTGGTAAGGCACATTGAGAGCGTTGGCAGAAGCCGGGGTATAGCAGAGGATGCTTTACAGACTCTTTCAGCAGTTAATTATTCCTGTCCTTGAGTATGGTTCGGGACTGCTGACAGTATCAAAGAGCCAGATTGAAAAGTTAAAGCGCATACAGAATGCGACCATGCGGACGATCCTGGGATGCACAAAGGACATACCAATTCTATCCATGAGGCATATCCTGGTGCTACCAACAATGGCGGATAAGCATAGGGTTATTCAAGCCAAATGGAACCTGAGAGTTGCTGCAGATAGGGATCACCCCCTGCATGAAGCCATGGGAGTGGTCAAGGGTCATAGACTAAGACGTGTCTGGACCTGGATGGCAATGACAGAAGTATCTATACGTCGTCTGGGTCGCTTATCGTCCCTGGAGGAAAGTGGACTCGACATGCACATCTTTAATATCCTTCTACTATTGGGAGTATTGAATGACTTTTGTCTACATTCCTCCCTTCCGTCTTTTATACACTATATCTCTCTCTTTCTCTTCTCTCTCTCTCTCTCTCTCTCTCTCTCTCTCTCTCTCTCTCTCTCTCTCTCTCTCTCCTTCATAACATACCCTGACAACAGTTTCCTCCAACAATTAATAACCTGTTTATTGTTGAAAACTATGTCAGTTGTATGTATTGAATATGTATCTGTAGTTGTTAGTGTCTGCTAATGTGAGTGCAAGATAGGACTTGTAGACGTTAGTCTTCGTAGTTTCTCTAGCCTATTCAAACGGCCAAGACATCAGACATTCACATAGAATTGAAACGGTCTCACCCTGGATTCTCCTTTCCGGCTTGAGTATGGACTTGATCCAATTATGGAAAACAAGTGTCAATGTTTTATCATCAGAAACATAATCCAATAAAGGTAAGTCACTGAAGTTCAGATATGTCCTGTTTTGGAAGGTAGTATAGTCCACCACTGAATACACATCATCACTGTATATAAATGTCTATTTCTATTTTAAATGTTCTTGTGTTCTTCAATGTTTCTTTTAGGTGATTACCGAATTGCACTATATTTTAGCCTATTTGCTCTGCTTGAATAAAGGTCTTTCACTGAACTTCACCAAAACATATTTCTTGCCATTCGTTATGTCACCCCCTCTTATTGACTGTTTAGGTTGAATTGGCTATAGTGACATATTTTCACTGCACCTGTGAAGTGACTGATTAAAGTGACAGTTCCTTCCTTTATTATCAACACAGCCTTCTCTGTTCAAGAGATGTACTGGTTTACCTTCTTTGATATGTCAGGCTGTGTAGTGGAACCTGGGTAATAAACACTAAATCAGATGATTTTAGTCTGCTTCATATTACTGTTTATTTGATTGTCTTTCTCCAGCCGTAATGAACAGCTTCCGAAAGACTACTCTGACATAAACAGCAGAATTCACTAAAGTCTAAACTATTCACTAAATAGAAAGCAATAGTAAACCCTAAGCACACACACATATTTCCCTATGCTAATATTACTCTAATATTAGTGTTACCTTATATATATAGAATTAATGTAAGTCCCCGAATCGAAATGTATCCGCACATAAGCACCCTATCCCATTACAAGGGAGGATATTTCTTTTCATTACGGGACACATAAATCCATCTGTCCGTCCAGTTTGGTAGCACACTCAACAGAAACCCCATGTTCTGCTATTTATAACGAGTGTCCAATCTTCCGGTGATTGTTTGATCTACCATCCTCAACCCTCATCTCTTGGCGTATCCTGCCCATCAAAAGCGGTGAAATCACGTAGTGGTTAGTTGTTCGTTTCTCTCCGTTGTCACGCTGTTCCCCTGACTCTGATACTTCAAAGCATTCTCCGTTCATTTTTACTGCACGCGATTTCCCCCGGTTCTCCGTGTCCGTACGATTTCCCGTCGGCCGATACGAGCGGCAGCCACTGACCTCGGCGAGCACCTGTCCCTGATAATCGGTCAATAACCTTCCATTTATCCTTCTCTCAGATTGAACGACTCGATTGTTAACCCTTCTCCTATATTGCCATTAATGGTACATCCAAATCTACCTGGGAATCACTAAACTATCATCATTCTGTGACAGTCTGAGACCATCAATCGTGAAAAGAGTGTATTAAATTATGGGAAGACATGACGGCCTGGCACAATATAATAGTAACACTGGGTCATGAATGCACAGAATGTGCAACGAGCCGCACGAGTGTTTGAGGTGCAATAACTGATCCGGAGTAACACACATCAAGGTGACATAGAGATCTACACCGATAGGTCAGTGGTGAGAAACAGACGTAGTTGTTGGGGGTTTCATTCCGAAGGCTAATGGACGATTCTTGAAAAAGGAGAGTCTTCCATATGAAACAACGACATCCAGCATGATAACTGATGTGGAAGCAGTAACAGCGGCATTCCGTTGGTTGGAGGAGACCACTGCGACACGCATTGTATTCATTACGGACTCAAGGAGTATGCTTAATAAGGTGGAGAAAGGAATGTTTCGTGTGGAATGGCTCACCTCGTTTCAGAAGTCTCAGATTGTGAGGTCTATGGATTTTTTGGCCTGGCCATGTATCAGTGACGGGGAATGAACATGCTGATAAGCTGTCAGGGATTGCACCTCTTCGTGGTAGACTACATATGGACAATGGAGATATGGTTGTGTGTCTGTAGGACCAGGTGGAGAATGTTGGGGAAAGGATTGAGAACTAGAATGTGGACAGAGTGTAATTGCGGGAGATTGTAGAGGTTCTGGAAGAATCTCAAAACTGAGAGGGAAAACTAGAAGAACTAAGAACCTCAAAACTGAGAGGGAAAACTAGGAAAACTTTCAATCAGTTAGCGGCGAGAACTATTAGTAGTGTGGCTCTTCGATTGCTGTTAAACGTGGAACAGGGAGTGTGTGTGAATGTCCTGATGCAGTGATGTCGGTTCTTTGCTCCACTCACCCCAACTGCCACAATCGATCTACTCGTGTATGCCGAGAATGTCCCGAGTGGATGTGAAGAAAGCGGTTGTTGGTATGAGTTCAGACATCGTGACATCAGAGTCTCAATTGTTGGTATAATTACTATCGCTCGAGCCGCCTTAACTTCTACAGAATTTTCTGGCACCGATTTTATGAGACTATGTCTTGTCCGAGGAGTCGCGGTAGCGCAGTTGCAAACATGTTTGTCTTTCGGCCCTGAAATCATGGGTTCCAATTAATATAGAGGGGGAAGTTTTAAATTAAGTTGGGTACGACGGTCAACCCAGCCTGAAATAGGTACCAGGAAATATCCTGAAAGTAAAGGCAACTGGTTTCATATTGCCCGCATTACGCGTGAAGTGCTGGGTTAATGTGAGACAGCCACAGAACGGGCTAAATCAACGATCAATATCACTCCAATCGAGACCATTCCACTGCTGATCTGTCGCCTTCTCCAGTCGACATTGAAGAGTTAACATTCTGGTGATACCAGTGGCGGCTTGATTCAAAATCGGTCTGCAATTTTCCCTATGTGTTGAGGTCCAGTGTCGAGAAAGTTCTGCCTTTGAAACCAAAAGAGAAAGACACGATTAGGTAGAGGTTTGAAATGCAAGGAGCAGAAAATTAGAGAGAGGTGAATAATAATTATAATAATAATAATAATAATAATAATAATAATAATAATAATAATAATAATAATAATAATAATAATAATAATAATAATATAGGAAGTCCATGGCGGGAGCTGAATGAGTCAGCAAAAGAGAGGAGGGATTGGCATGAGCTTGTTGAGGTTCATGCTTCTTTGGGAGATGACAGGAGGAAGCAGCAGCAACAGCAATATGAAGGCATTATGCTGTCACTTTTGTGAATCTCTAGGATACCTCTCGTAGGTCCGCGATCAGGTTACTTAGGAAAGAGCCATGCTGAGTTTGGCGGGTCCTTTTCAGGACCGGGCGAGACGGCTCCAAGCAACGGGAGACAAGCGAGGATTCAACCGAGTTTTGTGGGCCCTTTTAAGGACCGAGGCAGAGCGGCGCCAAATCACGGGACACTGGTGAGGGGCCAGCAGAGTTTGGTGGTTCCTTTTCAGGGCCGGGCGAGACGGCTCCAAGCAACGTGAGACAAGAGAGAATTCAACGGAGTTTGGTGGGTCCTTTTCAGGACACAGGCAGAGCGGCGCCAAACCTAGGGACACTTGCGAAAGGCCAGCGGAGTTTGGCGGGTCCTTTTCAGAACCGAGGTTGGGCGGCGCCAACTAACGGGAGACGGGCGATAATCCAGCAGAGTTTGCCAAAACATGGAGGACGAGCGAGGATTGAACAGTGTTTGGCAGGTGCAGAGAGAGGAGCGTGGATTGAACAGAGTTTGATGGGTACTTTCCATGATCGAGACAATGCGGCATTAAACACAGGGAGACGGGCGAGAATGCAACAGAGTTTGGCGAGTCTATTTCAGGACCGAGGCAAAACTTTGCCAAACAACGGGACATGAGTGAGGAATCAACAAAGTTTGGCGGGTCCTTTGGCTAAAATACAGGTGAACGTCTCATATTCTTAATTGGGTGTCTATTACCACATGGCTTTAGCACTCAGCACAGTTTCATTTAACTTATGGCATTATTTCCCTCTTTTGCTTCCTCATCCTCGCAGAGGTCACTCCTTCCCTGATCCAAACTATAGTTATCTTCCACCCCGTCTCTTCCTGGGAGATTACATGTGGCATTATAATAATGGTACCTGCAGTATCTCGTTTAGGCAAAGCCATCGTTAGCAAAATAGTGTTCACTTATAAGGATATCACCATTCCTCCCTGTAAATAACAACCTTCCAATAGGAGAGCAATCATACTTTACATGCTGTTCTGTGAGAATGCGAATACATGTAAAAATGCATATCCATCATCCGTGATGTCTTACATACCTGTCCGTTATTTATATGTTACTTTCTATTCCGAGTGTTAGAAAAACAGCAGCAAGAGAACCTGATGTTGATACACCCACTATGGGATATGCACTCACACTCAGCAAGAAGGAACCTTGGTGTTATGCATCAGTACCACATAGTATAATAATCTTGCTTCGCAGCGCCATCTCATATCATGCAGGAAACAAGATGCCAGAGTGATGCAAGACGCTGTTGTGTGAAAATTTCTAGAAAGCCGAATCGTGAAGACATATGTCCCATGAATTATATTACATGGATTTCCTTTTAATAGACATAGTAAATTGAAGTACTTGGTTATCACAATTGACAGGTGTGTGTCTTTTAAGAATCATGTGGATACTTTGGTGGTAAAGGCAGGTAAGGCACATTGAGAGCGTTGGCAGAAGCCGAGGTATAGCAGGGGATGCTTTACAGACTCTTTCAGCAGTTAATTATTCCTGTCCTTGAGTATGGTTCGGGACTGCTGACAGTATCAAAGAGCCAGATTGAAAAGTTAAAGCGCATACAGAATGCGACCATGCGGACGATCCTGGGATGCACAAAGGACATACCAATTCTATCCATGAGGCATATCCTGGTGCTACCAACAATGGCGGATAAGCATAGGGTTATTCAAGCCAAATGGAACCTGAGAGTTGCTGCAGATAGGGATCACCCCCTGCATGAAGCCATGGGAGTGGTCAAGGGTCATAGACTAAGACGTGTCTGGACCTGGATGGCACAGACAGAAGTATCTATACGTCGTCTGGGTCGCTTATCATCCCTGGAGGAAAGTGGACTCGACATGCACATCTTTAATATCCTTCTACTATTGGGAGTATTGAATGACTTTTGTCTACATTCCTCCCTTCCGTCTTTTATACACTATATCTCTCTCTCTTTCTCTCTCTCTCTCTATCTCTCTCTCTCTCTCCTGCATAACATACCCTGACAACAGTTTCCTCCAACAATTAATAACCTGTTTATTGTTGAAAACTATGTCAGTTGTATGTATTGAATATGTATCTGTAGTTGTTAGTGTCTGCTAATGTGAGTGCAAGATAGGACTTGTAGACGTTAGTCTTCGTAGTTTCTCTAGCCTATTCAAACGGCCAAAACATCAGACATTCACATAGAATTGAAAAGGTCTCACCCTGGATTCTCCTTTCCGGCTTGAGTATGGACTTAATCCAATTATGGAAAACAAGTGTCAATGTTTTATCATCAGAAACATAATCCAATAAAGGTAAGTCACTGAAGTTCAGATATGTCCTGTTTTGGAAGGTAGTATAGTCCACCACTGAATACACATCATCACTGTATATAAATGTCTATTTCTATTTTAAATGTTCTTGTGTTCTTCAATGTTTCTTTTAGGTGATTACCGAATTGCACTATATTTTAGCCTATTTGCTCTGCTTGAATAAAGGTCTTTCACTGAACTTCACCAAAACATATTTCTTGCCATTCGTTATGTCACCCCCTCTTATTGACTGTTTAGGTTGAATTGGCTATAGTGACATATTTTCACTGCACCTGTGAAGTGACTGATTAAAGTGACAGTTCCTTCCTTTATTATCAACACAGCCTTCTCTGTACAAGAGATGTACTGGTTTATCTTCTTTGATATGTCAGGCTGTGTAGTGGAACCTGGGTAATAAACACTAAATCAGATGATTTTAGTCTGCTTCATATTACTGTTTATGTGATTGTCTTTCTCCAGCCGTAATGAACAGCTTCCGAAAGACTACTCTGACATAAACAGCAGAATTCACTAAAGTCTAAACTATTCACTAAATAGAAAGCAATAGTAAACCCTAAGCACACACACATATTTCCCTACGCTAATATTACTCTAATATTAGTGTTACCTTATATATATAGAATTAATGTAAGTCCCCGAATCGAAATGTATCCGCACATAAGCACTCTATCCCATTACAAGGGAGGATATTTCTTTTCATTACGGGACACATAAATCAGTCTTTCCGTCCAGTTTGGTAGCACACTCAACAGAAACCCCATGTTCTGCTATTTATAACGAGTGTCCAATCTTCCGGTGATTGTTTGATCTACCATCCTCAACCCTCATCTCTTGGCGTATCCTGCCCATCAAAAGCGGTGAAATCACGTAGTGGTTAGTTGTTCGTTTCTCTCCGTTGTCACGCTGTTCCCCTGACTCTAATACTTCAAAGCATTCTCCGTTCATTTTTACTGCACGCGATTTCCCCCGGTTCTCCGTGTCCGTACGATTTCCCGTCGGCCGATACGAGCGGCAGCCACTGACCTCGGCGAGCACCTGTCCCTGATAATCGGTCAATAACCTTCCATTTATCCTTCTCTCAGATTGAACGACTCGATTGTTAACACTTCTCCTATATTGCCATTAATGGTACATCCAAATCTACCTAGGAATCACTAAACTATCATCATTCTGTGACAGTCTGAGACCATCAATCGTGAAAAGAGTGTATTAAATTATGGGAAGACATGACGGCCTGGCACAATATAATAGTAACACTGGGTCATGAATGCACAGAATGTGCAACGAGCCGCACGAGAGTTTGAGGTGCAATAACTGATCCGGAGTAACACACATCAAGGTGACATAGAGATCTACACCGATAGGTCAGTGGTGAGAAACAGACGTAGTTGTTGGGGGTTTCATTCCGAAGGCTAATGGACGATTCTTGAAAAAGGAGGGTCTTCCATATGAAACAACGACATCCAGCATGATAACTGATGTGGAAGCAGTAACAGCGGCATTCCGTTGGTTGGAGGAGACCACTGCAACACGCATTGTATTCATTACGGACTCAAGGAGTATGCTTAATAAGGTGGAGAAAGGAATGTTTCGTGTGGAATGGCTCACCTCGTTTCAGAAGTCTCAGATTGTGAGGTCTATGGATGTTTTGGCCTGGCCATGTATCAGTGACGGGGAATGAACATGCTGATAAGCAGTCAGGGATTGCACCTCTTCGTGGTAGACTACATATGGACAATGGAGATATGGGTGTGTGTCTGTAGGACCAGGTGGAGAATGTTGGGGAAAGGATTGAGAACTAGAATGTGCACAGAGTGTAATTGCGGGAGATTGTAGAGGTTCTGGAAGAATCTCAAAACTGAGAGGGAAAACTAGAAGAACTAAGAACCTCAAAACTGAGAGGGAAAACTAGGAAAACTTTCAATCAGTTAGCGGCGAGAACTATTAGTAGTGTGGCTCTTCGATTGCTGTTAAACGTGGAACAGGGAGTGTGTGTGAATGTCCTGATGCAGTGATGTCGGTTCTTTGCTCCACTCACCCCAACTGCCACAATCGATCTACTCGTGTATGCCGAGAATGTCCCGAGTGGATGTGAAGAAAGCGGTTGTTGGTATGAGTTCAGACATCGTGACATCAGAGTCTCAATTGTTGGTATAATTACTATCGCTCGAGCCGCCTTAACTTCTACAGAATTTTCTGGCACCGATTTTATGAGACTATGTCTTGTCCGAGGAGTCGCGGTAGCGCAGTTGCAAACATGTTTGTCTTTCGGCCCTGAAATCATGGGTTCCAATTAATATAGAGGGGGAAGTTTTAAATTAAGTTGGGTACGACGGTCAACCCAGCCTGAAATAGGTACCAAGAAATATCCTGAAAGTAAAGGCAACTGGTTTCATATTGCCCGCATTACGCATGAAGTGCTGGGTTAATGTGAGACAGCCACAGAACGGGCTAAATCAACGATCAATATCACTCCAATCGAGACCATTCCACTGCTGATCTGTCGCCTTCTCCAGTCGACATTGAAGAGTTAACATTCTGGTGATACCAGTGGCGGCTTGATTCAAAATCGGTCTGCAATTTTCCCTATGTGTTGAGGTCCAGTGTCGAGAAAGTTCTGCCTTTGAAACCAAAAGAGAAAGACACGATTAGGTAGAGGTTTGAAATGCAAGGAGCAGAAAATTAGAGAGAGGTGAATAATAATTATAATAATAATAATAATAATAATAATAATAATAATAATAATAATAATAATAATAATAATATAGGAAGTCCATGGCGGGAGCTGAATGAGTCAGCAAAAGAGAGGAGGGATTGGCATGAGCTGGTTGAGGGTCATGCTTCTTTGGGAGATGACAGGAGGAAGCAGCAGCAACAGAAACATTAAGGTATTATGCTGTCACGTTTGTGAATCTCTAGGATACCTCTCGTAGGTCCGCGATCAGGTTACTTAGGAAAGAGCCAAACTGAGTTTGGCGGGTCCTTTTCAGGACCGGGCGAGACGGCTCCAAGCAACGGGAGACAAGCGAGGACTCAACCGAGTTTTGTGAGCCCTTTTAAGGACCGAGGCAGAGCAGCGCCAAATCACGGGACACTGGTGAGGGGCTAGCAGAGTTAGGTGGTTCCTTTTCAGGACCGGGCGAGACGGCTCCAAGCAACGTGAGAAAAGAGAGAATTCAACGGAGTTTGGTGGGTCCTTTTCAGGACACAGGCAGAGCGGCGCCAAACCTAGGGACACGTGCGAGGGGCCAGCGGAGTTTGGCGGGTCCTTTTCAGAACCGAGGTTGGGCGGCGCCAACTAACGGGAGACGGGCGATAATCCAGCAGAGTTTGAAGAGTCCTTTTTAGGACCGAACAAGGCGGCGCCAACCCACTGGAGACGGGCAAGGTTTCAACAGAGTTTCGCGGATCAAGCAAGACGAGTGAGGATTGAACATAGTTTGGCGGGTCCTTTTCAGGACCGAGGTATGGCGGTGCCAACTAATGGGAAGCGTGTGACCATCCAGCATAGTTTGGCGCGTCCTTTTCAGGACCCAGGCAAAGCGGCGCCAAACCAATGGACAAGCACGAATAACCAGCAGAGTTTGGCGGATCCAGGAAGTCGAGCGAGGATTAAACAGAGTTTCACGGGCCCCTTTCAGAACCGAGGCAGGGCGGCGCCATCCCACGGGGGATGAGCGAAGATTACACATGGTTTGGCGCGTCCTTTTCAGGATCGAACAAGACGGCGCCAAAACCACGGGAGACGTGCGAGAATTGGTCAGCGTTGTGGCTGGTCCTTTTCAAGACCCAATTAAGGCGGCGTATAACCTTGGAAGATTAGCGAGGATTTAACATTGTTGTGCCGGGTCCTTCTCAGGACCAAACAGGGTCGTGCAGACCACGGCAGACGAGCGAGGTTTCAACAGAGTTTGGCTGGTCTTTTTCTGGACCGAGGCATAGCGGCGCCAAACTAGTAGACAAGACTGAGTATCCAGCAGAGTTTGTAGGGTCCTTTTCAGGACCAAGTCAAGGCGGCGCTAAACCACGGGAGACGGACGAGGATGCAGCAGAGCTTGGCAGGTCCTTTTCAGGACTGAGGCAAGGCGGCGCCAAACTACAGGAGACGGGTGAGGATCCAGCAGTTTGGCATGTCCTTTTCATGACCCTTGTAGGGCGGCGCCAACTAACGGAAGACGGGCGAGAATCCAGCAGAGTTTGGCGGACCTTTTCATTAACGAGGTAGGGCGGCGCCAAACTACGGGGGGCGAGCGAGGATTGAACCGGATTTGGCGGGTCCTATTTAGAACCGACACACGGCTGTGCCAAACCACGGGGGAGGAGCGAGGTTGCCAACAAGGTTGTTGAGGGTCCTTTTTAGGACCAAATTAGGGCGGCGTAAACAACGGGAGACGAGTGAGGGTCGAATTGAGTTTGGCGGGTGCTTTTCAGGACCGATGCATAAAGGCGTCAAACAACGGAGACGAGCGAGGATTGAACAATGTTGTGGCGTGTCCTTTTCAGGGAAGATATAAGGCGGTTCCAAACCACAGGAGACGAACGAGGTTTCAACATAGTTTGGCGGATCCTTTTCAAGACCGAAGCAGGACGATGCCAAAACATGGAGGACGAGCGAGGATTGAACAGTGTTTGGCAGATGCAGAGAGACGAGCGTGGATTGAACAGAGTTTGATGGGTACTTTTCATGATCGAGACAATGCGGCATTAAACACAGGGAGACGGGCGAGAATTCAACAGAGTTTGGCGAGTCTATTTCAGGACCGAGGCAAAACTTTGCCAAACAACGGGACATGAGTGAGGAATCAACAAAGTTTGGCGGGTACTTTGGCTAAAATACAGGTGAACGTCTCATGTTCTTAATTGGGTGTCTATTACCACATGGCTTTAGCACTCAGCACAGTTTCATTTAACTTATGGCATTATTTCCCTCTTTTGCTTCCTCATCCTCGCAGAGGTCACTCCTACCCTGATCCAAACTATAGTTATCTTCCACCCCGTCTCTTCCTGGGAGATTACATGTGGCATTATAATAATGTTACCTGCAGTATCTCGTTTAGGCAAAGCCATCGTTAGCAAAATAGTGTTCACTTATAAGGATATCACCATTCCTCCCTGTAAATAACAACCTTCCAATAGGAGAGCAATCATACTTTACATGCTGTTCTGTGAGAATGTGAATACATGTATATATGCATATCCATCATCCGTGATGTCTTACATACCTGTCCGTTATTTATATGTTACTTTCTATTCCGAGTGTTAGAAAAACAGCAGCAAGAGAACCTGATGTTGATACACCCACTATGGGATATGCACTCACACTCAGCAAGACGGAACCTTGGTGTTATGCATCAGTACCACATAGTACAATAATCTTGCTTCGCAGCGCCGTCTCATATCATGCAGGAAACAAGATGCCAGAGTGATGCAAGACGCTGTTGTGTGAAAATTTCTAGAAAGCCGAATCGTGAAGACATATGTCCCATGAATTATATTACATGGATTTCCTTTTAATAGACATAGTAAACTGAAGTACTTGGTTATCACAATTGACAGGTGTGTGTCTTTTAAGAATCATGTGTATACTTTGGTGGTAAAGGCTGCTAAGGCACATTGAGAGCGTTGGCAAAAGCCGGGGTACAGCAGAGGATGCTTTACAGACTCTTTCAACAGTTAATTATTCCTGTCCTTGAGTATGGTTCGGGACTGCTGACAGTATCAAAGAGCCAGCTTGAAAAGTTAAAGACGCATACAGAATGCGACCATGCGGACGATCCTGGGATGCACAAAGGACATACCAATTCTTTTCATGAGGCATATCCTGGCGCTACCAACAATGGCGGATAAGCATAGGGTTATTCAAGCCAAATGGAACCTGAGAGTTGCTGCAGATAGGGATCACCCCCTGCATGAAGCCATGTGTGTGGTCAAAGGTCATAGACTAAGACGTGTCTGGACCTGGATGGCACAGACAGAAGTATCTATACGTCGTCTGAGACCATCAATCGTGAAAAGAGTGTATTAAATTAAGACATGACGGCCTGGCACAATATAATAGTAACACTGGGTCATGAATGCAGAGAATGTGCAACGAGCCGCACAGAGTTTGAGGTGCAATAACTGATCCGGAGTAACACACATCAAGGTGACATAGAGATCTACACCGATAGGTCAGTGGTGAGAAACAGACGTAGTTGTTGGGGGTTTCATTGCGAAGGCTAATGGACGATTCTTGAAAAAGGAGTCTTCTATATGAAACAACGACATCCAGCATGATAACTGATGTGGAAGCAGTAACAGCGGCATTCCGTTGGTTGGAGGAGACCACTGCAACACGCATTGTATTCATTACGGACATTGTATTACATCAAGGAGTATGCTTAATAAGGTGGAGAAAGGAATGTTTCGTGTGGAATGGCTCACCTCGTTTCAGAAGTCTCAGATTGTGAGAACTATGGATTTTTTGGCCTGGCCATGTATCAGTGACGGGGAATGAACAGGCTTGTCAACAACTTAATTGCGACAGGCATACAAGGATTCCCTTCTTTTGTATCACACGAAAATGACAACTCGTACGGTGTACAAAAGGATACATTTTATTTGGAGCTGATAGTACTTGAGCTCAGCGAGAGGAATACCACATCGGTATTAAACATCATAGTATGTTATAAATATGTAATGAGAAGATGATGTTGATGTTAATAACTAATGAAGCTAAGCTTAAGTCCTAACTATTGATACTGTCCTTCTTAGCAACAAAGTATTCACAGCGGATATACAGTCCGTCGCCTACGCCGTCGAGTCACTGTCTGGCGAATCTCTCAGTGGCGTGTTCAGCCACGAGCAATTGACTCTTCATGCATTAGCTGCTTTGCGTGCTTGGAGTTCCAGCACGCTGATCACCTGGTTAGAGTAACCAGTGTTGCATAGTCACTTCTCGTGATGCGGGTTTCCCAGTCTCTTGGGTAACTCCAGCTCACGTATACTCAATGACCTAATTGTTGACACGAGTGTCCAGTTAGAGAACTATTTATGTTCTCACTCGTGCTTGTGTCCCTTCTGTCTGGTTTCTTAGATCGCTATGTTACTTTCCTCTCTATATATTGTTCTTAGCTTATAGCTCTTACGTAGCTCTTACGTAGGCTGTCAGGGATTGCACCTCTTCGTGGTAGACTACATATGGACAATGGAGATATGGTTGTGTGTCTGTGGGACCAGGTGGAGAATGTTGGGGAAAAGATTGAGAACTAGAATGTGGACAGAGTGTAATTGCGGGAGATTGTAGAGGTTCTGGAAGAATCTCAAAACTGAGAGGGAAAACTAGAAGAACTAAGAACCTCAAAACTGAGAGGGAAAACTAGGAATACTTTCAATCAGTTAGCGGCGAGAACTATTAGTAGTGTGGCTATTAGTATATGTGAATGTCCTGATGCAGTGATGTCGGTTCTTTGCTCCACTCACCACAACTGCCACAATCGATCTACTCGTGTATGCCGAGAATGTCCCGAGTGGATGTGAAGAAAGCGGTTGTTGGTATGAGTTCAGACATCGTGACATCAGAGTCTCAATTGTTGGTATAGTTACTATCGCTCGAGCCGCCTTAACTTCTACAGAATTTTCTGGCACCGATTTTATGAGACTATGTCTTGTCCGAGGAGTCACGGTAGCGCAGTTGCAAACATGATTGTCTTTCGGCCCTGAAATCATGGGTTCCAATTAATATAGAGGGAGAAGTTTTAAATTAAGTTGGGTACGACGGTCAACCCAGCCTGAAATAGGTACCAGGAAATATCCTGAAAGTAAAGGCAACCGGTTTCATATTGCCCGCATTACGCATGAAATGCTGGGTTATGTGAGACAGCCACGGAACGGACTAAATCAACGATCAATATCACTCCAGTCAAGACCATTCCACTGCTGATCTGTCGCCTTCTCCAGTCGATATTGACGAGTTACCATTCTGGTGATACCAGTGGCGGTCTGATTCAAAATCGGTCTGCAATTTTCCCTATGTGTTGAGGTCCAGTGTCGAGAAAGTTCTGCCTCTGAAACCAAAAGAGAAAGACACGATTAGGTAGAGGTTTGAATTGCAAGGAGCAGAAAATTAGAGAGAGGTGAAAAATAATAATAATAATAATAGCATTAATAATAATAATAATAATAATAATAATAATAATAATAATAAAAATAATAATAATAATAATAATAATAATAATAATAATAATAATAATAATAATAATAATATAGGGAGTCCATGGCGGGAGCTGAATGAGTCAGCAAAAGAGAGGAGGGATTGGCATGAGCTGGTTGAGGTTCATGCTTCTTTGGGAGAGCGACAGGAGGAAGCAGCAGCAACAGAAATATGAAGGCATTATGCTGTCACGTTTGTGAATCTCTAGGATACCTCTCGTAGGTCCGCGATCAGGTTACTTAGGAAAGAGCCAAGCTGAGTTTGGCGGTTCCTTTTCAGGACCGGGCGAGACGGCTCCAAGCAACATGAGACAAGAGAGAATTCAACGGAGTTTGGTGGGTCCTTTTCAGGACACAGGCAGAGCGGCGCCAAACCTAGGGACATGTGCGAGGGGCCAGCGGAGTTTGGGACTTTTCAGAACCGAGGTTAGGCGGCGCCAATTAACGCTAGACGGGCGATAATCCAGCAGGGTTTGGAAAGTCCTTTTTAGGACCGAACAAGGCGGCGACAACCCACTGGAGACGGGTAAAGTTTCAACAGAGTTTCGCGGATCCAGGAGGACGAGTGAGGATTGAACATAGTTTGGCGGGTCCTTTTCAGGACCGAGGTATGGCGGTGCCAACTAATGGGAAACGTGTGACCATCCAGTATAGTTTGGCGCGTCCTTTTCAGGACTAAGCCAAGGCGGTGCCAAACATCGGGATACGGGCGAGGGTGAAGCAGAATTTGGCTGATACTTTACAATACCTATTCAAGGCGGAGCCAAGCAACAGCGCACGGGAGATATTAACAAAGTTTTGCTTGTCATTTTCTGGACCGAGGCATAGCAGTGCCAAACAATGGCATATAAGGGATAAATAAACAGAGTTTGGCGTGTCCAGTCAGGCTCTGGACAAGTCGTTATGAGGACTGGGGCCCGAAAACGTCAAAGAAAGGTGCTCTTCTGATGGGGGAAAAAAAAAACACAGCAAGAGTACAGGTAAACGTCTCATATTCTTGATTGGGTGTCTATCACCACATGGCTCTAACACTCAGCACAATTTCATTTAACTTACGGCATTGTTTCCCTCTTTTGCTTCCTCATCCTCACAGATGTCACTCCTTCCCTGATTCAAACTATAGTTATCTTCCACCCCGTCTCTTCCTGGGAGATTACATGTGGCATTACAATTATGATATTAGTAGATATACACGTAGGTTTTGGTTCTCATTTAGAGGATTGATGAGGATTGACCTTGACCTCGGCTGATTTACACTCCTCCTCGGTCATGTAGTTGGGTGGGGTAAGGGGTGGTTAAGGGGTGATATCTAGGTCATCTCTAAGGGCGATAATTCTAAGATGTTATGTTTCTAAGGGCAGATAACTATTGAGTGGGTATATAAAATTTTTAATTAATTATTAAAAAATAAATAAAAATAAAAATAAATAACGAAGGGGTGCGGGTGGTGGCGAGGGGGTGGACGCGTGGGGTGAGGCTAGGCGGTTCGGGTTTAAACACGATTATCACAGGGTTCCAAATGAAAACCTTAAAATGTAAAGATGGTCGGTATTATCGGTCGTAGTGGATATGGTTTAGAGAAATTTATTGTTAAGGAGTGGGTAGCGGTTATTAGTGATCCGTAGGGAGTCGTAGTGGTTTAAACACTATCATCATACGACTTACAAATGAAAACCTTAAATAGTAAAGATTGTTGGTATTACTGGTTGCTGTGTGTCCGGCTTAGTGAAATTCGTTGCTGTGGGGTGGGTAGCTGTTATTAGTGATCAGTGTAGGGATTTAATGGCATATACACTATCATCATACGGTTACAAATGAAAACCTTAAAAAGTAAAGATTGCCGGTATTATCGGCTGCTGTGGGTATGGGTTAGTGAAACTCGGTGTTAAGGAGTGAAAACCAGTTATTAGTGATCTATAGGGGGATGTAATGGCTATACACTATCATCATATGGTTACAAATGACAACCGTAACATTTAGAGATGGCAGGTATTATCGGTTGCTGTGGGTATGGCTTAGTGAAACTCGATGTTAAGGGGTACGTAGCGGTTATTAGTGATCAGTATAGGGATTTAATGGCATATACACTATCATCATACGATTACAAATGAAAACCTTAAAAAGTAAAGATTGCCGGTATTATCGGTTGCTGTGCGTATGGGTTAGTGAAACTCGGTGTTAAGGGGTGAAAACCAATTATTAGTGATCTATAGAGGGATGTAATGGACTATACACTATCATCATATGGTTACAAATGACAACCTTAAAATGTAGAGATGGCCGGTATTATCAGTTGCTGTGGGTATGGCTTAGTGAAACTCGATGTTAAGGGGTAGGTAGCGGTTATTAGTGATCTGTAGAGGGAGTAATGGCCTATATACTATCATCATATGGTTACAAATGAAAACCTAAAATGTAAAGATGGCCGGTAATATTGGTTGATGTGGGTATGGCTTGGTATCATTCGTTGATAAAGGGTGGGTAGTGGTTATTAGTGCTCTATAGAGGGTCGTAGTGGTATATACAGTATTGTCATAAGGGTTACAAATTAAAATCTTAAATGTAAAGATGGTCGGTATTATTGTTTGTAGTGGGTACGGCATAGTGTTATTCGTTGTCAGGGGGTGGATAGTGGTTATTAGTGATATGTAGAGGGTCGTAGTGGTATATACACTATTAGCATAGGGTAAAAATGAAAACCTTTAAAAGTACAGATGACCTGTATTATTGGTTGTAGTGGGTATGGCTTAGTGAAGTTAGGTGTTAAGAGGTGGGTGAGTTGATGTGTAGCTACATAAGTGCTCGAACACTAACATCATGGGATTTCAGATCGGTAAATGAAAACCTCAAATCTCTCTCTCTCTCTCTCTCTCTCTCTCTCTCTCTCTCTCTCTCTCTCTCTCTCTCTCTCTAGCTCTCCCCCCCCCCCACATTGTGTCAATACAGGTCATTGTTTTGTTCACCAGAAACCCATTTCAAAGACCAATACCTCTTCTCAAACTTATCTGCTCAGTGCCACACTTCACAACCAGACGAAACTACAGCTTCTATGTACCACATCAACATTTCAAATAAGAAAATATGTTAATAAAAATGGAATAAAATAGCGGTCACATTTATAAATATCTTGGCCATACTTATGAAAAGTAGGAAACATTGTTTACCAAATGTAAAAAAAATATCATCCAAAGAGAGAAATATTTCAACTAAACTTAAAATAGATCAGTCAAATTTATGAAAAGTTGGAAATTGTCAGCCAAATTGACAAAAGTTAGGCCAAATATAGAAATATATCATCCAAACTTATGAAAAGTAGGAATCTTTGTTAGCCAAAGTGTTAAAACCTACGTCAAGTAGGAAAATTATTTTAGCCAAATGTGAAAAATGTCGGCAAAATACAGAAATAGCTCAACCAAACGTATAAAAAAGTAGGAAAACTGTTAACCAGACTGGAAAGATATTGACCAAGTAGGAAAATGTGTTAGTCAAGGAGGAAAAATATTGAACAAGTAACGAAGTATATCGTTAAAACTTATGAAAAGTAGGAAAATTTGTTAACCAAATGTGAAAAAATATCATCCAAAGAGAGAAATATTTCAACTACACATAAAAAGATCAGCCAAAGTTATTAAAAGTAGGAAAACTGTTAGCGAAATGGTAAAAAGTTAGGCCAAAATACAGAAATATCTCACCCAAACTTATGAATAATAGGAAACTTTGTTAGCCTGACGGGGAAAACCTAGGTCAAGTAGGAAAATATGTTACCCAAATATGTAAAATGTCGGCCAAATACAGAAACAGCTCATCCACATTTATGAAAACTAGGAAAATTTGTTAGCCAAACAGGAAAAATATTAACCAAATAGGAATACTTGTTAACCAAAGGTGAAAAAATATCAGCTAAAGACAGAAATATTTCGTCCAGACTTATAAAAAGTGGGAAAATATGTCATCCAAAGTGGGGAAATGACGGCCAAATACAGAAATAGCTCAACTAAACTTATGAAAAGTAAGAAACTTTGTTAACCAAAATGTGAAAGATATTGACCATGTAGGGGAAATGTGTTAGTCAAAGAGGAAAATATTGAACAAGTAACGAAATACATCGTTCAATCTTATGAAAAGTAGGAAACTTTGTTAACCACAGGTGAAAAAATATCACCCAAAGAGAGGAATATCTAGTCCAAACTTATTTTTAAAAAAAGTAGAAGAATTGTCAGCCAAATGGGAATAAAGTTAGACCAAACACAGAAATATCTCACCCAAACTTATGAAAAGTAGGAAACTTTGTTAGCCAAAAGAATAAAAAACGTAGGTCAAGTAGGAAAATCTGTTAACCAAATGTGAAAAAGGTCGGCCAAATACAGAAATAATTCGTCCACACTTATGAAAACTAGGAAAATGTGTTAGTCAAAAAGAGGGGAAATATTGCCAAGTAGGAAAATTTGATAACCTAATGTGAAAAAATATCACCCAAAGAGAGATATATATAAACCAAACTTATAAAACATAGGAAAAATTGTCAACCGAACCGGAAAATGTCGGCCAAACACAGAAATATCTCGGCTAAACTTAAGAAACATAGGACAATTTGTTAACTAAAATGTGAAAGATATTGTCCAGGTAGAGGAAATATGTTAGTCAAAGAGGCAAAAATTGAACACGTTAGTTAGTTAGTTAGTCGACAGATCATCCTCATTGCACATCGAACCATTCAGTCCATAAGTGCTCGGATCCCCTCCTCAGCAAATCCCGCAACGTGTAGCGGCTAACGACGCCAGTTCTGTGTTGGTTTATAAATCTTCTTTGGCTTCCTGCGTAGTGTTCTTGTTTGGCCACCCCTCTTTTTATTTGCTGCTCTCGCAGTCTGGCCATTGTTGTAGATTCACAGTCATCACTTGGTTCTCGCAAAAGTCTTACTTCTCGTAGAGCATTCAGAATGTCGGCCTGGTCCATGGCGCTTCCGCCCTCCACAGTAGCCTCACCTTGTCAGTCCGCTCATTTCCTTGTACTCCCGCATGCCCTGGCACGAAGATGAAACTAATCTTTGCCAGTCGAGACCGCTCCAGAGGCAGCAACCATTCTCTTCGGATCGACCCCTCCTCTATCCTCTTGATCATGTTCATTGAGTCGCTAAGGAAACAAGCCCTAGTGAATGTCTGTGTCTCGAGCCATGTTATTGCTTTACTTACTGCCATGACTTCCATGGTCAGGCTACTTGTGGTTTCAGTGAAAGCACCAGAGTCCTCCTTCACAATTCTCCCTCCGGCCCGAGCTGTAAAGGCCCATGAGCTTCTCACATGTCGGACGACCGACCCATCTGTGTAGATGACCGCGTCACCGTCTAGCGAATTCTCGAAAATCAACGCTTGTACTTCAGCCTCAACAGCAGCCCTATTTTCTTGTCTGCATTTTCTATCTAGTTGGATGCAAACTGAAAAGGATGTGCAGAAGTCTGTTGGCACTCGCACCCACTCCTCGCCAGGTTCTAAGTCCTCAAGTGAACACACCTGTTGAAGAAGGTCTTCGGCTTGACCCATCCACGACCGTCCTCTGTTTAACCTGCTGCCCTTCACCTTCCTAATTTCACTATGCAGTGGATGTTGTGTGTTTGCGTTAATTCTGAGGTAGGCGCGTGCCCTGCAACCTTGTATTCTCTCTTCAATGGTTGGAAAACCAAGAAGGTAGCGCATCGCCCTGCATGCTGTATCTCTTGTACATCCAAGAATAATGCGCATAGCTTCATTCTGTATCCTTTCCATCCTTTCTATCTGCTTATGGCTGAGAGTCAGGATTGCCATTGCATACTCCAAAACAGACATGACCAGCCCCTCGTACAGAAGACATAGATGGCGCTGCTCACAGTTTGCTGCCGCCATCACCCGCATCGCTGCCAAACCCCGCTTGGCCTTTGTTATCACCTGGTCTATGTGCACATTATAAGCAAGGCTTCGATCAAACCGTATCCCCAGGTAATTCATTGCCTGCGTTCTTTCCACCGTCTCTGAACACAGCATTACAGTTGGTGTTGGAGTGTTGACAATATGATTATTCAACGAGAACCAAGTCACTGTTGCCTTTGTTGGGTTCCCCATTGCCCCAGCTTCATCACACCAAGTACTTATGCGATTGAGTTCGGTTTGTAGTTCCACAGCAACCTCCTCTCTATCCTTCCCCTGACGATACACTAAAACATCATCGGCATATGACAATGTCCTGCCAGGTCCAGTGATCTGCTCACTGGTGATTCTCACTGTGTAGGCGTTGAACAGTACCGGAGATAATGGTGATCCCTGTGGTAGGCCAGGATATATTGTTTTTGGTTCCGAAGTCCAACTGCCACATCTAAAAACTACTTTCCGTTGGAAGAGGGCTGCAGCGATCCAACTAAGGAGGAATGGACTTACGTTTAGCTCGAGAAGCATTAAAAAATCCAGTGGTACTCTGTTGTATGCGTCCTCAAGATCAATCGCTGCAGCAACGGTTTCAGTGCCTGAGTGGAAACCTTCATAGACATCCTGGGCAAAGACTGCTGCATTGGTCCAGGTTTCTCTCTTTGGACGGTACCCACCCAGGGTGGGTGGGAAAACACCTTGCCTCTCTAGTTGGCTTGATATTTTCCTGGCAATTACCTTCTCCAGCAGCTTGCCTATTGTATTCTGCATGGTTATAATTCGATATCCCTGAATTTTTTTGTGGTCTTTGTCAGGCTTCGGCAAGGGAATCAGATAGATGTGTAACCATTCCTCCTTGATGCTAGCACTCCCTATACTGTTGTTGTACATGTCTGCTAGTTTCTCTAGCTCATTGTCGGTACACCTATTTATGTCGTCGTATCTTATGCCATCAGGACCTGGAGCACTGTTTTTTGATCGTCGAAGCACAGCCTTGATTTCTTTCACTGTCACTCTGTCTTCATCCGAAGTGTTCTGGGCAAATATTGAACAAGTAACGAAATACATCGTTCAATCTTATGAAAAGTAGGAGACTTTGTTAACCAAAGGTGAAAAATATCAGCCATAGAGATGAATATCTCGTCCAAACTTATTTTTAACAAAAGTAGGAGGACTGTCAGCCAAATGGGAAAATGTCGCTCAAATACAGAAATAGCTCGTTCAAACTTATAAAAAGTATGAAAATTTGTCAACGAAATGGGATTCAATCTTGGCCAAGTGAGAAAATGTGTTAGCCAAATGGGAAAAACATTGACCAAGTAACGAAACACATCGGCCAAATGTATGAAAAATCAGAAACTTTGTTAACCAAAGGTGAAATAAATATCGACCTAAGAGAGAAATATTTCAACTAAATTTATTTTTTTTTAAAGAGGAAAATTTGTCAGCCAAATGGGAAAAAGAACGGCCAAACACAGAAATATCTCATCCAAATTTATAAAAAGAAGGAAAAAGATTGACCAAGTAACGAAATATCTCGTCAAAACTTATAAAAAGTAGGAAAATATGTTAGCCAAATAGGCACAATCTTGGCCAAGTAAGAAAGTGTGTTAACCAAATGGGAAAAATATGGTACACGTAACGAACTAGTTTGTCCACACTTATGAAAAGTAGGAAACTTTGTTAACCAAAAGTGAAAAAAGTTTGACCAAAATAGTAAATAGCGCATCCAAACTTATGAAAATTAGGAAACTTTGTTAACCAAATGTGCATAACAGTCGTCAAATAAAGAAATATTGCCCCTAAATTTATAACTAGTAGGAAACTTTTGTTAACTAAAGGCAACAAATATTGACCATGTAAAGAAATATATCAGCCAAGCTTATGAAAAGTAGGAAACTTTGTTGAACAAAGTGAAAAAGGTTGGCTAAATTTCAGCCAAACTTATAAAAATTAAGAAAATTTATTTTATACCACTTAACACTAACATTCTCTTTGATCCCAATACAACCAGTTTTGTGTTGACTGGGCAAATTTTCAACCTACTAGAGATAATCGTATGTCCCATATACAACCAACAGCTGTATTTCAGAAAGAATTTAACAGTATCTTATGTAATAAGTCGCTATCGTTCAAGAAAACATAAAAGTTCAACAATAACATTGTACAAAAATTATCAATCAAATTTCTACATGAAACATTCAATTTCGAAGCAATAAAAATTTGATTGTTTTCATAAGTGTGGACGAGTTATTTCTGTATTTGGCCGACCTTTTTCACATTTGGTTAACAGATTTTCCTACTTGACCTAGGTTTTTTATTCCTTTGGCTAACAAAGTTTCCTACTTTTCATAAGTTTGGGTGAGATATTTCTGTGTTTGGTCTAACATTTTTCCCATTTGGCTGACAATTCTCCTACTTTTTTTTATAAGCTTGGACTAGATATTCCTCTCTTTGTGTGATATTTTTTCACCTTTGGTTAACAAAGTTTCCCACTTTTCATAAGACTGAACGATGTATTTCGTTACTTGTTCAATATTTTCCTCTTTGACTAACACATTTCCCCTACCTGGTCAATATCTTTCACATTTTGGTTAACAAAGTTTCCAACTTTTCATAAGTTTCGTTGAGCTATTTCTGTATTTGGCCGACATTTTCCCCATTTGGATGACATATTTTCCCACTTTTTATAAGGCTACGGAATATTTCTGTCTTTGGCTGATATGTTATCACCTTTGGTTAACAAGTATTCCTACTTGGTCAATATTTTTCCTGTTTGGCTAACAAATGTTCCTATTTTTCATAAATGTGGATGAGTTGTTTCTGTATTTGGCCGACATTTTGCATATTTGGGTAACATATTTTCCGACTTGACCTAGGTTTTCCCCGTCTGGCTAACAAAGTTTACTACTTTTCATAAGTTTGGGTGAGATATTTCTGTATTTTGGCCTAACTTTTTACCATTTCGCTGACAGTTTTCCTACATTTAATAACTTTGGCTGATCTATTTATAAGTGTAGTTGAAATATTTCTCTCTTTTGATGATATTTTTTCACATTTGGTTAACAAATTTTCCTACTTTTCATAAGATTGAACGAAGTATTTCGTTACTTGTTCAATATTTTTCCTCTTTGACTAACACATTTTCTCTACTTGGTCAATATCTTTCACATTTTGATTAACAAAGTTTCCTACTTTTCACAAGTTTAGTTGAGATATTTCTGTATTTGGCCGACATTTTCCCCCTTTGGTTGACATATTTTACTACTTTTTATAAGTCTGGACGAGATATTTCTCTCTTTGGCTGATATTTTTTTCACATTTGGCAAACATTTTTTTCCCCTATTTTGGCTACAATTTTCCTAGTTTTCATAAGTGTGAACGTGATATTTCTGTATTTGGCCAACATTTTTCACCTTTAGTTAACAGATTTTCTTACTTGACCTAGGTTTTCCCCCTTCTGGTAGCAAAGTTTCCTACTTTTCATAAGTTTGGTTGAGATATTTCTGTATTTGGCCTAACTTCTTCCCATTTGGTTGACAATTTTCCTACTTTGGAAGAGGTATTTCTCTCTTTGGCAGATATTTTTTTGACATTTGGTTAACAAAGTTTCCTACCTTTTAAAAATGTGAACGATGTATTTCGTTACTTGTTCAATATTTTCCTCTTTGACTAACACATTTTCTTACTTGGTCAATATATTTACCGTTTGGTTAACAAGTCTCCTACTTTTTATACGTTTGGTTGAGATAGTTCTGTATTTGGCATAACGTTTTCCAATTTGGCCGACAATTTTCCTACATTTTATATGTCTGGACGAGATATTTCTCTCTTTGGTTGATATCTTTTCACATTAGGCTAACACAGTTTCCTACTTGGTCAATATATTTCCCATTTCGTTAACAATTTTCCTACCTTGTTATACGTTTGGTTGAGCTATTTCTGTATTTGGGCCGACAATTTTCACATTTGGCTAACGGATTTTCCTAGTTGACCTAGGTTTTTCCACTTTGGCTAACACAGTTTCCCACTTTTCATAAGTTTGGCTGAGATATTTCTGTATTTGGCCTAACGTTTTCTCATTTGGCTGACAATTTTCCTACTTTTCATAAGTTTGGACGAACTATTTCTCTTTTTGGACGATATTTTCTTCATATTTGGTTAACAATATTTACTACTTTTCATATGTTTGGCCGCGCTATTTATAAGTTTGATTGCTATTTTTTTCTATTTTGGTTAGCGTATTTTCTTATTTGAAAGTTGAAGTGGTACATAGAAGCTGTAGTTTTTTCCAGCTGTGAAGTGTGGGACTGAGCAGACAAGATATAAAACATATATTGGCTTTTGTAATGTGTTTCTGGGGAACGTTGTAGAGTTCCGTAGTTCCGTACAGACACACAGAGAGGTAGTGAATGTGTACATGTATAATTTGCTACGTGATAATGTCGCTTGTTATGACAGTGGACACTGACATGACATGTTACATTCATTGCCTAAGGCTGAGTCGGGCAGTTCGTTTTGTTCGTTTGTATAATTCTAATTTGATAACATGCGCTAGCCACTCGTCGCTGTCTAGCTATGTTACCCGATAGTTGTTACGTACAGATACGTCTTTTTCGACTGGCATCGGTGATCACATCTCACATTTTTACCCTTTGGTTGACGCATTTTTCTACTTTTCATAAGTCTAGACTAGATATTTCTCTCTTTGGCTGATAATTTTACCAGTTGGTTGACATATTTTCCTACTTTTTATAAGTCTGGACGATATATTTCTTTCTTTGGTGGATATTTGTCTCCTTTGGCTAAAATATTTTCCTACTTGGTCAATATCTTTTCTTCCTGTTTGGCTAACAAATTTTCCAGGTTTTCATATGTGTAGACGTAATAATTCTGTATCTGGGTGATGTTTTTCACATTTGGGTAACATATTTTCCTCCTTGACCTTGGTTTTTCCCCCTTTGGCTAACAAACTTTCCTACTTTTCATATGTTTGGGTGAGATATTTCTGTATTTGGCATAACTTTTTCCAATTTGGCAGACAATTTTCCTACTTTTTATAAGTTTGGACGAGATATTTCTCTCTTTGGGTGATATTGTTTTCACATTTGGTTAACAGAGCTTCCTCTTTGACTAACAAATTTTCCTACTTGGTCAATATATTTCCCGTTTCGTTAACAATTTTCCTACTTTTTTTAACGTTTGGTTGAGCTATTTCTGTATTTGGCCGACAATTTTCACATTTCGCTAACAGAATGTTCCTACTTGACCTAGGCTTTTCCACTTTAGATAACACAGTTTCCTACTTTTCATAAGTTTGGGTGAGATATTTCTGTATTTGGCCTAACTTTTTCCCATTTGGGCGACAATTTTCCTACTTTTTAATAGTTTGGACGAGCTATTTCTCTCTTTGGGTGATATTTTTCACATTTGGTTAACAAAGCTTCCTACTTTTCATAAGTTTGAACGATATACTTCGTTACTTGTTCATTATTTTCCTCTGCGACTAACACATTTTCCTACTTGGTCAATATCTTTCCCGTCTGGTTAACAGTTTTCCTACTTTTTTATACATTTTTGAGCTATTTCTGTATTTGGCCGACATTTTTCACATTTGACAGAATTATTTTCCTACTTGACGTAGGTTTTAACACTTTAGCTAACAAAGTTTCCTACTTTTCATAAATTTGAATGAGGTATTTCTATATTTGGCCTAACTTTTGTCAATTTGGCTGACAATTTCCCACTTTTCATAAGTTTGGCTGATCTATTTTAAGTTTAGTTGAAATATTTCTCTCTTTGGATGATATTTTTTTACAATTGGTAAACAATGTTTCCTACTTTTCATAAGTTTGGCCACGATATTTATAAGTTTGACCGCTATTTTATTCCATTTTGATTAACATATTTTCTTAATTGAATGTTGATGTGGTACATAGAAGCTGTAGTTTTGTCTGGTTGTGAAGTGTGGCACTGAGCAGACAAGTTTGAGAAGAGGTATTGGTCTTTGAAATGGGTTTCTGGTGAACAAAACAAAGACCTGTATTGACACAATGTGGGGGGAGGAGAGCTAGAGAGAGAGAGAGAGAGAGAGAGAGAGAGAGAGAGAGAGAGAGAGAGAGAGATTTGAGGTTTTCATTTACCGATCTGAAATCCCATGATGTTAGTGTTCGAGCACTTATGTAGCTACCCATCCACTCACCCACCCCTTAAAACCTAATTTCACTAAGCCATACCCACTACAACCAATAATACAGGTCATCTGTACTTTTAAAGGTTTTCATTTGTACCCTATGCTAATAGTGTATATACCACTACGACCCTCTACATATCACTAATAACCACTATCCACCCCCTGACAACGAATAACACTATGCCGTACCCACTACAAACAATAATACCGACCATCTTTACATTTTAAAATTTTAATTTGTAACCCGTATGATAATACTGTATATACCACTACGGCCCTCTATAGAGCACTAATAACCACTACCCACCCTTTATAAACGAAAGATACCAAGCCATACCCACATCAACCAATATTACCGGCCATCTTTACATTTTAGATTTTCATTTTTAACCATATGATGATAGTATATAGGCCATTACTCCCTCTAAAGATCCCTAATAACCGCTACCTACTTCTTAACATCGAGTTTCACTAAGCCATAAACACAGCAACCGATACTACCGGCAATCTCTACATTTTAAGGTTGTCATTTGTAACCGTATGATGATAGTGTATATGCCATTACATCCCTATACTGATCATTAATAACCGCGACCTACCCCTTAACATTGAGTTTCACTAAGCCATACCCACAGCAACCGATAATACCGCCCATCTCTACATTTTAAGGTTGTCATTTGTAACCATGTGATGATAGTGTATAGGCCATTACATCCCTCTATAGATCACTAATAACTGGTTTTCACCACTTAACACCGAGTTTCACTAACCCATACCCACAGCAACCGATAATATTTGCAATCTTTACTTTTTAAGGTTTTTATTTGTAACCGTATGATGATAGTGTATATGCCATTAAATCCCTACACTGATCACTAATGACAGCTACCCACCCCACACCAACGAATTTCACTAAGCCGTACACACAGCAACCAGTAATACCGACAATCTTTGCTTTTTAAGGTTTTCATTTGTAAGTCGTATGATGATAGTGTTTAAACCACTACGACTTCCTACGGATCACTAATAACCGCTACCCACCCCTTAACAATAAATTTCACTAAACCATATCCACTACGACGATAATACCGACCATCTTTACATTTTAAGGTTTTCATTTGTAACCCTGTGATGATCGTGTTTAATCCCGAACCGCCTATCCTCACCCCACGTGTCCACCCCCTCGCCTCCACCCCGCACCCCGTCGTTATTTATTTTTATTTTTATTTATTTTATTTTATTTTTTAATAATTAATTAAATATTTTATACACAAACTTAATAGTTATCTGCACTTAGAAACATAAAATCTTAGAATTATCGCCTTTAGATATGACCTATATATCACCCCTTACCCATCCCTTAACCCACCCAAATACATTACCGAGGAGGAGTGCAAATCAGCCGAGGTCAAGGTCAATCCTCATCAATCCTCCAAATGAGAACCAAAACCTACGTGTATAACTACTGATATTACCTGCAGTATCTCGCTTTGGCAAAGCCATCGTTAGCAAAATAGTGTTCATTTATAAGGATATCACCATTCCTCCATATAAAAAACAACCTTCCAATAAGAGAGCAATCATACTGGACATGCTGTTTAGTGAGTATGCGAATACATGTATATATGCATATCCATCATCCGTGATGTCTTACATACCTGTCCGTAATTTATATGTTACTTTCTATTCTGAGTGTTAGAAAAACAGCAACAAGAGAACCTGATGTTGATACACCCACTATGGGATATGCACTCACACTCAGCAAGACGGAACCTTGGTGTTATGCATCAGTACCACATAGTATAATAATCTTGCTTCGCAGCGCCAACTCATATCATGCAGGAAACAAGATGCCAGAGTGATGCAGGACGCATGGGCTGTTATGAAATCAAACAAGACGCTGTTGTGTGATAATTCCTAGAGAGCCGAATCGTGAAGACATATGTCCCATGTATTATATTAGATGGATGCCCTCTTAATAGACATAGTAAATTGAAGTACTTGGTTATCACAATTGACATGTGTGTGTCATTTAAGAATCATGTGGACACCTTGGTGTTAAAGACAGGTAAGGCACATTGAGAGCGTTGGCAGAAGCCGGAGTATAGCAGAGGATGCTTTACAGACTCTTTCAGCAGTTAATAATTCCTGTCGTTGAGTATGGTTCGGCGCTGCTAACAGTATCAAGGAATCAGCTTGAAAAGTTAAAGCGCATACAGAATGCGGCCATGCGGACGATCCTGGGGTGCACAAATGACATACCATATATCCTGGCGCTACCAACAATGGCGGATAAGCATAGGGTTATTCAAGCCAAATGGAACCTGAGAGTTGCTGCAGATAGGGATCACCCCCTGCATGAAGCCATGGGTGTGGTCAAGGGTCATAGACTAAGACGTGTCAGGACCTGGATGGTATAGAAAGAAGTATCTATACTTCGTTTGAGACCATCAATAGTGAAAAGAGTGGATTAATGTATGGGAAGACATGACGGCCTGGCACAATATAATAGTAACACTGGGTCATGAATGCAGAGAATGTGCACCGAGCCGCACAGAGTTTGAGGTGCAATAACTGATCCGGAGTAACACAGATCAAGGTGACATAGAAATCTACACCGATAGGTCAGTGGTGAGAAACATACGTAGTGGTTGGGGGTTTCATTGCGAAGGCTAATGGACGATTCTTGAAAACGGAGAATCATCCATATGAAACTACGACGTCCAGCAAGAGAACTGATGTATAAGCAGTAACAGCGAATTTCCGTTTGTTGAAGGAGACCACTGCAACCCGCATTGTGTTCATTACGGGCTAAAGGAGTATGCTTAATAAGGTTGAGAAAGGAATGTTTCGTGTGGAATGGCTCACCTCGTTTCAGAAGTCTCAGATTGTGAGAACTATGGATTTTTTGGCCTGGCCATGCATCAGTGAGGGGGAATGAACAGGCTAATAGGCTGTCAGGGATTGCACCTCTTCGTGGTATGGACAATGGAGAGATGGATTTGTGCCTGTGGGTCCATGTTGAGATTTTGGGGGAAAAGATTGAGAACCCGTATGTGGTCAGAGTGTGATTGCGGGGGATTGTAGAGGTTTTGGAAGAATCTCAAAACTGAGAGGGGAAATCAGAACATTCGATCAGATAGCGGCGAGAACTATTATAGTGTGTGTGTGGTTTTTTTTTTTTTTTTTTTTTTTTGCCTCAATATAAAATTCAATATCTCAGTAACCAACTGAGGGAAAATGATGAGATTTAGTATATAACCTTATCATTATGTCCACCGAACAAAATAAATTTTGTTCTGGAGATTTTACAGCAGATTTCAAAGTTAGTTTATATGCGGTATATTAATTACCACTTAGAGATTACGTCCATGATTTTAACAGTATTACAGCTTCACCAAGACACGTCCCCGCATTTTTTTTAAATTTTCACTTGATTTCCGTTTGGAAACAAACAGCGCGAAGATTCAGAGGTGTCTCCAAATGGGGGTTCTTTCATGAAACGTGATTTTATAAATAAACTAGCTGACAAGGCCCGGCTTCTGGTGGGTATCTATCTATCTATCTATCTATCTATCTATCTATCTATCTATCTAATCTATCTATCTATCTATCTATCTATCTACCTGCCTGCCTGCCTGCCTGCCACTCACCCACCCACCCACCCACCCACCGACCGACCGACCCACCGACCGACCGACCCACCGACCGACCCATCGACCAACCTACCCACCCACCCAGTCAGCCAGCCAGCCATCCACCCACCCACCTACCTTTATGCCTACCTACCTATCTACATACCTACCTACCTTTCTGTCTGTCTGTCTGTCTGTCTGTCCGCACTATTAAATATTGATAAAAGTTACTGGAAAAAACGTCAGGACCATGTGTTGAAAGAGGAAGAGGACTATTGGAGAAAGGATGGATTGGATTTTATGCAACCGAGAGCAATCATCAACCTACTGGAATCGTCCGACACAGATTAAGGTCTGAGCAGATCGCAGACCTTAATCTACGTACACACTTACTGTGATATGTTGCTCCAACTATTCAGACGAATTGCAGGCCCTAAACATTACAGCATCAGCATCAGCTGAAGAAACAAGAAGGAAATGAAAAATAAGGTAAGAAATATATTCCTTCTACTTTCCTGTTAATTTACAAATTATTTACCCAGTGCCTCTGTAAATTCTCTGTCTTTACTAATATTACACATTGCACCCCTCTCGGGATTCTCTGTGGTGAAGTGGTCAAGCCGTCTGACTCGGGCTCCGAAGGTTGTATGTTCGATTCCGGGCCGCGTCCTTCATTTCACGAGTGCATTTTTTCGGAGACTCCCGATGGTCGTCGCTGGAGCTACGGAGTTCGTGCTTTGTGCGACGCTTTCTGCGCTGCGGAAAGAAACTGAGCCATATGGGATAAAAACCCGGTGCAATGCAGCCGACCCTGTCGACTTTAAGCTAGTTCTTTCATTGCACCCACTCCCATACGAATCCGGATACGCCTTTGTGTGTCATCAGAATTGGCAGGTCTCACTTTACCCTAAAAATAACTTTGTTAGCGAGAAATCACTAGTTGTTCAGCAAAACATCAAAGGAATGTCGCCGCTTTCAATGATTTAAGTGGTTTTTGGACCTATCAAAGACATATTCCTTGGGTGGGGGTAAATATAAGACGGCTGGAAAAATTTCATAACGATGCAACAGACAGTTTTCAAAATAATTGATCGTGAAAGAAGGCAAACAAATGTGGACATACTATAATAGTGTGGCTCTTCGCTTGCTGTTAAACATGGGAACGGAGAGTGTATGGGAATGTCGAGAAGCAGTAATGTCGGTTCTTTGCTCAACTCACTCCAACTGCCACAATCGATCTACTATTGTATGCCGAGAATGTCCCGAGTGGATGTGAAGAAAGCGGTTTTTGGTATGAGTTCAGACATCGTGACATCAGAGTCTCAATTGTTGGTATAGTTACCATCACTCGAGCCGCCTTAACTTCTACAGAATTTCTGGCACCGATTTTATGAGACTATGTCTTGTCCGAGGAGTCGCGGTAGCGCAGTTGCAAACATGTTTGTCTTTCGGCCTTGAAATCATGGGTTCCAATTAATACAGTGGGGGACGTTTTAAATTAAGTTGGGTACGACGGTCAACCCAGCCTGAAATAGGTACCAGGAAATATCCTGCAAGTAAAGGCAACCTGTTTCATATTGCCCGCATTACGCATAAAGTGCTGGGTTAATGTGAGACAACCACGGAATGGGCTAAATCAGCGATCAATATCACTCCAGTCGAGACCATTCCACTGCTGATCTGTCGCGTTCTCCAGTCGCCATTGAAGAGTTATCATTCTGGTGATACGAGTGGCGGTTTGATTCAAAATCCGTCAGCAATTTTCCCTATGTGTTGAGGTCCAGTGTCGAGAAAGTTCTTCCTCTGAAACCAACAGAGAAAGACACGATTAGGTAGAGGTTTGAAATGCAAGGAGCAGAAAATTAGAGAGAGGTGAATAATAATAATAATAATAATAATAATATAAGGAGGCCATGGCGGGAGCTGAATGAGTCAGCAAAAGAGAGTAGGCATTGGCGTGAGCTGGTTGAGGGTCATACTGCGTTGGGAGATGAGAGGAGGAAGCAGCAGCAACAGAAACATGAAGGTATTATGCTGTCACGTTTGTGAATCGCTAGGATACCTCTCGTAGGTCCGCGATCAGGTTACTTAGGAAAGAGCCAAACTGAGTTTGGCGGGTCCTTATCAGGACCGGGCGAGGCGGCTCCAAGCAACGGGAGACAAGCGAGGATTCAACCGAGTTTTGTGGGTCCTTTTCAGGACCGAGGCAGAGTGGCGCCAAATCACGGGACACAGTTGAGGGGCCAGCAGTGTTTGGCGGTTCCTTTTCAGGGCCGGGCGAGATGGCTCCAAGCAACGTGAGAAACAGAGAATTCAACGGAGTTTGGTTGGTCCTTTTCAGGACACAGGCAGAGGGGCGCCAAACCACGGAACACCTGCGAGGGGCTAGCAGAGTTTGGCGGCTCCTTTTCAGAACCGAGGTAGGGCGGTTCCAACTAACGGGAGACGGTCGAGGATCCACCAGAGTTTGGAGAGTCCTTTTTAGGACCGAACAAGGCGGCGCCAACCCACTATAGGCGATCAAGGTTTCAACAGAGTTTCACGGATCCAGGAAGACGAGTGAGGATTGAACAGAGTTTGGCGGGTCCTTTTCAGGACCGAGGTATGGCGGAGCCAACTAATGGGAAACGGGTGAGGATTCAGCAGAGGTTGGCGCGTCCTTTTCAGGACCCAGGTAAAGCGGCGCCAAACCAAGGGACAAGCACGAATAACCAGCAGTGGTTTGCGGATCCAGGAAGACGAGCGAGGATTAAACAGAGTTTCACAGGTCGCTTTCAGAACCGAGGCAGGGCGACGCCATCCCACGGGGGAAGAGCGAAGATTACACATGGTTTGGCGGGTCTTTTTCAGGCTCGAAAAGACGGCGCCAAACCACGGGAGACGAATTGGTCAGCGTTGTTTCTGGTCCTTTTCAAAACCCAATTAGGGCGGCGACTAACCATGGGAGATGAGCGGGGATTTAACAGTGTTGTGTCGGGTCCTTTTCAGAACCGAACAGTGCCGTGCAGACCACGGCAGACGAGCGAGGTTTCAACAGAGTTTGGCGGGTATTTTTCAGGACCGAGGCATAGCGGCGCCAAACTAGTAGACAAGGGTGAGTATCCAGCAGAGTTTGTAGGGTCCTTTTCAGGACCGAGTCAAAGAGGCGATAAACCACGGGAGACGGGCGAGGATCCAGCAGAGCGTGGCAGGTCCTTTTCACGACTGAGGCAAGGCGGCGCCAAACTACAGGAGACGGGTGAGGATCCAGCAGTTTGGCATGTCCTTTTCATGACCGATGTAGGGCGGCGCCAACTAACGGAAGCCGGGCGAGGATCCAGCAGAGTTTGGCGGGCCTTTTCATTACCGAGGTAGTGTGGAGCCAAACCACAGGGGACGAGAGAGGATTGAACCGGATTTGGCCAGAGAATTGAACAGAGTTTTACGGGTATTTTTCATGATCGAGACAATGCGGCATTAAACACAGGGAGACGGGCGAGAATTCAACAGAGCTTGGCGAGTCTATTTCAGGACCGAAGCAAAGCTTCGCCAAACAACGAGACATGAGTGAGGAATCAACAAAGTTTGGCGGGTCCTTTTCGGGATCGAGGCAAGGCGAAGCCAAACCACGGTAGACAAGCGATTTTTAAACAGAGATTGTTGAGTCCTTTTCAGGACTAAGCCAAGGCGGCGCCAAACATAGGGACACGGGCGAGGGTTTAACATAGTTAGGCGGGTACTTTACAGTACCGATTTAAGGCGGAGCCAAACAACTGCGCACGGGAGACATTAACAAAGTTTTGTGGGTCATTTTCTGGACCGAGGCATGGCAGTGCCAAACAATGGGATCCATCCATCATATGACATGCTGGTAAGCGTGGGCGGTCATGTTCTGCCATCTCACTCGATCACCAGAGTCGTGGATCAGCTCTGTGTTCCTGTCTCGACCATGCCACCAGGCCAAGCCATCCAGGTTTTTGCTTCTAGGTCTTCCCCTTGGAAGCATATACCTGTATGGCTTGGCCTGGTGGCATGGTCAAGACAGGAACAATGGGATACAAGGGAAGAATAAAGAGTTTGGCGGGTCCAGTCAGGGTCTGGACAAGTCGTTATGAGGACTGGGGCCCGAAAGCGTCAAAGAAAGTTGCTCTTCTGATGGAAAAAAAAACACACCAAAAATACAGGTTCTTGATTGGGTGTCTATCACCACATGGCTTTAACACTCAGCAGTTTCATTTAACTTATGGCATTAATTCCCTCTTTTGCTTCCTCATCCTCCCAGATGTCGCTCCTTCCCTGATCCAAACTATAGTTATCTTTCACCCCGACTCTTCCTGGGAAATTACATGTGGCATTTCAATTATGATGTTACCTGCAGTATCTCGTTTTATCAAAGCCATCGTTAGCAAAATAGTGTTCACTTATAAGGATATCACCATTCCTCCCTGTAAATAACAACCTTCCAATAGGAGAGCAATCATACTAGACATGCTGTTCTGTGAGTATGCGAATACATGTATATATGCATATCCATCATCCGTGATGTCTTACATACCTGTCTGTTATTTATATGTTACTTTCCATTCTGAGTGTTAGAAAAACAGCAACAAGAGAACCTGATGTTGATACACCCACTATGGGATATACACTCACACTCAGCAAGACGGAACCTTGATGTTATGCATCAGTACCACATAGTATAATAATCTTGCTTCGCAGCGCCAACTCATATCATGCAGGAAACAAGATGCCAGAGTGGTGCAGAACGCAGGGGCCGTTATGAAATCAAACAAGACGTCTATTGTGTGATAATTCCTAGAAAGCCGAATCGCAAAGACATATGTCCTTTGTATTATATTAAATGGATGGCCTCTTAATAGACATAGTAAATTGAAGTACTTGATTATCACAATTGACACGTGTGTGTCTTTTAAGAATTATGTGGACACTTTGGTGGTAAAGACTGGTAAGGCACATTGAGAGCGTTGGCAGTGTCAGAGTCTTGCGTAGAGCAAGATAAGTAGCTCGTTTTCTGGCAAGTGTGAAGCAATATCAAACTATCAAATCACAAGAAGTGAAAATCCGAAAGTATTATTCACAAGCTTTATTTACGCGCTGCATTTATTATCGCACAAACATCGCGCACTGACAATCCATAGCAATCATTACGACATGAACAATATCACTACAATACATAATAATACATGCAAGCAATAAACATCTCACTTACAAGTCAAACTATTCAAGCGTTCGAACCAGTCTCCCACTGTCGTGCAGGCTAGCTCTCAATGCAGATTCAAACACTCCTCGCATGCCCATGCGACCTGTCCATTCAAAAACCTAAACCCGTCTGCCAGTTCTGGCGTTCTACACGCTACACGCCAGTCGGCGCTCACGTCAGCTAGTGTGACCCCTGCACGGTTCACGGGGTGTACTGCTGACCAGCGGTCGTTTAAGCTTCGCTCAATTGCTGTGCTTGGCTGCTTATCCGGGCGTCGTCGAAGACGCCGCGTTCTCTCTGCAGTGTTTAACATCACTCAGGGTTGCGTGTTGTTATGTTGTCTGGCGTTGGTACAGACAACGCGTCGCAACCTCGGATGTGAGTCCTTGACACTCTCCACACCCCTTTTTCATGAAAGGATTTCCTTTCATGTACAATATATATCTAGGTGTTATTAAACATGTCAAAGTCGAACATTATACCTTAACAATTATAATAAATATATACAGGTGAATAGTAAACAATATGTATACACCAATTATGTTGCACTATGAAGTACAACAGTCAAGTACAATCTATTTCATGGGAATTACCTCGCTGTGACACAGCTAGTCCGGTAGGTATCGGCTAAACTGGCCCCTACCTCACAACCAAGAACAAAAATACTAAAATAATCAGGTCAAGCCGTGAGCATCTCCCTCTGAGATAGCTCCATCATCAGACCTCTGCTTAGAGTTTCTAATGAAGGTCAACAGTTTTGGCAATATACTGTCCATATCTAAACGATGTTACATTGACATGTTATTTATCAAGCACACATGTTAATGGTTACAATACATATTTACATATCACCAACAATTTAGAGTAATGTCCCCTGGTTATTATACAAAAAAATTTAGGAACAATAATTTATCGTAGTTTACAAGACAAATTACAATTGCAAATTTATTTCTTAGTGTCATAATTTGATCCTTATTGACAAATGTGCACAAAAAGTCACGTTTGTAAAGAAGCAATCAAGTTACGACGCTGAGATTACATCTTATAAAAATCGACATATACAATTCCGTATATGGAAATATTTTAAATCACATTTTAATACAATTGTCATACATTTATAGACTTTTTAGCGTAGTCTGCTAACTTTTAATATTAATATGCAAAAAATCGGAAGTATACAGCTGTACTATTACATGTGTTGTGGTGTCATTCATACAACGTTGGTCCGTTCTGGATGGATCTTATATAAACGGAGTAGTAGTTGTTACTATCAGATGTTGGATCGTCTCTTCCGCCTTCTGCTCGGATTGTACTGTCGCAGTCATCTTTCGTACCTTGTTAAAACGTCTTGGACAACTCGGTCTGGATACCTTCAGGATTACCTCACGTTGTAGTGGCTTGGTAAATTCCTGGATCTTGTAGTGTTGTCCAGTGACACTTCTCTGTAGTGTCTGGTTGTTATAATATTTATGTATTTACAATAATAATTACATTCTTTCTCATATCTCACAGTTATACAACACATTGGTTTACATAATACTGATTCCATTCTTTCACATATCTCACAATTATACACGCATTCATTCGCATGATAATAATAAGAATCACAATATGTACATAAGTTATATACATTGGGAGATACAATCTTCCCCATCACAATGGTGTACACAGCGTTACTGACACATTGTCACAATTGGCTGTGGTACTGAGCACTATCTACGTTGCAGTTTTATACACCCTCTGCACTGTGCTCTGGTGTCGACTGGGTATTAGGTTCGTTGTATGGACATCTCGACAAGAGATCTGCAAGACAGTTTTGTGAACCCTTTATATGGTTAATCTCATAGCTATAGTCCTGCAGAAGAAGGGACCATCTTGCCACCTTGCTGTTACTTGGCGTTCCTCTGGTAACAATTGTCAGCGGACTATTATCTGTTTCAATAATGAAATGTTTACCTAACAAAACTCTAGAAAGTTTACGTACCGAAAATACCATGGCAAGAGCCTCGAGTTCCGGTGAACTGTAATTTCGTTCGCTGGTGTTCAGTTTTCGAGAGACGTAGTATACTGGGTACAAGATCTGGTCGTGTTCTTGGAGAAGCACACCTCCAATGGCTACGGAGCTCGCATCACATCTTAATCTAAAAGTAATATTCAAATTTGGCAATTTCAGAATAGGTGATTTAGAAAAATATGAAAGAATTTTCGTAAATGCTGGCCTTAAACATTCACTGTTTACAATCACATTGGGGTGTTTATTTGTTAGTAGATCAGTGAAACATTTGGTCAATTCAGCAAAATGAGGAATAAACTGTCTATAATAGTTTAAAAGACCTAGCACACTTCGCAACTGTTTCTTAGTTGTCGGAAGCGACAATTTCAAAATTCTGGACATGATGTTATCGTCAGTTGATATAAAGCCATTTGAGATCTTATAACCCAAAAATGAAATTTCCAGAAAGGCGATATCAACTTTGGAAGGTTTTACAGTCAGTCCATGATGTCTAATCCTGTCAAATGTCTGCTGTAGTGCTGTTATGTGTTCTGTCATGTCCTTTGTGTGTATGCAAATGTCGTCCATGTACAAAATGATGTTAGCAATGTCTGTCAAAAGAATTCTTGTCATTCTGACGAAGGTAGCTGGTGCATTGACTAATCCGAAAGTTAGTTTACACCATTCGTATAAACCCCACGGTGTGGCAAATGCAGTCAGATGTATACTATCAGGATGTACAGCTATCTGCCAGTAGCCTTTTGTCATGTCAAGTTTAGTAAAATAACTTGAGTCAGATAGTTCAGTCAAGATGTCTTCACAGTTGCTCATCGGTTCTAAATCCAACTGTGTAATGATGTTGAGTTTACGATAGTCCACACAAAGTCTAATAGTGTTGTCCTTTTTGCGTACTAAAACTATTGGTGAACAGAAATGAGATAGTGAACGTCGAATGATATGATTTGCTTCTAAATCAATGATTTCTTGATGAAGTTTTTCTTTATAGTGTATAGGGATGGAATATGGTCTACACTTAATAGGAATGTCAGATGTTAAGATGATTTGGTGTTGCACTAAATCTGTCTGTCCTGGGCTGTCAGAAAAGATCGTCCTGTATTCTTGTATCAGTTGTCTGCAACTGTCAGTCTGTGTCTGCGTCAGTTTAGGATTTACCGTAATGTCCTGTAAGTTGGTCGTCGTGTCAAGAAGTGGTGTCGGTATCTCGTCAGTGTCGTTGTCGTCCGTCTGGTCCACTATGGAGGTGCTTGCTGCAGTCTCTACTTGTTCGTCTTGCCTGTGGTGATATGGTTTGAGCATGTTAATATGGAAAATTTTATGTTTGTCCCTAACTGCAATCTCGTAATCTACCGTCGAAAAGGGGGGTGGAAGAGATGCGATAATCTTATCTCTCAACATAAGATCAACTAATTTGTCATAAATTCCATTTACTTTGGCTGCTGACAGCCATTTAGAAAAAATATTTTGAATTTCTGAGATGTAATCAGAGAACGTGTGTGTTGGCTTAGGAGACAACTTCCTAAACTGTTCTCTATAACCTGATTCATCTAGCAAAAAATGTGACATTATTTTTGCTTTAATGTAAAGATAATCTTCTTTCAGGTCATTTGGGATCGACTCTATGACTTTAAGAGGTTCCCCAGAAAGACTTCTTACATATACTATCCCCCATTCAGGTTTTGGAATTTTGTAATGATCCATAACAAATTCAAAATTTTGAGTGAATGCTGCTATGCAATCACCTGTGTTGTAACTTCTGATCAGACCTTGGTACTTTTTATGAGGTTGATCTTTGTCTGTTTCTCTATTAACTTTATCTTTAGAAGATTCAGCTTTCAGCTGTTCAATTTTCAGTTGTGTATCTTGCTCTTCTTTCTTACTTTGGGCTAAGATCTCAGCTTGCCTCACTGCAGCTTCTGATTGTGCTTGTTGAAGCTTTAAAGCAGCTTCTGATTGTGCTTGTTGAAGCTTTAAAGCAGCTTCTGATTCCTTTAGAGCAGCTTCTGATTGTGCTTTTGACGCCCTTTCGGCCGCTCTCTCATTCCGCTCAATAATCTGCTCTTGTTTTAAGAGATATTCTGCATATTTACTTTCACTCCATGTTCTCAATCCCTCACCAGACATATTCAAGTTTAAACCCATTTCAATGAAATCGTTTAAAGAAGACATGATGAACAATAGGTATGATGGAATAAATATAAACAAAATTACTTATGGTGTTAGTAAGTTACAAATATTTCTAGCACAGTTAATGTCTAAAGCCAGACTAACGAAAGTATAAAGAGGAATGGAAAAAATTTTATACTCAAGTAATCCTTGGGTAATGGGCTGTTCAGTGGTGCTCGAAATCACACTAGAACGTCTTTCGGGTTGACGCACAAAAAATTTTTGAAGTTCACCAGACTCAGGTAAAGTTGACACAAAACACCTGTACTTTTTAAACTAAACGAAATTAGAACGTTTGTAAATGTATGGTGTGTGTAATGTCACTGAAGTCTGTAAAGGTTTGTATGCTGTCAAGTATTATTGTTAGTCGTTACCACAATCAACAACTTTCACGCTCACACTAACCCTACTCAATGACATTCAAGGGCACGGCCGCCATTTTGGATTTTAGGTACAAAATTGGTTGAATTTAGCGATAAGTCTCAAGACGCCTCGGTTGGCTTCAAATAATATCTTCACACTTATAATTTAATTAAATCAACTCTATTTAATCGTTACATTACCTTACTTTATGACTTGCGCACTTCTATCGGCATTTTCACATTCGCTTCAAACTCGGACAAAACAATTTACAAGTTCGCATTTGGTTCAAAACCCGGACGAAAGCCACCACGTTCGCACTTGTCAGGGTCTTGCGTAGAGCAAGATAAGTAGCTCGTTTTCTGGCAAGTGTGAAGCAATATCAAACTATCAAATCACACGAAGTGAATATCCGAAAGTATTATTCACAAGCTTTATTTACGCGCTGCATTTATTATCGCACAAACATCGCGCACTGACAATCCATAGCAATCATTACGACATGAACAATATCACTACAATACATAATAATACATGCAAGCAATAAACATCTCACTTACAAGTCAAACTATTCAAGCGTTCGAACCAGTCTCCCACTGTCGTACAGGCTAGCTCTCAATGCAGATTCAAACACTCCTCGCATGCCCATGCGACCTGTCCATTCAAAAACCTAAACCCGTCTGCCAGTTCTGGCGTTCTACACGCTACACGCCAGTCGGCGCTCACGTCAGCTAGTGTGACCCCTGCACGGTTCACGGGGTGTACTGCTGACCAGCGGTCGTTTAAGCTTCGCTCAATTGCTGTGCTTGGCTGCTTATCCGGGCGTCGTCGAAGACGCCGCGTTCTCTCTGCAGTGTTTAACATCACTCAGGGTTGCGTGTTGTTATGTTGTCTGGCGTTGGTACAGACAACGCGTCGCAACCTCGGATGTGAGACCTTGACAGGCAGAAGCCGGGGTATAGCAGAGGATGCTTTACAGACTCTTTCAGCAGTTAATAATTCCTGTCCTTGAGTATGGTTCGGGGCTGCTGACAGTATCAAAGAGCCAGCTTGAAAAGTTAAAGCGCATACAGAATGCGACCATGCGGACGATCCTGGGATGCACAAAGGACATACCAATTCTATTCATGAGGCATATCCTGGCGCTACCAACAATGGCGGATAAGCATATGGTTATTCAAGCCAAATGGAACCTGAGAGTTGCTGCAGATAGGGATCACACCCTGCATGAAGCCATGGGAGTGGTCAAGGGTCATAGACTAAGACGTGTCTGGACCTGGATGGCACAGACAGAAGTATCTATACGTCGTCTGAGACCATCAATCGTGAAAAGAGTGTATTAAATTATGGGAAGACATGACGGCCTGACACAATATAATAGTAACACTGGGTCATGAATGCAGAGAATGTGCAACGAGCCGCACGAGAGTTTGGGGTGCAATAACTGATCCGGTGTAACACACATCAAGGTGACATAGAGATCTACACCGATAGGTCAGTGGTGAGAAACAGACGTAGTTGTTGGGGGTTTCATTGCGAAGGCTAATGGACGATTCTTGAAAAAGGAGAGTCTTCCATATGAAACAACGACATCCAGCATGATAACTGATGTGGAAGCAGTAACAGCGGCATTCCGTTGGTTGGAGGAGACCACTGCAACACGCATTGTATTCATTACGGACTCAAGGAGTATGCTTAATAAGGTGGAGAAAGGAATGTTTCGTGTGGAATGGCTCACCTCGTTTCAGAAGTCTCAGATTGTGAGGTCTATGGATTTTTTGGCCTGACCATGTATCAGTGACGGGGAATGAACATGCTGATAGGCTGTCAGGGATTGCACCTCTTCGTGGTAGACTACATATGGACAATGGAGATATGGGTGTGTGTCTGTAGGACCAGGTGGAGAATGTTGGGGAAAAGATTGAGAACTAGAATGTGGACAGAGTGTAATTGCGGGAGATTGTAGAGGTTCTGGAAGAATCTCAAAACTGAGAGGGAAAACTAGAAGAACTAAGAACCTCAAAACTGAGAGGGAAAACTAGGAAAACTTTCAATCAGTTAGCGGCGAGAACTATTAGTAGTGTGGCTCTTCGATTGCTGTTAAACGTGGAACAGGGAGTGTATGTGAATGTCCTGATGCAGTGATGTCGGTTCTTTGCTCCACTCACCCCAACTGCCACAATCGATCTACTCGTGTATGCCGAGAATGTCCCGAGTGGATGTGAAGAAAGCGGTTGTTGGTATGAGTTCAGACATCGTGACATCAGAGTCTCAATTGTTGGTATAATTACTATCGCTCGAGCCGCCTTAACTTCTACAGAATTTTCTGGCACCGATTTTATGAGACTATGTCTTGTCCGAGGAGTCGCGGTAGCGCAGTTGCAAACATGTTTGTCTTTCGGCCCTGAAATCATGGGTTCCAATTAATATAGAGGGGGAAGTTTTAAATTAAGTTGGGTACGACGGTCATCCCAGCCTGAAATAGGTACCAGGAAATATCCTGAAAGTAAAGGCAACTGGTTTCATATTGCCCGCATTACGCATGAAGTGCTGGGTTAATGTGAGACAGCCACGTACCGGGCTAAATCAACGATCAATATCACTCCAGTCGAGACCATTCCACTGCTGATCTGTCGCCTTCTCCAGTCAACATTGAAGAGTTAACATTCTAGTGATACCAGTGGCGGCTTGATTCAAAATCGGTCTGCAATTTTCCCTATGTGTTGAGGTCCAGGGTCGAGAAAGTTCTGCCTTTGAAACCAAAAGAGAAAGACACGATTAGGTAAAGGTTTGAAATGCAAGGAGCAGAAAATTAGAGAGAGGTGAATAATAATTATTATTATTATTATTATTATTATTATTATTATTATTATTATTATTATTATTATTATTATTATTATTATTATATAGGAAGTCCATGGCGGGAGCTGAATGAGTCAGCAAAAGAGAGGAGGGATTGGCATGAGCTGGTTGAGGTTCATGCTTCTTTGGGAGATGACAGGAGGAAGCAGCAGCAACAGAAATATGAAGGCATTATGCTGTCACGTTTGTGAATCTCTAGGATACCTCTCGTAGGTCCGCGATCAGGTTACTTAGGAAAGAGCCAAGCTGAGTTTGGCGGGTCCTTTTCAGGACCGGGCGAGACGGCTCCAGGCAACAGGAGACAATCGAGGATTCAACCGAGTTTTGTGGGCCTTTTTAAGGACCGAGGCAGAGCGGCGCCAAATCACGGGACACTGGTGAGGAGCCAGCAGAGTTTGGTGGTTCCTTTTCAGGACCGGGCGAGACGGCTCCAAGCAACGTGAGACAAGAGAGAATTCAACGGAGTTTGGTGGGTCCTTTTCAGGACACAGGCAGAGCAACGCCAAACCTACGGACACGTGCGAGGGGCCAGCGGAGTTTGGCGGGTCCTTTTCAGAACCGAGGTTGGGCGGCGCCAACTAACGGGAGACGGGCGATAATCCAGCAGAGTTTGGAGAGTCCTTTTTAGGACCCAACAAGGCGGCGCCAACCCACTGGAGACGGGTAAGGTTTCAACAGAGTTTCCCGGATCAAGCAAGACGAGTGAGAATTGAACATAGTTTGGCGGGTCCTTTTCAGGACCGAGGTATGGCGGTGCCAACTAATGGGAAACGTGTGACCATCCAGCATAGTTTGGCGCGTCCTTTTCAGGACCCAGGCAAAGCGGCGCCAAACCAAGGGACAAGCACGAATAACCAGCAGAGTTTGGCGGATCCAGGAAGTCGAGCGAGGATTAAACAGAGTTTCACGGGTCCCTTTCAGAACCGAGGCAGGGCGGCGCCATCCCACGGGGGATGAGCGAATATTACACATGGTTTGGCGGGTCCTTTTCAGGATCGAATAAGACGGCGCCAAAACCACGGGAGACGTGCGAGAATAGGTCAGCGTTGTGGCTGGTCCTTTTCAAGACCCAATTAAGGCGGCGTATAACCATGGGAGATTAGCGAGGATTTAACTTTGTTGTGTCGGGTCCTTCTCAGGACCAAACAGTGTCGTGCAGACCACGGCAGACGAGCGAGGTTTCAACAGAGTTTGACGGGTCTTTTTCGGGACCGAGGCATAGCGGCGCCAAACTAGTAGACAAGAGTGAGTATCCAGCAGAGTTTGTAGGGTCCTTTTCAGGAACAAGTCAAGGCGGCGCTAAACCACGGGAGATGGGCGAGGATCCAGCAGAGCTTGGCAGGTCCTTTTCACGACTGAGGCAAGGCGGCGCCAAACTACAGGAGACGGGTGAGGATCCAGCAGTTTGGCATGTCCTTTTCATGACCGATGTAGGGCGGCGCCAACTAACGGAAGACCGGCGAGGATCCAGCAGAGTTTGGCGGGCCTTTTCATTAAGGAGGTAGGGTGGCGCCAAACCACGGGGGGCGAGCGAGGATTGAACCGGATTTGGCGGTCCTATTTAGAACCGAGGCAGGGCTGTGCCAAAACACGGGGGAGGAGCGAGGTTTCCAACAAGGTTGTTGCGGGTCCTTTTTAGGACCAAATTTGGGCGGTGTAAACAACGGGAGACGAGTGAGGGTCGAATTGAGTTTGGCGGGTGCTTTTCAGGACCGATGCATAAAGGCGTCAAACAACGGAGACGAGCGAGGATTGAACAATGTTGTGGCGTGTCCTTTTCAGGGAAGATATAAGGTGGTTCCAAACCACAGGAGACGAACGAGGTTTCAACAGAGTTTGGCGGGTCCTTTTCAAGACCGAAGCAGGACGATGCCAAAACATGGAGGACGAGCGAGGATTGAACAGTGTTTGGCAGATGCAGAGAGACGAGCGTGGATTTAACAGAGTTTGATGCGTACTTTTCATGATCGAGACAATGCGGCATTAAACACAGGGAGACGGGCGAGAATTCAACAGAGTTTGGCGAGTCTATTTCAGGACCGAGGCAAAACTTTGCCAAACAACGGGACATGAGTGAGGAATCAACAAAGTTTGGCGGGTCCTTTGGCTAAAATACATGTGAACGTCTCATATTCTTAATTGGGTGTCTATTACCACATGGCTTTAGCACTCAGCACAGTTTCATTTAACTTATGGCATTATTTCCCTCTTTTGCTTCCTCATCCTCGCAGAGGTCACTCCTTCCCTGATCCAAACTATAGTTATCTTCCACCCCGTCTCTTCCTGGGAGATTACATGTGGCATTATAATAATGGTACCTGCAGTATCTCGTTTAGGCAAAGCCATCGTTAGCAAAATAGTGTTCACTTATAAGGATATCACCATTCCTCCCTGTAAATAACAACCTTCCAATAGGAGAGCAATCATACTTTACATGCTGTTCTGTGAGAATGCGAATACATGTATATATGCATATCCATCATCCGTGATGTCTTACATACCTGTCCGTTATTTATATGTTACTTTCTATTCCGAGTGTTAGAAAAACAGCAGCAAGAGAACCTGATGTTGATACCCCCACTATGGGATAAGCACTCACACTCAGCTAGACGGAACCTTGGTGTTATGCATCAGTACCACATAGTATAATAATCTTGCTTCGCAGCGCCATCTCATATCATGCAGGAAACAAGATGCCAGAGTAGTTCAGGACGCAGGGACCATTATGAAATCAAACAAGACGTCTTTTGTGTGATAATTCCTAGACAGCCGAATCGTGAAGACATATGTCCCATGAATTATATTACATGGATTTCCTTTTAATAGACATAGTAAATTGAAGTACTTGGTTATCACAATTGACAGGTGTGTGTCTTTTAAGAATCATGTGGATACTTTGGTGGTAAAGGCTGGTAAGGCACATTGAGAGCGTTGGCAGAAGCCGGGGTATAGCAGAGGATGCTTTACAGACTCTTTCAGCAGTTAATTATTCCTGTCCTTGAGTATGGTTCGGCGCTGCTGACAGTATCAAAGAGCCAGCTTGAAAAGTTAAAGCGCATACAGAATGCGACCATGCGGACGATCCTGGGATGCACAAAGGACATACCAATTCTATTCATGAGGCATATCCTGGCGCTACCAACAATGGCGGATAAGCATAGGGTTATTCAAGCCAAATGGAACCTGAGAGTTGCTGCAGATAGGGATCACTCCCTGCATGAAGCCATGGGAGTGGTCAAGGGTCATAGACTAAGACGTGTCTGGACCTGGATGGCACAGACAGAAGTATCTATACGTCGTCTGAGACCATCAATCGTGAAAAGAGTGTATTAAATTATGGGAAGACATGACGGCCTGGCACAATATAATAGTAACACTGGGTCATTAATGCAGAGAATGTGCAACGAGCCGCACGAGAGTTTGAGGTGCAATAACTGATCCGGAGTAACAAACATCAAGGTGACATAGAGATCTACACCGATAGGTCAGTGGTGAGAAACAGACGTAGTGATTGGGGGTTTCATTGCGAAGGCTAATGGACGATTCTTGAAAAAGGAGAGTCTTCCATGAAACTACGACGTCCAGCATGATAACTGATGTGGAAGCAGTAACAGCGGCATTCCCTTTGTTGGAGGAGACCACTGCACCACGCATTGTATTCATGACGGACTCAAGGAGTATGCTTAATAAGGTGGAGAAAGGAATGTTTCGTGTGAAATGGCACACCTCGTTTCAGAAGTCTCAGATTGTGAGAACTATGGATTTTTTGGCCTGGCCATTCATCAGTGAGAATGAACAGGCTGATAGGCTGTCAGGGATTGCACCTCTTCGTGGTAGACTAAATATGGACAATGAAGAGATGGTTGTGTGCCCGTGGGACCAGGTGGAGAATGTGGGGGGGGGGGGGGGAGATTGAGAACCCGAATGTGGACAGAGTGTAATTGCGGGAGATTGTAGAGGTTCTGGAAGAATCTCAAAACTGATAGGGAAAACCAAGAGAACTTTCAATCAGATAGCGGCGAGAACTATTAGTAGTGTGGCTCTTCGCTTGCTGTTAAACGAGGGAACGCCATTCTCCAGTCGTCATTGAAGAGTTAACATTCTGGTGATATCAGTGTTCTTCCAATACCAAAGTTCTTCCTCTGAAACAAACAGGGAAAGACACGATTAGGTAGACGTTTGAAATGCAAGGAGCAGAAAATTATAGAGAGGTGAATAATAATATATGAATGCCATGGCGGGAGCTGAATGAGTCAGCAAAAGAGAGGAGGGATTGGTGTGAGCTGGTTGAGGGTCATGCTTCGTTGGGAGATGACAGGAGGAAGCAGCAGCAACAGAAAAATGTAGGTATTATGCTGTCACGTTTGTGAATTGCTAGGATACCTCTCGTAGGTCCGCGATCAGGTTACTTAAGAATGAGCCAAAATGAGTTTGTCGGGTCCTTTTCAGGACAGGGCGAGACGGCTCCAAGCAATAGGAGACAAGCGAGGATTAAACCGAGTTTCCCGGGAAGGTTAACCCGGTCAACAAATGCCCGCAGAAGTCGGATGAGTCGGCCTAACGGCGCAAGAACGCAGCTCTGCTGTAAACAGGCACAACGCAGTCACATCCGAAAAAAAAATCCGGGTGAAAGAAGAAGAAGAAGAAGAAACCGAGTTTGGCGGGTCCTTTTCATGACCGAGGCATAGCGGCACCAACTAACGTCAGACGGGCGAGGATACAGCAGAGTTTGGTGGGTCCTTTTCAGGATCGAACAAGGTGGCTCCAACCAAATGGAGACGGGCAAGGACAGAGTTTGGCAGATCCATGAAGACGAGCGAGGATTGAACAGAGTTTGACAGGTCCTTTTCAGGACCGAGGTAGAGCGGCGCCAACTAATGGGAAACGGGTGAGGATCCAGCAGTCTGGCGGGTCCATTTTCAGGACCCAGGCAGAGATAGCACTAAACCAGAGGACAAGCACGAATAACCAGCAGAGTTTGGCGGATTCAGGAAGACGAGTTTGAAATGAACAGGGTTTGGTGGGTCCTTTTCGGGACTGAACAAGGTGGCGCCAAACCAATGGAGACGAACGAGTTTTCAACAGTGTTTGGCGGGTCCTTTTCAGGACCGAGGCAGGGCGGCGCTAATTCACGGGAGACGATCGAGGACTGGAGAGAGTTTGGCGAGTCCTTTTCAGAACCGAGGTAAGGCGGCACTAACTAACGGGAAACGGGTGATAATCCAGCAGAGTTTGGCGGGTCCTTTTCAGGACCCAAGCAAAGCGGCGCCATACCAAGAGACAAGCACGAATAACCAGCAGAGTTTGGCGGATCCATGAAGACGAGCGAGCATTGACCAGAGTGTCACGGGTCCCTTTCAAAACCGAGGCAGTGTGGCGCCATCCCACGAGGGATTCCTTTTCAGAATCGATCAAACCACGGCGCCAAACCACAGGAGAGGTGCAAGAATTGGTCAGCGTTGAGGCGTCTAACCATGGGAGATGAGCGAGGATTTAACAGGGTTGTGGCGGGTCCTTTTCAGGACCAAACAGGGCCGTGCAGACCACGGCAGACGAGCGAGGTTTCAGTAGAGTTTGGCGGGTCTTTCCAGGACCGAGTCATAGCGGCGCGAAACTAGTCGATAAGAGTGAGTATCCAGCAGAGTTTGGAAGGTCCTTTTCAGGACCGAGTCAAGGCGCCGCTAAACCACGGGAGACAGGCGAGGATCCAGCAGAGTTTGACAGGTCCTTTTAAGCACTGAAGCAAGGCTGCGCAAACTACAGAAGACGGGTGAGGATCAAGCAGTCTGGCTTGTCCTTTTCAGGACCGAGTCAAGGCGCCGCTAAACCACGGGAGACAGGCGAGGATCCAGCAGAGTTTGACAGGTCCTTTTAAGGACTGAGGCAAGGCTGCGCAAACTACAGAAGACGGGTGAGGATCAAGCAGTCTGGCTTGTCCTTTTCTTGACCGATGTAGGGCGGCGCAAGCTAACGGAAGACGGGCGAGGATACAGAAGAGTTTGGCGGGCCTTTCCATTACAGAGTTATGGCGGCGCCAACCCACGGGGGGCGAGCGAGGGTTGAGCCGGATTTGACGGGTCCTTTTTTAGAACAGAGGCAGGGCTATGCCAAACCAAGAGCGAGGATTTGAACAGGGTTGTTGCGGGTCCGTTTTAGGACCAAATTAGGGCGGCGTCAAACAATGGGAAACGAGCGAGGATTGAACAAAATTATGGTGGGTCCTTTTCAGGACAGAATTAGGGCGGCTCCAAACCACAGGAGACTAACGAGATTTCAACAGAATTTGGCGGGTCCTTTTTAGGATCGAAGCAGGGCGAAGACAAAACATGTGGGGCGAGCGAGGAACAGTGTTTGGCGGATGCAGAGAGACGAGCGTGGATTGAACAGAGTTTGACGGGTCCTTTTCAGGACCTATACAGGGAGGAGACATGAGTGAGACTGGACCTCTGGAGACGAGTGAGGATTGAACAGAGTTTGGCGGGTACTTTTCATGACCGAGACAAGGCGGCATCAAACACAGGGAGACGGGGGCGCCATTTAACAGAGTTTGGCGAGTCTATTTCAGGACCGAGGCAAAGCTTCGCCAAACAACGGGACATGAGTGGGGAATCAACAAAGTTTGGCGGGTCCTTTTCAGGATCGAGGTAATTCGAAGCCAAAAAACAGTAGACAAGCGAATATTAAACGGAGTTTGTTGAGTCCTTTTCAGGACTAAGCCTAGGTGCCAAATATCTGGGTATGGGCGAGCGTGAAACAGAGTTTGGCGGATACTTTACAGTACCGATTCAAGGCGGAGCCGAACAAAGGCGCACGGGAGAAAATAAACAAGTTTTGTAGGTCATTTTCTGGACCGAGGCATGGCGGTGCCAAACAAAGGGATACACGGGAGGAATAAACAGAGTTTGGCGGCTCTAGTCAGGGTCTGGACCAGTCGTTATGAGGACTGGGGCACGAAAGCGCCAAAGAATGGTGCTCTTCTATCCCGGTTTGGCAAAGCCATGGTTAGCAATAGTGTATGCATTTATAAGGATATCACCATTCTTCCCTGTAAATAAAGACTTTCCAATTGGAGAGCAATCATATTGGAGATGCTGTTCTGTGTGTATGCGAATACACATATGGTCTTACATACTTGTCCGTTATTTATAACTTACTTTCTATTCGGAGTGTTAGAAGAACAGCAACAAGAGAAGCTGAAGCTAACACACCCACTCTTGGGTATGCACTCACACTCAGCAAGACGGAACCTTGGTGTTACGCATCAGTATCACACAGTATTATGCTTCGCTGCGCCATTTCATATCATGATTATTATGGTTAGTCTGATCATATTCAACCTCAATAACAATGCATTGTGTGATTTGATGCTACAATACGTTGCGTTACAATCAACCTTATTGACTCTATTCTACATGGAACAGTATCAGTGAGTGTGCTTGTCCATTCGGCCACATTTACCTCCACGGGTCGACATGAGAGCTACGTTAGGTGAAGGACCTGCTACAAGATGATGATATAAACGGCGGAAATACACGCAATTGCGATTTGCTCTTCACAATTTCCAAAACATAATACAATAAGAGGCATGTTATGCAGTTGATTGGCTGATTGAAAAATCAACAGCATGGCACATCTGGTAAACCCATATATGCTTCGTGTCCCGCAGCAAATACCATGTACGGATTCTGATCGTTAAAGTAGCTCACTGGAGTATGCACTCTGGTTGTAAGCGCGCTGGTTGTAAGTAAGCAAGCTGGTTGTGAGCACGTTGGTTGTGAGCACGCTGGATGTAAGCGCGCTGATTATAAGCACGCTGGTTGTGATTGTAAGAGTCCTGGTTAGGATGGGTATAAGCGCGCTGGTTGTAAGCACATTGGTTGTAAGCATGCTTTATGTAAGCGCGCCGTCTACATCCTCGCACACATCCCTCCTGGCTAAACCCACACTTGAATCCTAATTTACGCATATTACATATATTTTTCCATCTTTCATCCATCGGCCACAGTCGACCCATTCTTTGTTAGGTTGTTCCATCTCTTATTCATCTGCCACAGTAGACCCATCCTTGCAGATGTTGTTTCATCTGTCACAGTCGACCCATCTTTAATATGTTGTTTCATTTGTGGCTCATCTACCGCAGTCGATCCATCGTCGCAAATGTTGTTTCATCTGTCATAGTCCATCCACCCGTACATATGTTGTTTCATTAGTCATTCATCTGCCACAGGTAATCCATCCATACATATGTTGTTTCATCTGTCATTCATCTGCTACATTCGATCTACCCATAGATATGTTCTTGTATCTGTCATTCATCTGACACAGACCACCCATCCTTTCATATGTTTTCCATCTCTCATTCATCTGCCACAGTCGATTAACCCTTAAATATGTTGTTTCATCTGTCATTCATCTGCCATAATCGATCCACTATTACATATGTTGTTTCATCTGTCATTAATCTACCACAACCGCATGGATGGAAATTTGTTCAATCTCAGAAGATTGAAAGCCAAAACCAAACCTAACAGCAACACCGTCAGAGAACTGCTGTTTGCTGATGATTGCGTTTTATGTGCCAACTCAGAGGCAGACATGCAACACGATGTTACAACTTTCTCATATGCCTGTGCCAACTTTGGGCTCAATATCAGCTTGAAGAAGACTGTAGTTATGTACCAGCCAGCTCCTGGGAATATTCACACCGTGCCGATTATGAAGGTGAATGGTCATAGACTAAGTGTTGTGGACAAATTCACCTATCTTGGCAGCACAGTGTCACAAACTGCCACAATTGATGAAGAAGTGAATACAAGCATCTCCAATGCCAGCGCGGCTTTTGGCAGACTGTACAAGAATTTATGGGACAGAAATGGAATAATCCTGCAAACAAAGCTAAAAGTCTATAAAGCAGTTGTATTATGCACATTGTTATATGCTTATGAAACCTGGACTGTTTATCAGCGACACGCTAGGAAATTAAACCACTTCCACACAGTCTGCCTTAGGAAGCTATTGAAGATTAAATGGCAAGACAAGATCCCAGACACTGAAGTTCTAGAAAGAGCATCCATGACCATTATCCCCACTCTACTAATGAAAAATCAGATTCGCCGGGCTGGTCACTTAACTTGTATGCCAGATCACAGGCTCCCTAAACAAATTTTTTTACTGCGAGCTGCGCTGTGGTAAATGCTCCCAAGGTGGACAGAGGAAACGTTTTAAAGGCACTCTGAAAATTTCACTTAAATCTTTTGGAATTCATCTTGACACCTGGGAGACTGTTGCTAAAGACCGTAATTCGTGGCGTACATCATTACGTAAGAGTGCAGTCACTTGTGAAGCAACCAGAACTGCAAGAGATTGAAGAAAAGGCTGGACATAAAACCACTACACGAGACCCTCCTCCTGGAACGTCAAGCATTCTTTGCCCACATTGTCAAAGAACATTTCGAATCAAAATAGGCCTTATCAGCCATTTTAGAACTCACGGCGCCATACTTTCAACCTCACTGGATGAAATGAATGGTCATTATCATTCTTGTTGGACAAACAACAGTTAACAACAATCTGCCACAATGGATCCATCCTTACAAATGTTGTTTCGTCTGTCAAAGTCGATCCATCCTGAATATGTTGTTGCATCTGTCAGTCATCTACCACAGTCGATCCATCGTTTCAAATGTTGTTTCATCTGTCATAATCCATCCATCCTTACATATGTGGTTTCATTACTCATTTATGTGCTACAGTCGATCCATCCTTAATAACCTGTTTTATTAGTTATTCCTCTGCCACAGTCGATCTATCCTTACATATGATGTTTCATCTGTCATTCCTCTGCCACAATCGATCTATCCTTAAATATGTTGTTTCAACCGTCATTCATCTGCCATTGTTGGACATGGATGCCTGCCCTTAGCTTGTCAAATGGCTTGCGGCAGTCATTTATGAGCGTAAAATGTCACTGCGCATAGGTTCCTGGATTACACCTGGGCTGCCACAGGGATCTGCCATTTCCCCAGTGCTCTATCATGTGTACACCAACAAAGTCGCCGCTAGTGAGACACCAGGTGTGGGTAGAAACTTGACATTTGCAAATGATGTACTGATGTGCAGACAGGGAAGAGACAGGGCCAGTCTGGCTGCAGACTTACAGATGGCAGTAAACTGGGTGGCAGAGTGGTGCAGGGACGCAGAGTCCGTTATAAAATCAGGCATCGGTCAAGGTCTCACATTAGTACCCAAAGGGATACAACAGAGGAAAGAAACCACGCACAAAGAAGGGAGACAAGTACAGCAATCCGAATGTTCGGGGTTTCGAACATTCAAGAGAAAAGGGGTCGAATCGCCTTACTGCAGGCGCAACCCGCCTGAAGCGTGAGAGAGTAACCTCCACGGACTGCTCGAGAGAGCTAGCCTCACGTGCTCACCCGACGCGAGTCGAGAGGCAGACGGCTACTGGACATTGGACAGGAAGGAGGGTTTAGCTTCTAAGGGACATACATTTAGAGATTATTAGAGATTACTTTAGATTACTATAAGTTGTTTGTGATAGACAGATACTGTAATGTATGGCTTGTATGATGCTTTGTCTATGTGTATGTAATATGTGATGAAAGAAGAGCGAAACGACTATTCGCCAGATCGACATTACATTAAACTAGATTGATAATGTCGGAACGTGGAGTTATGTTTGTTCTGTGAGTGCACTCCACATCCTGTCTGAACCCGAGTCTATTCTATCCCTAGTTCTGAGACGCTGACTGTTGTGTGGAATTTCCTAGAAAGCCAGATCGTGAAAGCAGATGTCCCGTGTATTATATTTAATGGAAGTTCTCTTAATAGACATAAAAAAATGAAGTACTTGGTTATCACAATTGACAGGTGTGTGTCTTTTAAGAATCATGTGGACACTTTGGTGGTAAAGGCTGGTAAGGCACATTGAGAGCGTTGGCAGAAGCCGGGGTATAGCAGAGGATGCTTTACAGGCTCTTTCAGCATTTAATCATTTCTGTCATTGAGTACGGTTTTTGGCTGCTGACAGTATTTTCTTCTTCGTCTTCTTCTTTCGGCCGCTTAAAATATGTCTATAACTCCGATGTTGTCTCTTGTATGAATTCAACTGTATTTGTTTATTATTTTTAGTTCACTCAGCGGTCCATAGAATTTGTCTTCCACTGTTGTCTCTCTAGGCCAGGAGGTTTGCCTAGATATGTTTTGGCAGTCATGGAGTATGTGCTCTGCTGTCTGGGACGTCAATCCGCATGAGCTGGTGGCTAATTCACCAATCTTGAATTTTCGATAGATGTGGTTGCGTAATCTATTGTGTCCTGTTCTGGGGCGCAGAATAATGACTTGTTCTGGTTCATAATATGGTAGTCATCTTCAGCAGGTTTTAGTGGCTTTCTGACAGATTTGATCATAAGAAGGCGCTGAACGACTACTTGGACACTTCTCTCTGAGGTCCGCGCGATAATTTAAAAGCATCGCGGGGATGCCAATAAATCGGTGGTCAACAATGTCCACCTTAATTGACATTGACTTAGAGAGAAGGAATCCTCCTTCATGTAGAACTAGTCCATAGTGTCCGCGTGTTAGTTGAGGTGGACACTGTTGACAACCTATTTATTGGCATCAATCTGTTCAGTAATCATCCATCATCTCCAGCATCCATCATAGACGAGCTATCGAGATCAAGTCGCCTTATCGGACAACGCAGAGGATGCCTCGCGTTAAAAGTGACGCGCAGAGACATGCGCTATATACAGCCGGGAAGAAGAAGGTTGAGGTGAGGAAGGCCGCTACGACTGCTGACGCTGTATCTACGAACAGCAGTCCGGCTCCTACACCAGCTGAAGCCGTCCCAGTTGATGAAGAAACCACAACTCAAGCCAGCAGCAGCCGGGAAGTTACAACCAGCTCCTAAACTGTCGGCGCTACCAACAGACAAGATAATCAGTCTGTTGCAAAACGAGCTGGGAAGACACAGCATCAACCAGCTGCGCAAGACACCTGATGGGGTAGTGGTCTTCATCAATAAAAACCCAAAAACCACGGCATTTATCCAGAAGATAACACAAGAGGAGAAAGCCACCATACAGCTTCACCACGACATAGTATTGGAAGCCGCCCGACACAGCATGATGAAACGATGGGTCATTAAACGAGTCAAGACCCGTCTCACCAACGACCAGATCAGGGAGATGCTGACAAGGGAGAACAAGAAACTCAAGATCACCAGTGCCGAGAGGGTCATCGGAAAGAACAACATCACCTCCACGGTCGTCATAGTAACATCGGAGGAACGAGTGATCCCTCAATACATCAGATGGGACAAGAGAGACCAAGTTCCAGAGCACTACATACCGAGAGTGCTGCAGTGCTCTAAGTGCCAGAAGTTTTGGCACACCCGTGCCACCTGTAAGAGTGAGGTTGACGTTTGCAGATACTGCTCTGGACCTCATCCATGCAGTCAGTGCCAGCATGCAAAGATCGACAGGGACTTCAGGAGGCCTAACAATAAGAGAAAATGCGCCAACTGCCTCGGCAACCACGGAGCCAGGTACCTCGGCTGCCCCTGCCACCAAGACAGCAAAGAAGCCATGAAAATCGCCATCAAGTCTAACCTACCATATAAGGAAGCCAGGAGGCAGTACGAGGACACCAACAGACTCACCAAAAATGACAAAGCGCAACTGGAAGGCCAACTGAAGGACCTGAGAACACAGTTCAAAACCATGGAGAAAGGAAAAGCTCAAGACGCAAGAAACACAGATAACAGCCGCTCATCGCATCCTGGACGAAACGAAGCAAGTCCAGCAGAAGATTGAGCAGGATGTAGCTCGAATGGCTGCTATACAGGCTGAGACAGAAGAAAGGCTATCTAGCAGGGAGGGGAGGGGACACAAGAAGCAAGAAACACAGATAACGGCAGTTCAGCCCATCCTCGACGAAAAGAAGCAAGTGCAGCAGAAGATAAAACAGGATGTCGCTCGAATGGCTGCCATAAAGGCTGAGACGGATGAACAGCTATCTAACATACAAGATGTGAAACGAAACACAGAAGACACTCTTGATAAGATACTTGAACTGCTCAAGATCCAGACAACCACACCCGTACCAGCGGATACAAGGGCACAAACAGATGAAGAAGCAACAGAGGAAGGACGATATCGCTCACCACCAAGACCAGACTGACGAACGCCGAGAAGATTCGAAGGCAACTCACGACGGGGAAATTGGAGGAACACCAGGAGAGACGACAATGAACGCAATCAACCCATCAGAAGCCTGGAAGCTGACAACAAGCAGTCCAAAGTACGAAAGACAAATATTGCTCTTCATTTTGGATGTTGTTGATGTCATTTAACCACAACTGTCTGGCATTCTTTTTCCTAATGACTGCTTCTTCACATTGTTTTTTGAACCACCTGTTCTTTCTATGCATGGTTAACACACCGAGACATTCTTCTGCTGTAGTTTGAATTGTATTCTTGATGTTCAACCAAGTTTGGTCAATGCTTTCCTCCAACGGGTTTTGTAGAATTTCATGTTTACATTTTATTTCATCTGCAAATGTCTCTTTGACTGTCCTTTCTCGTAGTTTTTCTCTGTTATGTGTTGGGTGTAATCTTTGTAGTTTAGCATAGAAAGCTCTCTTAAGTGTTATTTTAAATGTTGCTCCAACATGGAAGTGGTCGCCGTAGCACTCAGCTCCTCTATAACTTCTAACTTGTATGTTTGATGCATTTTTTTTTTTTTTTTTTGCTTAATTAAAATGTGATCTATTTGATTATAGGTTCTCTTTTCACATAATTTCCAAGTTTGTTTATATATATATATATCCTTTCTTTGCAGTCTGGTACTGCTGATCTGCAGTCCTTTGGCTTCTGCCGGGTTGATGACTTTCCATCCATTGTCATTTAAAGTTGTATGTAGGCTTTTAATACCGGCAAATTTTTTATGAGTTTGCTCTCTACCTATTTTTCCATTGAAGTCTCCCAACACAATCAGGATGTTCTGTTTGGGGGTTTCTTCTATGACATCTTCCAGATCATTATAAAAGTCTTCTTTAATATCATCTTCTTTCTCTTCAGTTGGTGCATGTACATTAACCATCATTATATTTTTCCATTTACCTTTTATTTGTAATTTACTAATCCTGTCATTAACAGCTTTAAAGTTTAGAATGTCCCCCATAACTCTTTTTTGATGACAAATCCTGTTCCAAATTCATGTTTATTTTGAGTGTTTCCTCCTGTCACCTGTTGTCCCTGGGGTGAGAGGAATCAACAAGCACACTCTTTTAATTCTATATCATCAGCCTTGGAATCTAATTGATCTTTGTCTACACAACCCATTCAGTATCTGGATCGCTATCTCTCTCTTTTCTTACCACAGGACAATACCTCTCTTCATATTCCTCCAGAACATACCCACACAACTCTGGCTTCTAACAAATGATAAAATAATTTAATAAAGAAGAGTGTCACGTGTGTGCAATGTATGTGTATAGACCGTCTGTAGTATAGTCTATTGTGTATGCGAGATGAGACCAGTCAGTTCAGGATCTTTCATCATAGTGTCCGGCCATAACACATCACAACACAGCAAATTCAGAGGGACCTCACCAAATGAGGAGTCTCTCCGGCCAGGGGTCGACTTCTTCCAGTTGATCGTGGATAGTCTGGGTGCCAGGTTACTAATGTAGAATATGGTAGAATAATGTCCAATGAGATCGGAACACACGATGTACTTGATACGTCTATAGAAATCCCGTGACCTAGGAACACTTTCACATATCTCACAAGATCTCAAAACCTTCTGTCTCGTTGGACAATGTTACTGAATGATTCTCTTCACTTTTCAAACCTCTCTACCTACTACAGTCATTGTCAAGTGAGGTGTTTACAGTTCATTAAAATCAGCTGTTTTGGGAACTCAACCACTGACACTTAGCCTTTTCATGATAAACACGCCTGGCTCAGACGAGACTATGATTTGTGGAACGGCGTCCAGTTGCAGAGGCCATTTAGCAAAACTGCACTCGGTGTTACAGCCATTTCCACCTCTCTGAGTTGTCCTTAAGTTCTCAGATACCGTAGAACCTGTCGAAGAGAGAACACCCGGTGAGAGAAACCCGATTCAGACCTATTATATGTGAGTGTAGGCCTAAGGCCGTACTCAGATATTTATATCCTGATCAACATAGAATTAAACTCTGGCATATGGCAGAGGAGTTCATCACATTGGCCTGAGACGTGGTAAGAAAAGGAAAGACTAAAGGAAAGCGAAGAAACCCCAGTAGACACCCTACCGGAAGATCCTACCATTAACATTTCTAATATTCCCCCAACCACCCTCAATCTCACTGAATATCATCCCACGACATAGGTCTTAACCCGCTGAGTTAAACGATATACCACTCAACCTAGTTTAAGCAACGCATCAGCCTGCTGCTGCCGACGCTCCTATAATGGGTTCCCACAACTCCTCATCACTACGCTCAATTCCAAGTATCTCCCACTTGTGCATAGTCAATTACCTGCCTAGTATTAGTGACTACCACAATTGGTTTCCCTTTCCCCGATGATATCATTCCGGCGCGCATTGCCGACAATTTGTGAAGCACTGCCTTTAATTACTTATACATAATCTCTGTCTATTTAATACCTTATGTAATCTATTTCTTTCTAGAATTTAAACCACAAATTCACATTATGGACAAATGTCCGTCGGCTTTAATCAACTCGGGACACAGTAGTTTCTTTTCCCAATTAGAATCGGAAAAGAAAAACACTCCATTTCGTTTCAGTCCATCCAGCCCACTGATTGCAAACTTTTTATCCCGACTGCCGAGAACTGTCTCTGAATGACATAACTGACTTGGCCAGACACCAGGTGTCGATAGGCCCCCTTTCTCTCATTCTCGGATCGGGTAAACAATATACCGACGGGTCCCCCTTTGATCGGCGAAATCCGTCCCCTGCACTCAAAGAATTCTGGTCGGCGGTTGATCTGGGAAAACCTTTCCCAACAACAAAGGGTTGCGGCGCCTAGAGACGGCTGTCTCTGGCAATCCATCATTCTGGTCGGCGTCTCCGGTAATTCCGTGACACCTCCATATATTACAATAATTCCATTTTGCTCTAGAGTACCTTCTCCTGGCCATCTTATTTCTTGAATTGCTGTTATATCCATTTGATATTCACCCAGCTCCCGGGTTAGTTCTTCGGCCGCTCAAGCTCGATATAGTGTCCGTACATTCCATGTTCCAAATTTCAAAAGCTCTTTAACGTTCCAAGGTCGTTGTCCATATAAGTCAGTCCGAATTAGAGGCTTATTTATCTGTTTCGTAACAAAATAGTTTTACAAAGGTGGGGATGTTAACCTCACGCTTCAACCCCCAACCTGGAGGACCAGGGTGTTTCTCTTTGTCTGTTTTCTACACTTTGACCTGTCCGGCTTGGGAAGCCCTGCTGGTAGCTACGCTACAGCCGGCATAGCTCTCAGGGTCATTGAGACACTCAAGCTCCCCCACGACGACAAGGTGGAAACACCTTCGGAGGAGGGGCCGATACTCAGCTTTCAAAAATTGGAGGTGAGATGCTGAGCACGCTAATGCTTAGTTCAGACACTTGTTCAAAGGTTCTCAGCTGGGGGATACGAGGGATCCCCAGAGAGGGCCTGGCCGATACTTGCTCAATGTTGCATGGACTTAAGGTGCTGAGCCGGCAGCACATGTAGCCTACCTCGTGAGCGGTAATTAAGGTGGTAAAGCGGTTTAGTCGCACGAAATGGTTATGATGAAAGTCTGTATCTATACTCATAGAGTGAGCGTAGCTAAAGGTAGAAAAATGTCTCAATAACACGAAATAAAACGCTTGGCTAGCGAATCCAACACGTGGTAGTACGAAGCGAAAGCTATTTGAGTTGATGTCGTCCGCAGACTGACCGTCCCTGGTTTGTGTGGGGAGCGACCAGTGGCAAACCGAAATGCCCAATACATGCAAGTGAGGAATTAAAGCTGCCACGAGCAAAATGTGGCGACTCCTCGGGTGAGCCCAGTCTCAGAGCAACATGTGCCGGCTCTGCATTTATGGAAACCTCCTTGGATAGCGGGAAATACTCATTGTCTGCCCCTGCCTTCCCTTGAGGGTTGACCGTGATGTCTTTGACCGTTCTACCTTGACCAGCTGAGATGTGGGCGACACCACAACAGTAAAAGTCTAACGTCTCTCGAAACCCCGGGAAGGCAAACCCGTAAAAATGCCCGCTGAAGTCGGATGTGCTGGCCTAAGGGTGCAAATAAATCCGGCACAACGCATAAACATCCGAGTGAAATGTCTTTCGTGCTAGGAACAGCACTGACTACCTAGTTCTCCGAATTGCCGGAACAGCTCTGACTAGGTAGTTTCCGAATGTCTGTCGTGCCTCGAACAGCTCTGACGGGCACAATGACAAGCACATGTCAGAATCGAAAACTCGCTGAGTGGATACCGTCTGCAGACCGGCCTGGTTTGTGCGAGAACGGCCCGTAGCGAACAAAATGCCCAATATATTGAAGTGAAGAATTAAAGCAGCCATGAGCAGGACGTGACGATTCCCTTGGTGAGCTTAGCACCGGGGTGCTATGTGTCGGCTCTGCAACTATGGAAGCCACCCTGGATGGCGGAAAATGTCATGGACTATCCCTGCATTCCATTGACGGATGACCGTGAAGTCTTCGACCGTTCCAACTTGACAAGCTGGGATGTGGACGGTACCACAAATGTGAGAGTCTCCCAGGAATGCTAACCTGGTCAAAAATGCACGCTAAAGTCGGATGTGTTGGCCTAAGGCTTTCGGCCCAAGGATGCCTAACCGGACACACCACAATCACATCTGGGGAAAAACACTCCGGGTGAACGCAAAGAAGAAGAAGGTCATGATCTACTTGTAAGTCAAGCAGCTCCAACTACATGTCCTCTGTGGCTGTATCAGCTTCTGCACTAAAAGGGGAACTGAGAATATTCAACTGTGGCTCTAAGTTCTTGAAATCTTGGAATCCCCATCCAAATTTTTCAATCAATGCATCTAATTTGGCTTTGTACTTTTCAGTCATTTCACCAGAAACAGTTTCTTGTTTCAGCAAAGGGAAGTGACAAAATCTTTTTTCACTTGCTTGTCTGGAGAACAGTGAGAGTTTTGCCTGAGATGATTTTACATGTACATACAATTCATGTGCAAACACACCATTGCCCTGAAGTTTGACATTCAGTTCATTTAACTTTTCCATAATTTCAATGGCAAATATAAAGTCTAACTTCCACTCTTTATTGACAATGTTAGTATTAAAGTCAAATTCAATGCTCTTCATCTCCAGGAACATCACTATTTCTTCTCTGAGTTCCCACACTCGCCTCAACGCCTTACCGAGACTCAGTCATCGAACACTGGTGTGGTACAGGGCATTGGAATGTTCAGTTTCCAAATCGTCAAGTAATGCCTTGAACTGTCTGTGATTTCGTCCTCTCTGACAACTGGGTCAATAACATGCTTGATATTCAAAACAGTTTTACACAAACTTTCTTGATGAATCACACAGTGAAGTGATAATAATGTGTGGTCTGGATATTCTGCTTTAATCTTATCACTTATCAACTTTACCAGACCTACATTTTTTTCCAGTCAAAGCACGAGCTCCGTCAGTTGTAACACTTGCCATCTTGTTCCAAACCAACCCAGTTCTTTTAATACAGTTAGTAACAGCATCGAATATATCATGGCCTGCGGTTGTGTCTTTGAGTAACTCTTCAGTGAGTTTGAAAGAAGTGTTTATTCCACGTATAAATATCAATAATTGGGCAGTATCACGTACATAGGTACTCTCATCCAATGCAAGAGAGTACCACAAAAATTGTTTACTTGCATCTTAAAGTTTATGCATCAAATTGTCACTTATCTTGTCAACACGTCTGACCACAGTTCTCCTTGATAAAGTAATGCTGTCAAATCTGGTGTGTGTGTGTGTGTGTGTGTGTGTGTGTGTGTGTGTGTGTGTGTGTGTGTGTGTGTGTGTGTGTGTGTGTGTGTGTTGTGGACACATAATTTTGCTGCATCTAGCATCTGTTCTGTTTTACAATTCTGTGTGACAGCACAAGACTAGCTTACGTTGCAGCATCTTGAATTAAAGATTGTTTAGTGAAAACAGTTTGCAGTTTCTCCAAATCTTTCACTAACTCCAGGCATTTCCTTTCCCTCCCTTCGGTTATAAATTGTATCCGAAATCGAAATGTTTTGTTTTATAATGTCTTTTTAAATTGTACTCCTTGAAGACAGCCACTGACTCACGACAAAACAAGCAAACTCATTTGCTACCAACTTTTATAAAACAGTACTTAGTTGTTCATTCATTATTAAAAATACGGCATTCATCTTCAATCTTACGTTTGTTATTGACACTCATTGTTTTAATAAAATTCGAACAGTTAGAATTGTACAAAACTTTAAAAAGGAAATGAAACAAAACCTACTTCCGGCTGTGTGTGAAAATAAAGTATTAGGAAAACAAGTAGTAAACTGAGAATAAATTTCAAAAATATATCAAGACTACAACAACAAATAAATTAATTTGAAAATTTTAAATGTGAAAATAATTTATAACAGCAAACAAATTTAAATTTAATATTTTCTTGCAAAATACATCCTTTTATTCATCGGAGACATGTATGTTTTTCATAAAATCATCCTTATTAAATATTCACATGTCGATAAATATTTCTCTATTTGAAAATCGATAAATTCGCATTTTAGCAGTACATGATTCCAAATGTTGCTGTATGTAACCGGGGGCGGGGTTGGGGTGAGCGCCCAACCTTGCATAATTACCTCAATGACTCGTGCATTCATCACCTACGCAGCAAAATTCCAACTCCTGGCCTTCTCGTGGCGGAACTGTTTTAACTAACAGGAGAAGGGGCGGCGGCGAGTCGCTAGTGCCGAGAAATAACCAGAACGCTCTAGATGTGTATGCACGTTCAGATGTGTGTGTGCGTACCTACACACCTAAACTCGAGTAAGACCACAGTCTGCTCTAGCAAAAGAAAGGTGCTGAAGACGGAGGCAACCAGCCAGGAGGCGCACGACAGAAATCAGGATGTCACGCAATCACGCGTAATGAAATATGGCGACTTCTGCTAAATGGCATGGTGCTCGCCCTGCTTTGGACACCCAGACAGCTGCAATGCCGGGCCCTATGCCTGGAAAGGGTCCAACCACGAACGAACGAACGAATTAAAGGTCTTTATTTTCAAAGGATTAAGAATTGGTCACGCAGGTCTGACATTCTGCCCTTCTTCTCTATTTCCTCTCATACATTCTTTCATTCAACATCACTTAAGAAGCAAATTTTGACAACAAAAGAACAATAGCATTAAAACGCCTGAAAAATAATCAATAACAAATGACTCACTGAAGCAGTGTTTAACATGGGCATTATAAATACCTAAGGAGGGTGTAACGTGCCATACATATGGGAATGTTTTTTGGCTAGTTGTCGTTTGAGATAAGTTACCTGTATTATTGTTTGTTTGTTTGTTTGTTTTTTTTTTTTTTTTTGTTTTTTTTTTTTTGTTTTTTTTTTTGTTTATTTTGTTTATGGGGGAGTGTATTCTGTACTGAGGTAGTGTTCAAACGGGTTGCGAATGTATGTATAGTGGTGGTGTCGTTGATTTCTTGTGGAAGATTGTTCCACAACTGAGCGGCAGAGTATGCTAAGCTTGTTTTATATAAGTCTATCATAGGTTTAGGGACATGAAGTATATTTAGTCGTTTGCTATGTCTTGCATTATATTTAAACAATGACCAAAAGTATTTTGGAGCATTTTGAAATAGGATTTTGTGAATTATTTTGGCCTTATTAAAAAGTAGGCGTTGGTGGAGTGGCAGTAACCGAAGACGTATATGTAGGTTAGAATTGTCGGTAAGCTTTTCACCATTAATTAAACGCACTGCCCTTTTCTGGAGTGAATAAAGGCGTTTTGTTATTGATTCGGAGCATCCATCCCAGATTGTGGAGCAATAATCAATATGTGCTTGCATGTGGGAAGTATAGAATATCTTTCTTGTGTTTTCGTCAAATTTAATTTTGGCAAGTTGGTATAGTTTTTGCCGGTCTCTCTGGCTGTGGGGTTACAACACTTTCTCTCTGTAATCCCGTTTATCACGCAGAGTCTCGCAGCGGAGCGAGAACTGAGGTGGTTCGACCCCCGCTCGTGACTTGCGGATACTGAGCCGGCCGCTCAGAAAGCAATGGCAAACTACTGAGCGTAATCTTGCCAAGAGATCAACAGACAGCTGAAAGATGCTGCTGTTGACAGCTAAGTCCTGTAAAAGGATACGCAAAACATTGGTATAGTTTTTGGCTATTTGTTTAACGAGAGCATGAACATGTGAGTTAAAGGTTAGATTTTGATCTATGATAAGACCCAGTGCCTTGTGCTCGGTTACACTTTCTATAGGCATGCTACCAATGTGCAGCTGTAGAGTTCTCTGCGAGTTTAGCGTATGAAGTCTTTGCATGGTTCCTATTAACATAGACTTTGTTTTAGTAATGTTAATTTGCATGCGGTTTGCATGACTCCAGTTAACTACATTATTTATTTCCTGTTGCAAGGATAATTCTAGTACATTACGATCAATAACGTTTGTATATACTGTGCAGTCATCAGCAAATAGATCGCAGGTCGACGACAGATTTAAGGGAAGATCATTTATATAAATGGCAAATAACAGAGGGCCAAGAATAGACCCCTGAGGTACTCCAATATTAATGGTAATGGCTTGAGATAAAGCTTTATTGTGTGATACTACATACTTTCTGTCTAATAAAAATGATTTTATTAATGTCACTATATTAAAGCTTACTTTCATTGTTTTAAGTTTTTTTAATTAGAATAGTATGAATAGTATCGAATGTTTTTCTAAAGTCTATAAACACCGCTCCACATAGAGTATTGTTGCTAATATTTTGATGCCAGTTTTCTTTCATGTTTGTTAAGGTCCTACGACAAGAATATTTTGGCCGAAATCCTGACTGACTGTCAACTATTAGTTTGTGGCGAACTAAGTGCTCTAGTGTTGTTTTGTGGATGTGCTTTTCTAGCGGTTTGGATAGTGAGGATAATATGGAAATTGGCATATAATTACTCATGAGACGATCGTCTAGAGAACCAGCTTTTAAATGAGGATACACTTTAGCGATTTTAAAGGCTGATGGGAAGTGACATTTGGTGAGACACTGATTATATATAAAAGTTAGTGACTCGCAGATCGTCGGTGCAGCATGGCGAAGGATCCTATTACTGATTCCATCTAGTCCTGATGAGTTATTGTTTTTTAGATTACTGAGATGAGTAAATACTTCAGTGGTAGTCATTAGCGATATGTTGGAGGGAATGTCTCCATAGCATTTGTTCTCACAGAATGATAATAAAGATAGGTCATGAGACGCATCTGGTATTGCAGCCTTCAGTTGGTTTATGTCGGACTGAAAGAATCTACTGAATTGATCACGTGTAACCTGATTTGATGGTAATGATTGTGATGATTTGTGTTTGTTTGTCAAGGTATTAATTGCTTTCCATATATTTTTAGTGTTGGTTTTATCTATTATTAAGGTTCCAAATGTTACTGTATGTAGCTGGGGCGCAGTGTTAGGGTGAGCGCCCAACATTGCTTAAATACCCCAATGGCTCGTGAATACATAGCCTCTGCAGCAAAAGTCCAACTCCTGGCCTTCACGTGGCAGAACTGTTTCTACTAACAGGAGAAGGGGCGACGGCGAGTTTCTGGCGCCGAAAAATAACCAGTATGCTCTAGATGTGTATGCACGTACATGCATGCGGAAACACGTGTGTGCGCGCGTACACATCTAAACTCGAGTGAGACCATAGTCTGCTCTAGCAAAGGAAAGGTGCTGAAGACGAAGGCAACCAGACGGAGGCGCACCATAGAAATCAAGATGCCACGCAATTACGCAAAATGGAATATGTCGTCTACTGCTAAATGTTATGATTCTCGCCCTTCTTTTGACCCCCCAGGCAGGTGAAGTGACGGGGCCTATTCTCTAAAGGGTCTAACCCCAACTACTGAAGGTCCTTCTCACATGTCCTGTTTAGCCAGGGGACATGAGAATAGAACGGCTGGCCATACTAAACAAAGACTTAAAATAATGCACTGGAATGCGGAGGGAGTCAACAAAAAAAAAATAGAATTGGAAAACATCCTGGACCAAGAAAACGTAAGCGTATGTTGCTTGCAAGAAACTCACCTCAACGAAAATATAGCCTTTAAAATCAGAGGCTACCAGTGTTACCGATCTGACCGACAGGACAGGCGAAAATGTGAGATACTGACCCTTGTAAAAAAAATAACATCACTGCTTCCAAAATCGAAGTCTACATGGAAGGGGCTGAGTATCAGACACTTAAACATAAGACAGGCAATACAGACCTAATCTGATCAGTTACTACTGTCCAAGTGATCGCCCACAGGCACTGGACACACTACCATTAACAGAAAAAATGATTGTGTGTGGCGATTTCAATAGCCACTCGCAGAGTTGGGGCTATGATCACATGGACCAGAGAGGAGAGAGACTGGAAGACTGGCAGGGTGAGAATAGATTCATCTTGATTAACAAGCCGTCTGACCCACATACTTTCTACTCGAGATCATGGCACACTACAACTACACCTGACCTGGCTTTTCATTCACCAGACCTGGAGTGGAACATTACACGAATTGTTGGGAAACAACTTGGTGGCAGTGATCATCGGCCAGTCTTTCTAACTGTAGAAAATGAGCTTGTAAGTGAAAGCATCTCCCTCTCGAGGTGGAACTACAAGAAAGCAGACTGGGCAATGTACAAGAATCGCACCAGCATGCTGGTTAGAAACCTGAACACTGAGAAAGACATCAATAAAGTAGTTGAAGAGTTTGGGAAATGCATACTACAGGCAGCGCGAGAAACGGTACCAAGAGGAGCCCGTAAACAATATAAACCCTACTGGAATAGTGAACTGGAACAGTTGCGCAATGATGTGGAAGTGTGTAGAAAGCAAGCAGAGGCCACACCCAGCCAAGAGCACCACAATAAATTCCGGCACGCACAAGCCAAATTTCAAAGGGCGAAGCTGCAGGCTAGACGGAAAAGCTGGCAGGAGAAAACGGAGTCTCTGAACTTCTAAAGAGACACAAGAAAATTGTGGAAGCTTATAAAACAACTTAACGATGAGAGCACAGGGAGAAACTCAAAAATTGCACTACGTAAAGATGGAAACATCTTAACAAGAAAGCAAGCAGCTGACCATTTTGCGGACTCATTCGCACAAGATAACAATGTCAAAATTAGTCCAGAGAAACAACAAGAGATTCGAGAGAAACGGGCAACATACAGGACAGAAGGAAATAATACCTGAGGTTCTGGAGGCACCCATCACAATCAGCGAACTGGAGCTAACCATATCAAAACTGAAAATGAGAAAGTCACCAGGAGCTGATGGTATCTCCAATTAAATTATCAGGAACCTAGGAACAGAGACCAAAGCAAAGCTGTTGCAGATCTTCAATAACAGTTGGACCTTAGGCATTGTTCCACAAGCCTATAGAGAAGCAATCATGATACCCCTCCTAAAATCAGGGAAAGATGGTTCCTTTGCCTCCAGCTAAGACCAATTAGCCTCATCAGCTGTCTCTGCAAAACAATGGAGCGCATCATCAATCACAGACTGCAGTGGTACATTGAAAGTAAAAACATCCTCTTGCCACAGTGCTACTCTACGGAAGATCAGACAACCTAACTCTCTCAAGAAATTGAGGATGCATTCCAAGAGAAGAAGCTGATGCTTGCGGCATGGATAGATCTGAAGAAAGCCTTTGACAAAATCTGGAAAGAAGGTCTGATGAAGAAACTGAGAAACTGCAAAGTCAATGGAAGAATGTACAAATGGGTGAAAGCATACTTGCACAACAGAAGAGCCCGAGTACAGGTAGACGGACTCAAGAGCAAGAAAGTACTACTGCGTCACGGTGTTTCCCAGGGCGGAGTCTTGTCCCCACACTTTTTCTAATCTTCATCAATGATCTCGTTGCTAATCTACCGCATGGAATTAAAGCGGCAATGTACGCCGATGACCTGGTTCTATGGAGCATAAATGAACATGCATCAGTGCCCACCAGATTGCTACACAGAGCTGTAGATACATTTGTTGCATGGGCAAATAGATGGTGTGTCAGCATAAACACTGACAAGTGCAGCACCACCATATTTACCCTCTCTCCAAAACAAAAGGCATTGATGATCCATATAAATGGAACACCCCTAAGAGAATATAAAGAACCAACATACCTTGGAGTAACATTTGATGCAGGCTGACATGGAGAAAGCACATCAACAAAGCAGTAGCAAAAGCCAGAAGGAAAATGGCAATACTCAGAAAGTTAAGTTGAACCACATGGGGAGCCAGTGGGAAAATACTTTGCAAAGTTTACCAACAGAGCATACGACCACGCCTGGAATACGGGTCAACTGCGTGGTGTTCGACATAAAAAACCACACTACAAGAGCTGGACAAGGTGCAAAATCAAGCACGTAGAGTCACCACAGGAGGGATGAGATCAACCCCTATAGTGGAAATGGAGAAGATGGGGAGGACACAAGCACTGAGAGAGCGCAGAGATACGAAAACACTAATACAAGCAGAAAAGTTCCTCAGCTTGCCAGGCCACCCTATGAAGAACAGATTTGAAAACCTAGCTATGGTGCGGTTGAAAAGAAGTAGTTTTATCCACCAGGCTAAACGACTCTGCAGAGAAACCACCGATCTGCCCACAGTTGGTATCCCCCTAACAACTATTCCAGAGCAAACTCCATGGAAAGATGAACATAGACTATCATTACAAATCCAGACAAAAGTGAGAGGAATATTTGACAAGGAAGAACAGAACAGTGTGCAGCGCAGAACAACCACTCTCAGCTTCCTTGATGAAGAATACCCATAGGACCTCTGGATCCGAGTCTACACAGATGGGTCGGCACAAATTTCTGTTCAAAATGGAGGAGCGGGAGTGTACATAGAATACCCAAATAATATTATGGACACAGCCATAAAGTACTGCCATAACAATGATGCAGAAATTTAGGGAATCAAAATAGTAACAGAGAAATTACTAAATACACGCAATGGTACACAACCTGTGGTGTTATTGACAGATGCAAAATCAGTACTCGAGGCATTCCTGTCTGGGAAATTGCCAGTACTAAGGACACTACTTTCTGAACTTAGCAGTCAGCATAAGGTCACCATACAGTGGATACCATCCCACTGTGGAGTACCCGGAAACGACAGAGCTGATCAATTGGCTAAGGAAGAAGCCAAAGAAGAACAGCCTGATGTGCCCGTTACATACCACCAAAAGAAAAGAATGATCAAATCAGTCAGAAAGCCACCAAAATCTGCTCAAGATGACTACCACAGTATGGACAGACTAGAACAAGTCATTATTCTGCGCCTCATAACAGGACACAATAGATTACGCAACCACATGTATACAAAATTCAAGATTGGTGAAGCAGCCATGTGCACATGTGGATTGGCGTCGCAGACAGCAGAGCACATACTCCAAGACTGCCCAAAATATAACATATCTAGACAAACCTTCTGACCTAGAGAGATGACAGTGGAAGATAAACTCTATGGACCGCTGTGTGAACTGAAAAAGACAGTTAAATTCAAACAAGAGACAACATTGCAGATATAGGCATATTTCAAGCGAACGAAAGAAGAAGAATAATCTATTATTAAGTTCTTAAAATAGTTTTCCTTTTCCTTTCCAATAACGTATTGAACTTTGTTTCTCAAACTACGGTACATAGTTAGATCTCTATTTTTATGTGCCTTGTCCCGGTCTCTCATAAGTTCAACTACCTCCTGTATGATCCACGGGGGCTTAGTGTGATGTCTAACACGAACTTTCTTAAATGGAACATGCTTATCAACTATACTTAGAAAGGTCTTCAGCCAGTTGTCCAGAGCATCGTCTGGGTCAGGAAGCTGGTAAACATCACCACAGCTACTGGAAGTCCTTCTCAGATGTCCTGTGAAGCCTGGGGATCTGAGAATAGAGCGTCTGGCCATACCAAACAAAAACTAAAACTAATGCCCTGGAATGCGGAGGAAGTCAGCCCAAAAAAAAAAAAATAGAGCAAGAAAACATCTTGGACCAATAAAAGGTTAGCGTATGTTGCTTGCAAGAAGCTCACCTCAACGAAAACGAAATGATGTCTGGGAAATTGCCAGTACTAAGGACACTACTTTCTGATCTTAGCAGTCAGCATAAGGTCACCATACAGTGGATACCATCCCACTGTGGAGTACCCGGGAGCGACATAACTGATCGATTTGCTAAGGAAGAAGCCAAAGATGAACAGCCTGATGTGCCCGTTATATACCACCAAAAGAAAAGACTGATCAAATCAGTCAGAAGGAAATCAAAACCTGCTCAAGACGACTACCACGTTATGCAGAGACCAGAACAAGTCATTATTCTGCGCCTCAGAACAGGACACAATAGATGACGCAACCACGTGTATATAAAATTCAAGATTGGTGAAACAGCCATGTGCACATGTGGATTGGCGTCGCAGACAGCAGAGCACATACTCCAAGACTGCCCAAAATTACAACATGTATAGGCAAACCTTCTGGCCTAGAGAGACGACAGCGGAAGATACACTCTATGAACTGCTGAGTGAACTAAAAAGGACAGTTAAATTCATACAAGGGGCAACATTGCTGTTATAGATATATTTAAGGTGAACGAAAGAAGAAGAAGCATTACATTACGAAGGTCAATGACTGTTTACAAAAATAGATAATTAGAAAGCAAGTTTATCATAAATGTTAAAACATTCATAATGGTACATGAAATTCTGTAAAATTCAACAAAATAACTTAAAAACGAAGTAAACATTTTAATTTCTAGATGCCCTCGCGGACAGCATAAAATCAGTTGCCGGGCCTCATGCGGCCCGCGGGCCGTAGTTTGCCTACCCCTGCCTAGGTTAAATGAAACTGTGCTGAGTGTTAAAGCCATGTGGTGATAGACACCCAATCAAGAATATGAGACGTTTATCTGTATTTTTCTGTTTTTCATCAGAAGAGCACCTGTCTTTGACGCTTTTGTTGCCCCAGTCCTCATAACGACTTGTCTTGACCTTGACTGGACCCACCAAACTCTGTTTATCCCTCCCTTGTATCCCGTTGTTTGGCAACACCATGCCTCGGTCAAGTAAAGGACCCGCAAAACATTGTTTATTGTCTCCCGTGGGCCGTTGTTGGCTCCGCCTTGAATCAGTCCTATAAAGTACCCGCCAAACTCTGTTGAATTCTCGCCCGTCTCCCGATGTTTGACGCCACCTTGGCTTAGTCCTGAAAATGACCCAACAAATTCTGTTTAATATCGGCTTGTCTACAGTGGATTGGCTTAGCCTTGCCTCGATCTTGAAATGGACCCGCCAAACTTTATTGATTCCCCACTCATGTCCCGTTGTTTGGCGAAACTTAGCATCGGTCCTGAAATAGACTCGCCAAGCTCTGTTGAATTCTCGCCCGTCTCCCTGTGTTTCATGCCGCATTGTCTCGGTCATGAAAAGTACCCGCCAAACTCTGTTCAATCCTCGCTCGTCTCCCGTGGTTTGGCGCCTCCCTGCCTAGTCCTGAAAAGGAACCGTCAAACTCTGTTCAATCCACGCTCGTCTCTCTGCATCCGTCAAACACTGTTCAATCCTCGCCGTCCTGTGTTTTGGCATCGCCCTGCTTCGGTCCTAAAAAGATCCGCCAAACTCTGTTGAAACCTCACTCGTCTCCTGTGGTTTGGAGCAGCCCTAATTCTGTCCTGGAAGATCCGCCACAACTTTGTACAATCCTCACTCGTCTCCCGTTGTTTGACGCCTCATGCCTCGGTCCTGAAAAGGACCCGCCAAACTCTGTTCAACCCTCACTCGTCTCCCAGTGTTTGACGCCGCCGTAATTTGGTCCTAAAAAGGACCCGCCAAACCCAGTTGAATCCTCACTCGTCCCCCGTGGTTTGGTGCCTCTCTACCAAGGTAATGAAAAGGCCCGCCAAATTGCTGGATCCTCGCCCTCTCCCGTTAGTTGGCACTGCTCTACATCGGTCATGAAATATGATATGCCAAACTGCTGGATCCACACTCGTCTCCTGTAGTTTAACGCCGTCTTGCCTCAGTCCTGAAACGGACCTGCTAAACTCTGCTGGATCCTCGCCCGTCTCCCATGGTTTAGCGCCGCCTTGACTCGGTCCTGAAAACGACCCTCCAAACTCTGCTATATACTCGCCCTCGTCTACTGGTTTGGCGCCGCTCTGCCGCTGTCCAGTAAAAGACCCTCTAAACTCTGTTGAAACCTCGCTGTTCTGCCGTGGTTTTGCACGGCCCTGTTTGGTCCTGACAAGGACCCGCCACAACCCTGTTAAATCCTCGCTCATCTCCCATGGTTAGACGCCGCCCTAATTGGGTCCTGAAAAGAAACCGCCACAACGATGCCCAATTCTCGCTCGTCTCCCGTGGTTTGGCGCCGCCTTGTTAGATCCTGAAAAGGACCCTCCGAACCATGTTCAATCTCAGCTCATCCCTAGTAGTATGGCTCCGCCCTGCCTCTGTTCTGAAAGGGACCCGTGAAACTCTGTTTAATCCTCGCTCGTCTTCCTGGATCCGCCAAACTCTGTTGGTTATTCGTGCTTGTCCCCTGGTTTGGCGCTGCTTTGCCTGGGTCCTGAAAAGGACCAGCCAGACTGCTGGATCCTAACCCGTTTCCCGTTAGTTTACGCTGCCCTACCTCGGTCCTGAAAAGGACACGTCAAACTCTCTTCAATCATCGTTCGTCTTCCTGGATCCGTCAAACTCTGTTGAAACTTTGCCCTGCTCCCGTGGTTTGGCGCCGCTCTGCCTTGGTCCTGAAAAGGACCCACCAAACTCTGTTGAATCCTCGCTTGTCTCCCGTTGCCTTGAGCCGTCTCGCCTGGTCCTGAAAAGGACCCACCAAACTAAGTTTGGCTCATTCCTAAGTAACCTGATCGCGGACCTACGAGAGGTATCCTAGCGATTCACAAACGTGACAGCATAATACCTACATGTTTCTGTTGCTGCTGCTTCCTCCTTTCATCTGCCAATGGAGCATGGCTCTCAGACAGCTCACGCCAATCCCTCCTCACCTTTGCTGAATCATTCAGCTCCCTCCATGGCCTCCCTACATTATTATTCGCCTCTCTCTAATTTTCTGCTCCTTGCATTTCAAGCCTCTATCTAATCTTGTCTTTCCCTGTTGCAACACTCAGGTACCATTTGGCTTGAATGACCCTGTGCCTATCCACCATTGTTGGTAGCGCCAGGATATGCCTCACGCATATAAGTGGTATGTCCTGTGTGCACCCCAGGATCACCCGCTTGGCCGCATTTTGTATGCGCTCCAACTTCTCAAGTTGGCTCTTTGATACTGTCAGTAGCCCCAACCAAGCCATACTCATAAACCATTTTAGATTGGGTAGACTTAAGAGACCAGGTCAATGTTACCATTCCTAAAGTTCCCGTTATGGATCGAACCGATGATTCGCGGACCGCCAGCCAACCTTGAACATGACAGCAACAGAGGCTGAACATGACAGCAACAGAAGCTGAACATGACAGCAACAGAGGTGGAAAATGACAGCAATAGAGGCTGGACATACAGCAACAGAGGCTGAACATGACAGCAATAGAGGCTGAACATGACAGCAACAGAGGCTGAACATGACAGCAATAGAGGCTGAACATGACAGCAATAGAGGCTGAACATGACAGCAACAGAGGCTGAACATGACAGCAAAAGAAGCTGAACATGACAGTAGTAGAGGCTGATCATGACAGCAAGAGGTGGAAACATCTGGCTTATGCTAGAGAGAAATTGCCAATGACTGTTGGGGGTGGGTGGGGAGAGAGGGAAGAGAGAATGCGTTCTGCACAGGACAAGCCAGTGGATGATGGTGCTGATAATGACGATGACAATAATGATAGTGACAATGATGGTGACTAAGATGGCGATGATGAGACTGGATTATGAAGACAACAATAACTACTGTTAGAAATAAAATTAAATGAACTCTGATAGAGCAGCCTGTTAAAATGGACTTGGTTGTTAGGAAATTGGCTCTAAGTGGTTCATCCGGACTCATTACATGCTTACTTTTGTTGGATGCCTGCGCCGATTCTCTACATCATCGTGCCATCCTTTGAAAATAGAGATTAAGTAGCAGAAGTTGCATTACTTCACTCGGGACAGATACTGAAGCTTATAGGGCGGGAAACCCCAAGAGGAACAGAGGCAGAGGCAGACCGAGAGAAATGATGATGGATGGACTGAGACAATGGCATGGGAGAATATCATCAGAAGAGTTGATCCACATCTCCAAAGAACGCTGTCTATAGAGAGATATGAACGCCTACGCCAGCTGGCAGAGCACTTGATGATGATTTTTCTTTTTAAGGGCTACATTAGAAATGAAGAAAAACAACAATATTAAAACCAGCAACCAATTTGAAACTAAGAAAGGTAAGAACTGGTAAGAAAGAAAACAATTAGAAGTGTGAAACTCAAGCTATTAAAGGAGAAGAAAACGACCAGTTTGAAACGTAGGATTGAGACAGGAACAGATTCAGATTGCTTCCCCTGTCCTTGGTCGCTCTTCCAGCTAGGAAGTCACGACAGTTGTGTTTCCGGTGTATTGTTTGGAAGTTGTCAGTCGGAAAGTGGAAAGCATTTGTTTACCATAGTTGTGGATATATTTCTTCAAAGAAAAGATGATGATGGATTTGAAACGGAAAGCAATGGACGGAGCGGTGGTTCCTTTTAAAAGACCTAGGCAAGATTTAATTGTTTCTGGAACTCATCATGCAGGCCACATCGTTCAATCTGTAAGTGTTGCTGTGAAAAACCAGTTTTCGATAATGTAAATGTAATCAATGTAAATGTTGACTGTAGTATAATACAGTAGTATTATTACTTAATATTACTTTTATCAGAGTCAGTACACTCGTATGTGTAACTCATTGTAAAATACAGTGAATTTAATAGTAGTCAACACTTTAATATATTTGTCAAAATTATAATTTTACACAAATGAAACCGGTCAAACCGGAACCGCAACTGATGGAATGGAATGGAATGGAATGTTACACTGAATGTATTTAAACAAAGAAAAATGTGTTGCATATCCCTTACGGGACGTTGCAGTTAACACCAGCATTTTTCATCTGCTCTTGATGTACTAGGCAAGTGTTATGTTCAGTAGTTAAGTTTGCCTCTGATTTTTGAATGACCGGCTCCCATACCAGCACGTTATAACACAACGCGACGCTGTCTGCTGCACAAATCGGTCGCAGCTGAGTTTTGAACGCCTGGTACCCGACTCATGAACCGTGTTCGCAAGCCTTTGGCCACGGAGACCGGCGAAATGTATATACAACTGGAAAAAAAGGGGGTTTTTTTTAAGCACCTGCACTAGCTGCGGATGCTATAATGCATGTCACGTTCATTTTCATTCACCTTCCAAGGTTCTGTCAACTCCACGGTGATATTAATTTTGTTAGGAATTTATTAATAAATTGTAAGTTAAGTCAAATTTTTATGTTTTTCAAAGAATAGAATCACATGCCAGTTTGTACCAGTGAAACATTAGAATTCTTTGACAACGTTAGAATTCTTTGACAATTTCTTAGGTTATGGAAATGATACAGACTAGAGGTAGTTCATTAACCCTTTTGGGATGATTCGGCCGGAAAATTGGCCCTGACGTCACCACACGGTCATAGTGAAAAACCCGATTCGGCCGATTTGGCCTATCCCGTTGTAAGAACTGCTTTGATTGGTTAGCTTTTAATAGTACAGACCAATCAAATGCTTCCTTGCAATCGTCAGCCATTTTGGCCTTCATATTGCCATTTATAGCATGATTCAAACAAGTGGATATTATTTTGTGCTTTTTTTCCCGAAGTAACCCATTTTTTCGTGGATTTTTGAGTTCTAAAATGGCCAGCTTTGAACCCGAAGACGTACTAGCATTGTCTAGCTCTGATAGTAGCGATTTTGTCAGTTCAGGACTGTCAGATAATGACTTTATGCGGCCGCCATAGACTTAGAGGACGCATATAACAGAGTATCTTTCGAGCACTTGATGCAAACCCTCCTCAGACTGAAAGTGCACCCTCACCTTGTACGATGGATAGCTGCAGTTCTGCTCCAAAGGAAGGTGGTGCTAAGATGCAGGAGTTGGTCTTCTGAGCCGATAACGATATGTCCAGGATTGCCGCAGGGTTCACCACTGTCACCAGTACTATTCAACGTGTATACGGCGCCGATCACTGAACAACAGTTGGACGGGAGGGGTAGGACTCTGTCATTCGTTGACAATATCCTCGTGTATCGACAGGGTCGAGATAGACAGGCGGTTGCCAATGATATGCAGGGCGAACTAGATCGAATTTCCTCATGGTGTGCTGATGCTGATGCCGTTGTCAACCCTGCAAAGGCAACGGTTACATGGTTCTCACTAAACAACCATATTGTGAAAACAGACCTGCCGGCAGTAAGAATGGATGGGAGCAGTTTGAGTAGAACCCAGTCAATGACATATCTTGGCGTGAGGCTTGATCGTAGCCTGTCCTTCAGAGATCATGTCGACTGTGTCATAACAAAGGCTCGAAAAGGTTTGTCAGCAATGAGAGTCATGGAGACTGCCAATATCGAGCAAAGACTGCTAATACTTCTGTTCCAAGGACTTGTGCTTTCACGCATCGAGTATGCCCTGGCCATCCTCACTGTCAGCCCTACACAGATTTGAAGACTTGAAAAGGTACAAAATAAAGCCATGCGCATCATTTTGGGCTGCACGAGAGACACCAGTTGTGTAGCAATAAGATACCTCCTTGACATCCCGACAATGGAACACAGGATCAAGATCTGGAGAGCTCGTGCATACTTAAAAATAAGTGCAGATGAGCAGCACCCTCTGCATGACGCTATATTCAGAGAAAAGGGTGACAGGCTAAAGAGGGGCAAATCATAGATGGGTCGGGCGGAAGATGTCTTCAGACAGGTCTGCAGTCTTACCAGTATCAACCCCAGCAAGGAATGGGTGCCGGTGCCTCCAGCTTTTAAGTGCACTTTCTCCTGCATTATCACACTCGACAGACGGTGCAGAGAGCAGAACCCTGCCGCTGTTAATGCAGAGGTTAATGCGCTCATCTATGAACACTCAGATAGCCCCGAAGTGCTCATCTATACAGATGGATCTGTTGTAAAGCAGCAGAGAAGTGCGTGGGCATTTACAGCCCGTTCAGCAGGCCGAACCGTTCAAGAATCCAGTGGTGCCCACTCTATGACCACGATCAGCATGACGATGGAGGTGATGGCAGTTACACAGGCTTTCATATGCCTGGAATCACAGCATTATACCAACGTGTGTGTACTAAGTGATTCAATGAGCATGATTCAGAAGGTCGAAGCTGGATCTGTACGTAGACAGTGGACTGAATCGCTGCGGAAGTCTGTTGTCCGTAAAGTCACCTTCATCTTCGTCCCGGGACATGCGGGAGTCGAGGGAAATGAACGAGCTGACAAACTGGCTGGCTCTGCACCCCCTGTAGATGGCCAGCCCATGGATCGTGCCGATGTTATTAACGTCCTTAAAGATATGGCGAGAACAGAGGACTTTGAAGTCAGTGATTCCACATCGCTGTCCAGGATGAAAGACCTGGGAGTAAGAATCGGCACAGCCAGACGCGAGAGGTACATCTGGAAAACAAAGCGCCTCGTCAACCAACACAGAACTGGCACTATTAACCACCGGACGCTGATGAATATGTTGGGGGGAGGATCTGAGCACCTATGGACATGTCCGGAGTGCAACGAAGATACCCCAACTGATAACTGAATAACTGACATTAGTGATACAGAAAGTGCCCATGAGGATTTCAACCTCATGTCCCCGTAGTTTTGTGTATTGGGAATAAAGAAGATCATTTTATCTATACCCTTTCATGGCAATGGCCGGACCAAAAAACATGTCACCAGTTGATAGCCAACCTATTACAAATATCAATAGGGACTTCATAGTTGTTGTTTATTTAACCATAAGTGTTTACAATTATTCTAAAGTGGTGTAGGTATTCAATGAGGAAATTTTAAGTGCGTACCTTTTTTTTTAATATTTAGTACCAATTCATACATAATCTTCTTCTTCTTCTTCAGCGTTCCGAGCCATTGAGGTTCTTTGCTGCAAATACAATCCGTCTCCATTCGTCTCTCTGGTGGACCTTCTCTTGCCAGTCGTTGATTCCAAGTGCTTGTAGGTCTGTACATGTATTATCTCTCCACCGCCTTCTTGGTCTACCTCGGGGTCTACGGTCATTTATTTCCTGAGTGTAAGCGAATTTTGTTTCCCTATTATCTTCCATTCTTTCTATATGCCCCAGCCATTGTAGTCTATTAGCCTTCATGATACCAGTGATTAGCGGGGACTTAAACAGATCATAAATGTCTTTGTTACTTCTTCTTTTCCACTCTCCACTTTGTGTATCCCTAATGGGTCCAAAGATGCGTCTTAAAATTTTGTTCTCAAAGGTTTGTAACAAGGCTTCGTCTCCTTTCGTGCTAAAAGCTGGTAAAAAAATTAATATAATATAAAGGTACAGAGACAGTACAATTCTCTAGAAAATTAAAGGAATCTAACATAAATGGGGAATGTTAAAAAATTCATTTTTTGTTGTTGTTTTTGTTTTTTGCTTATTCACTGACTTTGCACAAATGAGAATCAGTGAAAGAATGTAGAAAATCAATCAGAATAACCCCAGAATTGAAATAAGTAAACTAGAGGATGAACAGCAGTTGACATGGCCAGGAAGATAAGAGCACTCACTCTTAAACTTCAAGTTCACTGATGATGGAGTAAGGGGTTCAGTCCCTACACTGGCATTAAGTTGGGCTTACACGTTTACTCGTTCTGAAAGAAATGGCCTAAAAATAAACCTGGGGTTGATCGCAATATCCTGAAAAAGGTATGCTGCATTTTTTGTTTAATAGATGAACATATACAACTTTAGAATACCTAAGATCACAGGAAGGAACAATAATGGGAACAGATGACACAATTGTAAGATAACAGAATGTATTTGTGAACTATATACTATGATAAAATGTAATGTAATACAAAATAATGATATCAGAAATATAAACTCAGAGGTCCATCTATGTTGGCAGCAGAAGTTAAGAGAATAAAAGTATACGATGAAAATACAGAAAGTCTCAAAGCCACAACATCTATAGCATCAATCAATCAATCATGTGCCATGCCGGAAAGCGTGGGCGGTCATGACTCGCCATTTCACTCAATTACCAGAGTCGTGGATCAGCTCAGTGTTCCTGTCTCGTCCATGCCATGTGGCCAAGCCATCCAGATATTTTCCTCTCGGTCTTCCTCTTGGTCTGTTCCCTTCGATCTTGCCAGTTGTCACTAAGTTCTCCAGTCCATTTCTTCTCATAACATGTCCAAAAAATTTTGACTGTCTACGTCTAATTTCTCTAATCATAGCATGGGGTACCATTAATCTTTATTGATGACGCCGAACTAGCGATGGTAGACCATTTTACATATCTAGGATCAGTGGTAAATAGAAAATTATCCCTAGATCAGGAAATCAACATCCGGATTGGTAAGGCAGCAACAACAATGTACAGGTTAAGAAAAAGTCTGGGAGAACAGGAAGCTTACTGCCAAAACAAAAGTCCTTGTCTATCAAGCCTGTGTCCTTAGTACTCTTCTTTATGGCAGTGAAACCTGGACAACTTACTCACACCAAGAGAAACATTTAAACAGCTTTCATATGCAGTGTCTGCGAAGAATTCTTCGTATTAAGTGGCAAGACAAAATCACAAATACTGAAGTATTGGAAAGATCAGGTTGTGTGATGGTTTATTCCATGCTCAGTCTTCGTAGACTTAGATGGATAGGACATCTTAGGAGGATGGATGATGGTAGAATACCAAAGGACTCTTTTTTGGTGAATTACAGATGGGTAAGAGATCTCAGGGTCGGCCTCTACTACGATACAAAGATGTGTGTAAACGGGACATGATTGATACAGGCATTGATAATGCACATTGGGAGCAAGTCGCAGCTGAACGTGTTGCATGGAGGGCAAACATCAGAAATGGAATAAAGACAGGAGAAAATTATTGCAGATAAGTCACACACCGAGCGTGTGAGACGTAATATGGTGCATGATGGTAGAAATGACTACGTGTTCACATGCACCCACTGTGAACGAACATTTACAGCGTGAATTGGCCTTATCAGTCACATTCGCTACCACCATGGGTAAAAGTTTTGAAGCACAAACTATCGTCTGTCAAGGCGGCAAGGTGCCAATTCAGATGAACATATACAACTTTGGAATACCTAAAATCACAGGAAGGAACAATAATGAGAACAGATGACACAATTGTAAGATAACAGAATGTATTTGCAAACTATATACTATGATATAATATTTAATGTAATATAATACAATATAATGATATCAGAAATATAAACTCAAAGGTCTATCAATGTTGGCAGCAGAAGTTAAGAGAATAAAAGTGTAAGATGAAAATACAGAAAGTCTCAAAGCCTGACAATAACTGTAGAAGAAGTAGAGATCCTAGGAGAATCTGGTAGTGATATCATTATAATATGTTAAATGACGTGCAACAATGGCCACATCACTAATGGCTTACTGTATTCGGTTGTTATCTTTTGAAAGAAATTCACATCAATAGTTTGTGAAGATTAAAGAACATTGCTCCAGGTTTTTATCCCATATGCCTGGGTCTCTTTTTGAAAAGTGGCCTGCCAGAAACATTCACAGAGCATAATTCCCTTAACCCCAGCAACGACCTTTAGGGATCTCGGGGACAAAAATTGTGCTTGAGAGCTGAAAGAGTTTGACAATGAACCCACGACTATAAGATCATGAGGCAGGGGCTTGAACACATCGCCATGGAAACCCCCTGGTTACCATGTTAAGACTTTTCATGAACTTATAATAAATAATTACACAGTTGCAATAACAGCTATGCTGCAAAATTGTTTCCCTATTGCAAATTACAGAAGCTTTTGAAATATTCAGTGCACTTTGCAGCCCAATGACACAGATGACTTGTTTATTCTAACCATACAGGGCCCTCCCAGAACCTCCAACTTGCTGGCACCAATCATGCTGTTGACAGGACATGAAGGTGATATATTCTGTGGCAAGTTCTCTCCTGATGGTCAGTTAGTTGCCTCTGCTGGATTTGACAGACTTATATGTGAGTATTGTTGTTTGTGCCATAATGATTGTTTTTTGTGTGTGGTTCAAATAGCCTTATTATCCTTTGTTGGGCTATGGCTGGTTATTGCATCACATCTTTTGAGCTCTCCCCACTTGCCAGCTTTTTGGTCATGTGTTCAATGTCCACATCATGGCAAAGTTTAAAAATGTACCTGGGCTTCAGATTGACTCAGCCTAAAAATGGGTACCAGGAAATGTCCTGGGAATCCCGAGAAAGTAAAGACCAGGTACTACATTTTCAGTTACTGAACATTGCCGGCGATGTTTCAAACGGCGATTTACATTTTCTTGTTATTGTTCCCCGGTATTAAGGATATATATAGTACTCGTTATATAGACGTTGCCGCTTGATTTAGTATAAATAATTAAATTTAGCATCCATTCTTACGCGTACTGTGAAATTTTCAAATATTTTAGTTGACGGGGTCATCCCAAACAGAAATTATTAAGATCGTATGCTAAGATGCGTCATGTTAAATTTCAATGGCGGGAATATAGCAGTTTTCCATGTCATAATACAGCGATGATCATTTAATATTCTTATGGATTATTCAGAGCGACGAGATTATAATGATGCACGTTTGCATTCACCACCCATTCTAGTATTTAGGAGTGGAGGAAGAGGGAGTTTGAGGTTTTCATTTGAATTTTGCGTTCAAAATAAAAACCTGAGTTATCCCCCTTCAATCAATCATGTGCCATGCCGGAAAGCGTGGGCGGTCATGATTCGCCATTTCACTCGATCACCAGAGTCGTGGATCAGCTCAGTGTTCCTGTCTCGTCCATGCCATGTGGCCAAGCCATCCAGGTATTTTCCTCTCGGTCTTCCTCTTGGTCTGTTCCCCTCGATCTTGCCAGCTGTCACCAAGTTCTCCAGTCCATTTCTTCTCATAACATGTCCAAAAAATTTTGACTGTCTACGTCTAATTTCTCTAATCAATCTACGATTTTCATTTGTCTCTTGTAGTACTTGGTCATTGGTTTTTCTATCTGTCCATGGTATTCTTTGCATTTTCCTCAGAAACCACATTTCTGCAGCCATCAGATGTTTTTCAGCTTGACTGCACATTGTCCAAGTTTCACATCCATACAAAAGAACAGGCTCTATGTATCCCCTCAACACTCTTTTTCTCGTTTCAATTGACATCATTTTATTAGCGCAAAAAAAAACAAGAGCAGTTATCAGCCCGTAGCTTAGGTGTTTTGTGGTCGCACTTTCCAGAGTGGGTTACCAATATGCCAATGTTAAATATAAACCGACATACAAAAATTAATATCTCAGCTTACAATTGACGTACAGACTTGAATAAGGTATCGTTGGATTTGTATTTTCAAGAGGTATCCAACTATGCAGTTATATAATTAAAAAAGCAATTTAGAAAATGTTCCTAAAGTACCTAGTAAAGACAGTCTGGAATATATTGACCACATCGTTCAACTGTGCTAATTGGTCTATATTAATAGAGGGTTAACAACAAATACCCAGTATGTTTCGAGGTGTGTCCAGTGGTCTTTTACTTGTTTTTGTTGCTTACTGTTGTGGTTATGTATGTGCTGTACCTCACCAAATGTGAACTGACACTGAATTATTCATGAATTATAAATCTCCATCTCAAAGGGGATCCAGACCCACTGGGCCGACAGGCAAGCGAGCCAACCACGCGGGTCCCTGTATATTTGTCTTCTTCTTCTGCATTTCAACCCCCCTATGGGGTATGGGCCCTCAACTAGCTCAAGACTTGTAATTTTGTTCATGATTGATGAGATCAAATATCATACCAACTTGCCAAATTTAAATTTGACGAAAACATAAAGATATTCTATACTTCCCACATGCAAGCACATATTGATTATTGCTCCACAATCTGGGATGGATGCTCCGAATCAATAACAAAATGCATTTATTCACACTAGAAAAGGGCAGTGCGTTTAATTAATGGTGAAAAGCTTACCGACAATTCTAACCTACATGAACATCTTCAGTTACTGCCATTCCACAAACGCCTACTTTTTAATAAGGCTAAACTAATTCACAAAATCCTATTTCAAAATGCCCCAAGCTACCTTTGGCCATTGTTTAAATATAACACAAGATACAGCGAATGACTACACATACTTCATGTCCCTAAACCTAGGATAGACTTATATAAAACTAGCTTAACATACTCTGCCTCTCAGTTGTGGAACAATCTTTCACAAGAAATCAAAGACACCGTGTTAAACATTGCCTCAGTGAGTCATGTATTGATTATTTTTCATGCGTTTTAATGCTTATTGTTCTTTTGTTGTCTAAGATTAACTTCATCAGGACTTCATCAGTGATGTTGAATGAAATAGTGTATGAGAGAAGAAGGGCAGAATGTCAGATGGGCCTGCATGCCCAATTCTTAACCCTTTGAAAATAAAGTTTGTTTGTTCGTTCGTTCAGTTCTCATAGGATGAAGAAGCCATGTTCACACCAGCCCTTCTTTGTCGTCTCTTACGACATGCTTGAGAGGTGACAGTGCTCCTGTTCTTTGCTTCCCTTATGAGTCCTGAGAACACATGGGCATGATGATGATTCACTAACTGAAAATTGCAATACTAGACTAGCCCTTTAGTGGGCAAAGCGTCCGGGAACGTTTCTACCCCCGAATGGGCAAACCGTCTAAAAGCGCCCGTGACTATTATACATTGTAAAAAAGCGATCCCTCAGCTATCCGAGACTTCCAACTGTCTACTTTTGGTTTTGTCGATAGCTTGACAACGTGGCCGCCATTTGCAAGTATGTACTTTGATTGGATTCTTTAAAATAGTTTTTGTGGGTTTTACACTTTGTATTTCAAAATTTTCGATTCTTCAAGTGCTAGCGGAGATTTCGCTGGGTTCAATTTAAGTGACATTAAAAGGCACAAAATTGACTATTAATTGGAGATAGATATCAGTGATCAGCGTTACTTTGCGTTAGCAGTCTGAGTCGGACTTTAAAGAAAGTGATTATGATTCGGAAAATGTGTTTGTAAATTGCCGTATAGATGACTGACAATCACAAACAATATGTTGTATTTTGTAAATATTTGTGTTCATGTGTGGATTAGCGGCATTATTCACATGAGTAAAATATTCTGCATGCTTTTCCCTTCCTTTTGCTGTTTATTTGACTAAAATCTGTTGACTAACAACTTATATGTGATATTTTTACTAATGTAACCCAAAATTGTACCGCACCTCAAAATTCTTCTTGCCCGTTCAGGGCTACAAAACAGACAAACGTCTGCCCGGTAAAGGGTTAGATAAACCAGCCATATTCTCGAGCAGGTAAATTCAAGGACAGAAAAGTAGTTAGGAAATCAAAAACTAATTTGTTTAAGTAAAGGAAGAGTGTCACATTAAAGATAATTTAAGTATAGGAAGAGCATTACATTCAAGCTAATTTGTTTAAGTATGAAAAGAATGTCACATTGAAGATAATTTAAGTATAGGAAGAGTATCATATTCAACAAACTTTCAATAAATCCGTTTTCTAATACTGAAGTTGAACTTTGAAAACTGAATCTGATCTGTATGGATATCTTGTATATAGAAGATGCAGAAACCTAAATGAGCAGTTAGAAGCGGGAAGTAATCAAACAAGCAAACTTTTTAAAGAGGTTTATAATTTGATAGTTCGGCTTGTCTTACATTCTGCCCATTATTTCACGTGTTGTAATGAAAACATGACTTTATTATGAGGTGGTTAAGCATCCATATAAATCAGGAAACAAATGTGGCATCAGATATTAGTAGTAGAAGTATTTTTTGGTCAATTTATAAATTCCCTCTATCATAGAAAATATAGAGGAGCAATTTGTTGAGCGGCTAGAATGTTAGTCTCTCATTCGAGAAACCCAGGATGGAATTCTCTGTAAGGAGATGGATAATTTTCTGTCTGTGGCAACAAGGAAACTCTAACCTGCACAGTTCATGGCGAATGCACTAGCCAATTATTCAGGCTCATTACCCTCCTGCATTACACCGCACTGTAATATTGGCAGTAATGGCAGTTTGTTTTTAGTTTCATAGAAGATATATAATTTCCTTTGAGTACATAAACCAAAGCAGGCATGTTAGCAGTGTTGGTAGGCAACTGCAAGGTTTCATTACCTGCTCAGTGATGGAAAGGTTAACCACCTATTCCTCGATGCATTCAGGCCTACAGAATGTGATGGCTTGATCACATGACAGACCTGTAACAGGCACTGTTTCGGAACAAATGTAATTGTGTAAATTTTGAATCATCCTAACAGGAAAGTGGAATTGACCAGTTGTGTAACAAGACACTTGCGGGTGACACTCAAATTGTGTTCATGTCAAGCTGATCAATTCCTCTTTCTGTTTTCGTTAATTTCCCTCTTGTATTTGTACAGCTTTGCTGTAGTTCAACCCATTTCATGTCTCATAATCTCCATTGTGTTTTAGATTTCTGGACAGTGTACGGGGAGTGTGAAAACATTGCAGTTTTGAAAGGACACACGGGTGCTGTAATGGAAGCGCAGTTCTCCACTGATGGCAGGTATGTGACCAGTAATTCAGACAGTTGTGGTAATTACTGAGTGTAAATGAGCAGTTAGGAGAGGGAAGTTATCAAACAAGTAAACTTTTTAAAGAGGTTTATAATTTAACCTGTCTTACATTCTGTCCTTTATTTAAGTGTGGTAGTACAGGTCAGCATGGTTGAATGGGTAAGAACGCGTGTTCTTAAACATCTGTTGTGCTGATGCCGAGATAAGCGGTTCAACCCCTACACAGGACATCATCATCATCAAGTGCTGTGCCGGCTGACGTAGGTGCTCATGGCTCTCCACAGATCTCGGTCTTTGGTGTTCTGGATCAACTCTGCTAATGATATTCCTCCTGTCGTCCTTGACTTTGGGACGTAAATTACAAGTACCTCTGAAGTTGGAATGGGTTCACCTGCTGGCGAGGGGCACTAATACACACGCAAAATTCAGTCCATCACTACTTTAAATAGTGTGTATGGACTACGCTTGAGTTCAAAGCGAGCGAGCACCAAAAAAAAAGTGTGGTAGTCGCTGTGTGTGACCAGGAACCCTGAAGTGGGAGTAAAGAATAACAACACTATAGACCATTGAGCATGTCACCAAGGTGACCAAGGAGGGTTGGTCTGGGACTGACTGTTTCACATTGTAGAAAAGTCAGCCTATATCCACCCAGTCATGACTGGTCTACAAAAGACTTGGTTTGTGTGGCCATCTACTCCAACCAGAGTCACAAGGTCTGAACAGAAAGAATTGTTACACATGAGAGTGCTGACAGATATAAGTGAAGGACCATTTACACGCCTTACCTTTTTTCCCCGCTTGCTCGCTTTGAACCCCAACATACTCCATACACGTACTACTGCTATTAATTTTATTCATGCTTTAACTGTCTACAACTGCTACTAAGTGTACTTTCTCCTCCTGTTAATCGTTATATGTTTTTATCCGTGTATTAGACTTATTTACTTTCTCTAACTCGTTCTTAAGCCTTAATGTAGTCAGCGGAGGGTCTTCTCCGTGATTATATGTTGTGTTTTGTGTATGTATTTGTTTGCTGATGAAGGCTAGTCGCCACTACGTCCTGTTTTTTGTTTTGTAATTCTGTTCTGTATTACTTTGTGTTATTTGATATTGTTTAGTGCTCCTACTGGACTGATGTTTGCATGTGAATCAGCTTTCTCTATTACCGGTGTTCCTCAACATCAGGCGAACCCACCCCAATTTATGAGGTACTTGTAATTTTACGCCCCCAAGTCAAGGACGAGAAGTCATCATTTTAGTCCAACTAACCTATGTAGGGAGTTGAACCCGCTACCCCAGCATCAACACCCCGGATGTTTAAGAAGAATCGTTCTCATCCAATTAGCCATGCTAACCTCCACCTTAAAGTGTATTAAGTATGGTGCTGGTCCCATATTTGGATCGATGACCCGGTACTCAGTGGGTCATGTGGTTAGTACTACGCTGGCCATGTTTATTTCCCAGGTGCTATAATGATTTTACTATCATAGCTCATCAGTATAAATTATTTTGGAATTCTGGGTAAAATGTGATGTTTTCTTTCCTTAGCATGCTGTTTTCTGCATCGACCGACAAGACACTTGCTGTCTGGGATATAGAAACTGGAGAGCGGTTACGCAAGTTAAAAGGCCACCAGACATTTGTGAATGCTGTTGGCGCGGCACGCAGAGGCCCACAACTCTTGTGTAGTGGCAGTGATGATGGAACAGTTAAGGTACTTGTTTTCCTTTTGCATTAGTTTAGTGAACATAACAATTTGTTTTATTTGGATGACTCATTGAGTATTGTGTAGAGGATAAGAACTTGTTCGTGTGACAAATTGATTATTGTGTAGAAGGTAAGAACTTGTTCGGGTGACAAATTGATTATTGTGTAGAGGATACGAACTTGTTTGGATGACTCATTGATTACTGTGTAGAAGGTAAGAACTTGTTCAGGTGACAAATTGATTATTGTGTAGAGGATAAGAACTTGTTTGGATGACTCATTGATTACTGTGTAGAAGGTAAGAACTTGTTTGGATGACTCATTGATTATTGTTTAGAAGGTAAGAACTTGTTCGGGTGACAAATTGATTATTGTGTAGAGGATAAGAACTTGTTTGGATGACTCATTGATTATTGTGTAGAAGGTATGAACTTGTTCGGGTGACAAATTGATTATTGCGTTGAGGATAAGAACTTGTTTGGATGACTCATTGATTATTGTGTAGAGGATAAGAACTTGTTTGGATGACTCATTGATTATTGTGTAGAAAGTAAGAACTTGTTCGGGTGACAAATTGATTGTTGTGTAGAGGATAAGAACTTGTTTGGATGACTCATTGATTATTGTGTAGAAGGTAGGAACTTGTTCGGGTGACAAATTGATTATTGCGTAGAAGGTAAGAACTTGTTCGGGTGACAAATTGATTATTGTGTAGAGGATAAGAACTTGTTTGGATGACTCATTGATTATTGTGTAGAAAGTAAGAACTTGTTCGGGTGACAAATTGATTATTGTGTAGAGGATAAGAACTTGTTTGGATGACTCATTGATTATTGTGTAGAAGGTAAGAACTTGTTTGCGGCAAACTAATTAATGACAAGGCTGCCATAGGGTAGGCAGTATGGGACCAAGTGGAGAGTACAGCAAAACAGACAGAGAATGTACAACTGGAGAGGCTGATGAAAGTCATGATTACTGATATCAGTTTCAGATCTGTTCTTAAACACCCATTGCCGGGAAGGTTAACCTGGTCAACAAATGCCCGCAGAAGTCGGATGTGTCGGCCTAATGGCGTAAGAACGCAGCTCTGCTGTAAACAGGCACAACACAATCACGTCCGGGAAAAAAACTCCGGATGAACGCAGAAGAAGAAGAAACACCCATTGTGCTGATTCCAAGGTAAAGGGTTCAACCCCTACACCTGACAGTTGGATTAAAATGTTGACTTCTCGTCCTTGACTTGGGGGTGTCAATTACAAGCACCTGTGAAGTCAGAGTGGGTTCACCTGATGACGAGGGACACTGGTAATATGGTAAGCTAACCCACACACGAAGATCAGTCCAGTGCTACTAGAAGTAGTGTGAATGTACTGTGCTTCATTTCAAAGCGAGTGCCATTTAAAAAAAAAAAAAAAATTTCAGTAGACCTGAAGAACAATAGTGATTGAGTTGTATGTTTAAAAATAAACAGAGAATAGCATTTAGACCAGGATGAACAACGCAGGAAAGCGATGAGAGATACTATTAGAGGTATTATGGGGTAAGGACAGACTTGGTATATATAGTTGTCAGCCTATGATCCATTGGGAGCTTGAAGAAGAAGAGGATGGAAAGAAGCAACAGTAACCTGCTGGACAGAAGACAGTTATGTTTAAAGAATTAAAATTTTTTAGACTTAAATGGCTTTGTGACCCCACAAGACATCATGAGAGATTTGAATGCATGATATGTTTCTAAATTATACATAACCTTTATTTGTTGTCCCACAACTCTTACAGACCTGGGATGCCCGCAAAAAAGGCACATTAAACACATTCCAGTGCACATACCAAGTGACGGCCGTCACATTCAACGACACAGCAGAACAGATCATCTCAGGAGGCATTGACAACGAACTCAAGGTTTGTTGTTGTTTGTATGTTAAGTGTTCCTGCAGTTAAAAATGTTTTGTGAAATCAGCTTTCATCTATGCAACGTATGCTTTGGTTGCTAGCATGCTGGCTTACTGACACAACAGTCCATGGATGAGTCCCAAGATATGGCAGGATCTGTCTGGGATACAGCCAGGTCCGTATGAGTAAAATACATGTGGTGTATTCATAATGACTGTGCAGTGTTTAAAAATATTGCCAGTCCAAGTTTTGTATTTACCTATTATATTGCATGAATTTTACAGAGGGTGAATACAAAACTTGGACCGGCAATATTTTCAAACACTGCACAGTTATTAGAAATACACCGTATACAAGGTAACAGTATCTCCATGGCAGATATACGGTTTAAAATGTTGTGACCTTCACATATGGCATAAGGAGGTGAGGTTGACAGTTCCATTCCTTGCTCCTTTACTTTCTTTCCCAGAAACATCAGGTGCTCATTTTGCTAGACTGACTTAACCCCAGAGTCATGCTGGTAAGACAATAACATCCTGTCACTGCATTCTTACAGAAAAACCAATGAGCAAGTCCTTCAAGGGGCAAATGAAAACCGTAACCTTATTAGAGCAATTAAATGTATGTAGACAATATTTTTTGGGGCATGTTATGAGAAGAAATTAACTAGAGAACTTTGTGACAACTAGCATGATTGAAGGGAAAAGAACAAGGAGAAGGCAGAGAAGTAAATATCGGGATGGCTTGACCACATGGCATGGTCTGGACAAGAACACAAAGCTGATCCACGACTCTGGTGGCAACTCGTGCAAGATGGCGAAACATGACCGCCCACGCTCACCGGCATGGCACATGATGATGATGATGATGACTACATTCTTATAGACAACTTGAGTAGCTGAGATTTTTCTGGGAAAGTGAACTGGATTTCTCACCTCATAATACCATGGATGAGTTTGTCTGAAAGTCTGATACGTCACTCCCATGTCTAATTGCATTACCTTCTGCCATTGCAAGTGGTGTGGGTTTTTTTTAATTTTGTTTGTTTGCTGTTCTTGAGAAGAATTTAGATACGATTTATTGCCTGACATATCTCGTTGCATTTGATCAGGTGCATACTGCAGTTATATAACATTGGAAGTGAATAAATGAATAATACTTCAGTAGAAACCATTAAAACAATTGTTTGTGGCTTCTGTCTTTACATTCTCTAAGGGAATACAATGTTTTAGATTGAGCAGAATGTTGAGAATATCATGGTGTTGTTGTTGAGGAGAATATTATGACGTTGTTGTTGAGAAGAATGTTGAGAATATGAGTAAAGAAGAAAACAAACGCCGAGGTATTAAGGACTATAGGTATTATTAGGTCAGTGATAAAAATCATAAGGAAAAGAGGAATTAAGTGTACATGGCATATCAACAGAAGAGCTGAAGTAAAAGGATTAGCTTTGTTTGGGGAAATATGAGAAAAGTGAAGGAAAGCTGTTTTGCTTTTAAGCTTGTCAACAAAGAATAATAATATATGCAACCTCATTAAAATGTCAAGAAAGTGGGTGTCATAATCGCCAATGTTTGCCCCAGACACAAAGAAAAATATGACATGAAGATGCAGTTGTGCACATTTTTATTCAAAAATTCAAACTATAGCTTCAAACTATATTTTCAAAGATAATTATTTCTGATGAAACAATAGTTAGCCCTGTCACACAGTGGGCCAACACTTGGACATCACAGGTGCACGCTGCGGGAGCTGAACATCATAAAGTATAGTCCTGGGAAGGAAAGGTGTCTAGGAAAGAAACTGGCCACCAGCTAATATGCCATTACCTAGAATATGTGACAGCTTGTTCTACCCCAACAGCAGTATCTGATCTAGGACTACCTTTGCCTACACAAACCGACTGGCTGACAATGTTCTTGTCTACCTTTAAACTAATGTTTACAGATGCTGGATGTATTTTATAACAGTTCTCTCTAAACATTTTCTGTTGAAGGTGTGGGATCTGAGAAAGAATGCTATCCTGTACAGAATGAGGGGACACTCTGACACAGTAACTGGCCTTGAAATCAGCCCCGAAGGTTCCTATCTGTTGTCCAACTCCATGGATAATACATGTGAGTAATGTTGTTTTCTTTTAGAACTGTTCAATTGTGTGAAGATGCAGCAGTAGATGAAACAGTTTAACTATCATCATCATGTGCCATACTGGTAAGCACGGGTAGTCAAGGTTCGCCATATCAAATTATCACCATCATTAACTGAAGTTAGTTGCATGTCCATTACAAGGTGTTGCAATCAATCCCAGCATTTGTTGGCCCTTTGTGATTTCCTAGGTTTATCATGGCTTTCTGAACAGTTGATACTCATACCATTGTGAAAGCCAGTACAGGGTGATCTGCTCCCGAATTGCCAGAGATTGATTTTGAACCCTGCATGTTGAAATTGTGACACTGTTGTGACTCTTAGGCCACAGACCTAACCTTAAGATGTTTTAAACATATGCTGTGGCAGGTTGCACATTTTAAACATTTTTCAACCAGTGTCTGTAATTTTTGTTTGTCAAATGTATGTCCCCATTTTGTTTTTTCTTCCTCTGTATGAAAGGTTAGGATGCTTTGTTTATAATTGTTTCTGCTTCACGGGGTGTGGTACTGTCAGTGTCTAGTGATAGTTATGGGTTAAGTGTAGTTCTGGTAAAGGGGACTTAATGCTGGGACGAGTGTTCACAACCAGTGTGCTCCTGGAGCAGTAAACATGTAAACCCTGGGTCATGTGCCAAAGAAGACAGAGCATTTATTGGTTTCCTCTGAGTGCTGTGATATCAATTTTGCCATAACCAACAGCAACATACGTTCACTTATTTGTTTATGTGATGCTTTTTTTTTAAAACCATAATTTTAAGTTGCACAATTGTTCAGCTATATAGTCGTTGTTTCACTGATTTTACATTTTGTGATGTCTGTTTATTTGCTTCTTATTGCACGTATACAAATCTTTTGTTGAGCACATGGTTTCCCTAGGGGCCAGAGCTGCCCCATCAGGTCCCCACATCCCTGCATGTCATTTGGTTGACTAGCTCTGATTGTGGCCCTGGCAAGATCAATGCTTTGATCTTAGCCAGAATATACAAATCTGTGAGGGTTTCTATTGTGAAGTGGTCAGACTACCTGCCTTGTGCTGCAGCGGTCGTGGGTTCATTTTCTGACTCCATAATTCGGTTCACTGGTTCAGTTTGTTTTGGCGTCCCCGGGGGGTTGCTGCTGTAGCTATAGAGTTCATGCTGTGTGCAGCTTTCTGCAGAGCCCTTCAGGCTTTATGGGATAGAACCAGGTGCAATGGAACCACCCTCTTACCTTGAACCTCTTTTATAAATCTGTGTATTGGGTAATTGTATAAACAGACATTACCATGTTGTTTCTGCTTTTGTACCTGTTTATATTTTATCTAGAGAAGGATTGCAAGGTACATTTTTGCATGTTTTGTTGACCATAGCATTGTTTGATGCAGTATAACTTTCCTGCCACTTTCGGATCCTATAGAAGTATTTAACTTATCATCCCTAATGAACTTTGTTTGTAGATTGAAAGCTATAAAGTTGTTTGATTTTGGTACTTCAGAGCTTGATTTATTTTATACATTGTACACACCACAAGCTGGCTCTGTGGTGAAGGAGTTACGGATGCAATTTGTGATTCCCACATACCACATTTTAAACTCAGCTGCAGGCCATTTGGAAGCAGGCCGCCTTGTGCTAGTTTCATACAGGTATGAATGGTGGTCGTTCAGAAAGCAATGGCAAACTACTGAACATAAACTTTCCCAGGAATAAAAAGCAGCCAAAACATGGTGAAGTTGACTGCTGTGTTCTGTAAAGGATATGCAACTAACGGTGGCATGGTGCTCGTATAATTATTTCACTGACCATCACTAATGAACTTTGTGATCTAAAGCTATAAAGTTGTTTGATTTTTGGTACTCCATGGGGTTGGTTTATTTTATACATGTACAGACCCAAAAGGTGGCATAGTGGTTATTGCGCTTGCCTGCCAAGACAGTTGTCCAGGTTCTATCTCTGGGAAACGCAGGATTATATTTTCTGACCAGCGTGGCTCTGGGTCATCCCTGCCTGTACAGTTATCAATTTTCTGACCAGCGTGGCTCTGGGTCATCCCTGCCTGTACAGTTATCAATTTTCTGACCAGCGTGGCTCTGGGTCATCCCTGCCTGTACAAGTAGTTATCAATTTTCTGACCAGCGTGGCTCTGGGTCATCCCTGCCTGTACAGTTATCAATTTTCTGACCAGCATGGCTCTGGGGTCATCCCTGCCTGTACAGTTATCAATTTTCTGACCAGCATGGCTCTGGGTCATCCCTGCCTGTACAGTTATCAATTTTCTGACCAGCATGGCTCTGGGTCATCCCTGCCTGTACAGTTATCAATTTTCTGACCAGCGTGGCTCTGGGTCATCCCTGCCTGTACAGTTATCAATTTTCTGACCAGCGTGGCTCTGGGTCATCCCTGCCTGTACAGTTATCAATTTTCTGACCAGCATGGCTCTGGGTTATCCCTGCCTGTACAAGTAGTTATCAATTTTCTGACCAGCGTGGCTCTGGGTCATCCCTGCCTGTACAGTTATCAATTTTCTGACCAGCATGGCTCTGGGTCATCCCTGCCTGTACAAGTAGTTATCAATTTTCTGACCAGCGTGGCTCTGGGTCATCCCTGCCTGTACAGTTATCAATTTTCTGACCAGCATGGCTCTGGGTCATCCCTGCCTGTACAGTTATCAATTTTCTGACCAGCATGGCTCTGGGTCATCCCTGCCTGTACAGTTATCAATTTTCTGACCAGCGTGGCTCTGGGTCATCCCTGCCTGTACAGTTATCAATTTTCTGACCAGCATGGCTCTGGGTCATCCCTGCCTGTACAAGTAGTTATCAATTTTCTGACCAGCGTGGCTCTGGGTCATCCCTGCCTGTACAGTTATCAATTTTCTGACAGCGTGGCTCTGGGGTCAACCCTGCCTATGGAAATAGACACCAATTTTCAAACATTGTCTGGAGAGGAAATGTGATGAGGACGAGAACTGGCCACCATCACCTAATAAGTTATGGCCTACAGTATGTTAATGTCTTCTTCTTCTTTTCGTTCATCCGGAGTGTTTTTTCAGATGTCATTGCGGTGTGTCTGTTATGCGCCCTTGGGCCGAAACCCGTAGGCCAACACATCGACTTTAGCGTGCTTTTTTGACCAGGTAGCATACCTGGGAGACTCTCACTTCTGTGGTGCCATCTACAACCATGCTGGCCAAGGTTGAACGGTCGAAGACAACGGTCATCCCTCAAAGGAAGGCAGGGACAGTCCATAGGAAGGCAGGGCCGACACATAACGCCCTGGATCTGGGCTCACCGAGGGAAATCGTCACGTCCTGCTCATGGCTGCTTTGAATCCTCACTTCTATATATTGGTCATTTCGTTTTCCCCGGGCCATTCCCGCACAAACCAGACATGTTCGCAGACGGCATCCACTCAGCGAGTTTTCGGACATGTGCTTGTCATTGCGCCCATCAGAGCTGTTCCAGGCACGACAGACATTCGGAAACTACCTAGTCAGAGCTGTTCCGAACAAGAGCGGCATTTGGAAACTAGGTAGTCAGAGCTGTTCCTAGCACGAGAGACATTCGGGCGAGACATTTCACTCGGACGTAATTGCGTAGTGTCAATTTTTAGTTTGCCACCCGTAGGCCGACACTTCCGACTTCTGGCGGGCATTTTTTAGTGAGGTTAGCCTTCCTCCGGTTTCGAGACACGTTAGACTGTTGTAATGTCACCCACATCTCAGCTGGTCAAGATAGAACGATCAACGATATCGCGGACGGCCCCCAAGGGAAGGCAGGGGCAGACCATGGGCATCATCTCACTATCCAAGGAGGCTTCCATAATTGCAGAGCCGGCACATATTGCTCTGAGACTGGGCTCACACAAGGAGTTTCCACGTCCTGCTCATGGCTGCTTTTGTTCCTCACTTCCATGTGTTGAGCATCCCGCTTGCCACTGATCGCTCGAGCACGCACCAGGAGCGGTCAGATTGCGGGCGACATCCACTCGGTAGGCTTTTGCTTGTGACTTCAACCCACGCAATAGGTTCGCTCGCCGTGCGTTCCATTTTGCGTTGAGACGTTCTTCCACTTATATCTACACTCTCTATGAGTTAGATACAGAGTTTCCGCAACCATGCCCTTCGACTGGGGCACTTTTCTATGTTAATGTCTGACACTTCTCAGCCCAACACCAGTATCTGCTATGGGACTGTACCTGCTACATGCCACAGAACAGCATTTATTTACATACAGAGTTGAATCAGTGCAACTACAATGAAAATGTTCATGTATTTCAGTGTGCATATATTGTCATGGGTTGAATCAGTGCAACTACAATGAAAGTGTTCATGTATTTCAGTGTGCATATATTGTCATGGGTTGAATCAGTGTAACTACAGTTAAAGTGTTCATGTATTTCAGTGTGCATATATTGTCATGAGTTGAATCAGTGAAACTACAATGAAAGTGTTCATGTATTTCAGTGTGCATATATTGTCATGGGTTGAATCAGTGCAACTACAATGAAAGTGTTCATGTATTTCAGTGTGCATATATTGTCATGGGTTGAATCAGTGAAACTACAATTAAAGTGTTCATGTATTTCAGTGTGCATATATTGTCATGGGTTGAATCAGTGAAACTACAATTAAAGTGTTCATGTATTTCAGTGCGCATATGGGACGTGAGGCCATTTGCACCACAAGAGAGATGTGTTAAAATTATGTCAGGTCACCAGCACACATTCGAAAAGGTCAGTAGTGTCAACATATTTGTCTTATTGGCTGGAGAGGTTCACGTCTGTTGTCATTTCCTGAATGCATTGTCTCTTGTGCTTAATTCACACGACGTGGTGGGGTAAGATGAGAGACTAAACTTGCATCGCAAGGCCAGGTGACTTGCATTGGTTGTGTCATATCCATGTTTATTTTGTGTACCCTTGCGTTGTCTATCCGTCATTTTCTTGGTCTTTCTGTGGTTTGGAGTTAAGATTTTGGTTTTGTTGAAGCCGTGCTTTTGGTAGTCAGATTTCATTCTCATAAAATATCCACTTGATTTATTGTAACACTATAAATTTGATACATGTTATTTTTCTTCTGCCTTTAATCTCCTAATGGGCTTAGGTCCCCAACTAGATAATTTTCTAGTATCTTTCACAGGTCTGACCATAAAGGTCACACAATGTATTCCTCATGCTTCTGGGATTGAATTACAGACCTTTGTGTTACTATGCTGGGACGCTAACCACTACACTGTAATAGATTTTGTGTTAGCTGGTGCCAGTAAGAGTTGTGATGGGTAGATTGATTCTGTTACCGTAGATGGAGTTTATTGAGAAGGTGAAACCTTGCATGCAGAAGTTGGACGTATTGACCTGTGAGCTTGAGAGGTGCAAACTTATATGTAATAATTTCTTCAGTAGAGGAAAGATAATGAAGGTGGTAGTGGTTGAACCATCAGATGTGTTTTCATGATTAGGTTGTAACATGTTGTGACCTCATTGAGGTTGTGGCATTCTGTGACCTCATGAAGATAGATGTGTTGGCATTCTGTGACCATTTGTAGTTTCCACGCTGGACACTAATCATGCACATTCCTCATCTCTCCAGCTTCATTGGTAGCTGCTGGCAGGAAGTGTTGATGTTGCCGTTACCTTGTTTGCTGTTCCATTTCAGCGACCCACTTTGGTTTAAACCCAACTTTAGACTGGATTTTAGGAAATTATTGTGTTCACCGTATATAGGTGCTGTAGATTTCAACAGGATAGACAGACAATGTGAGTCTTATCACTTCAGCCCTCATTTGAACCCCTTTCATGGTGAACTAACCACTGTTTGCGTGTTCATATAACTGAGTCTAGTGTTGAACAACTGGGTCAGAGAACGATCCTGCAGAACATGTTCAGTAGATACACCAAGAGCAAGTGTAGATAAGTTTAACCCAAATATTTAAATGGATGTGAGTCGTGGACTGTTTCAATCGCTAGAGAAGAAAATTGGGGCTTTTGAACTTAAATGATAGTTTCTATCATGGACGTAAGAGAAGAATCATTTTGACATTCCAGTGTCTGAACATTGAAGCCATGTCTCAGAAATCGAAATACTTTGGCATTACTAAACATTACAGTGGCTTAGAAAGAACAGTGTTGGAAGACATGGTTGCTAGAAGACAAGGCAGGGATTTATCAGCAAACAGTTGAACACAGAACAGTGTTGGAAGACATGGTTGCTAGAAGACATGGTTGCTAGAAGACAAGGCAGGGATTTGTCAGCAAACAGTTGAACACAGAACAGTGTTGGAAGACATGGTTGCTAGAAGTCATGGTTGCTAGAAGACATGGTTGCTAGAAGACAAGGCAGTGATTTATCAGCAAACAGTTGAACACAGAACAGTGTTGGAAGACATGGTTGCTAGAAGACATGGTTGCTAGAAGTCATGGTTGCTAGAAGACATGGTTGCTAGAAGACAAGGCAGGGATTGATCAGCAAACAGTTGAACACAGAACAGTGTTGGAAGACATGGTTGCTAGAAGACAAGGCAGGGATTTATCAGCAAACAGTTGAACACAGAACAGTGTTGGAAGACATGGTTGCTAGAAGACATGGTTGCTAGAAGACAAGGCAGGGATTTATCAGCAAACAGTTGGACACAGAATAGTGTTGGAAGACATGGTTGCTAGAAGACAAGGCAGGGTTTGATCAGCAAACAGTTGGACACAGAACAGTGTTGGAAGACATGGTTGCTAGAAGACATGGTTGCTAGAAGATAAGGCAGGGTTTGATCAGCAAACAGATGGACACAGAACAGTGTTGGAAGACATGGTTGCTAGAAGACAAGGCATGATCAGCAAACAGATGGACACAGAACATTGTTGGAAGACATGGTTGCTAGAAGACAAGGCAGGGTTTGATCAGCAAACAGTTGGACACAGAACATAAAGGCACCTAGGGCATCGGAGTGCATGAGGCCAGAGACTGAGAAACGTTTTGGCACCTGGCCATGATGAGATGATATTCTGCAAAGGACCTTACTACGTGATGGTGAATAAAACCCAGCTAAGAATAACCCTTTAGAAATACTGGATAGGAAAAAAGCCAGACGCTGTGGCTTGTAGATATTGTTGGATCAAAGGGCATGATGTCATAAGTGGCTTGTGGTATATTAAGAGTTAGCAAGTAGAATATAATTGTTTGTGAATGCTAACACATAAAATTCCATTGTGTTGCAGAATTTGTTACGGTGTGCGTGGTCACCGGATGGCAGCCGGGTCGCAGCTGGTTCAGGGGATAGATTTGTATATGTGTGGGACACAACATCACGGAGGGTGATGTATAAACTCCCTGGTCATGCTGGCTCAGTCAATGAGGTTGACTTTCATCCGCGTGAACCAATCAGTAAGTTGAATGTTGTAAACCAAAGTTAACTTTTCACCCACTTGAACCAATCAGTAAGTTTAATGTTATATCCATCCATCATGTGCCTTGCATAAGCTGGGCGATCATGTTCTGCCATCTCACTCAATCACTAGAGTCGTGGATCAGCTCCTTGTTTCTGTCTCGACCATGCCACAAGGCCAAGCCATCCAGGTACTTGCTTCTAGGTCTTCCCCTTGGTCTGTTCCCCTCGATCTTACCATTTGTCACCAAGTTCTCCAAATCATTTCTTCATTAATGTTATATACTGAGTTTAATTTGTCCACCCACTGAATAGTAACACTCTGGTCTTTTGGGCTGAAAGAAGAGATATAACCTTATTGGATTAGTCTGAGAGTAATAATCACAACAGCATTTGGAAATCTTAGACAGGCCTAACTTGTTCTTGGCAAAACTGTTAGGGAACACTAGCCATGGACAGAGCCTATGAGCATAGATGTAAACTATCTAGGGAGAGAAAGTAGTTGCTGATCCACTTTTACCCAAAGGGAAATATATTGTCATGTGTCGGTCCTAGAGAGGAGAGTGTGACACACAATTCATGAAAATGTGTAGTCAGGTTGGCACTTCTGGTCTGTGATGTGCCACTAAATTGTTATATAGCACAGTACCTGATCTTGAGGTGGTGAGAAAAGGTAAGCGATAGAGCAGGAAAGGCGTCATACACACACATGGTAAAAGTAACCCAAAGCACCTATATGAGAGCACAATGAGGCAAGGTGAAGACACACTACATGGTTTTGACCCCATTACACCCGGGGAAGGTTAACCCGGTCAACAAATGCCCGCAGAAGTCTGATGTATTGGCCTAACAGCGCAAGAACGCAACTCTGCTGTAAATATTACAAAGGCTGTAGGGAAATTTACAAATGGAGAAGGGTTATTGGCGTTAGTGCAATCCCCACTCAAAGTTGAGATATTTAATTATTCCAGGATGTGAATGAGCACCAGAATATGCCATGAAAGTTGTCAGAGATCAGAAGCTGGACAGATTGTCCAGTGAAAAAAAAGGTTATTATGGAGGTGTATGGTTTCATTGATTATTGATTGATTATTCAACATTAAGAGCAAACCTCCATCTCTTAAAGCAAATGCTAATCTTTTCATCAACACCATCTCTCTTTTTTTTTTAAACTTGTAGACTGAATTTTGCATGTGGATTAGCTTTATCTATTAGCAGTGTCCCTCGCCATCAGGTGAACCCACTCCGACTTCAGAGGTAACACCCTCTCCTTAGTCCTAATTGGAGCATCCTTACTGTCATTCATGTCTTCAGTATGTCTGTCTTGTCCAACAAGTCCATTACCTAGCACTTCAGCATGACCTGGAGGAACATGCATCATCCAAGAAGTCAACAATAATGCCTAATTATTGACATGTGGTGACCATGAACACAGACAAGCAAGTTGTAACAAAAAGTTTATTTATCTACAAACAAATCAATGACTGCCTTCCGCCACCCATAGAAGGCAGCATTATGATCAAACTGGCCCTTCACAGATACACAAAATACTGCCAGTGTGTAGTACATTGACCTTTTTGATTTGTACTATAATATTGTCTTCGCTACTTGTGGATTAGACTAGTTTTCAGGCCAAGTTAATGGCCTGTTCAAATCAGATGCCATCAATCCAGCATTTATGTAACTCAGGATAATGGTCTGATCTGAGCTTTCATGTAACCAGCTCCTTCCTGGGTGCTTCCCTTCACTGCTCATGTGGATTTCAAGGATGCAAGTACCGAAAATAATTGGTCATGTTTATTTCAGTCTGTATTTCCATCTCACCAGTCTCCCCGACCTAGAAGTTAGTGTCTTTCTCCGTAATCCCGTATACTCTTGTGAGTGACGTGATGTGCACAAGAATTGGTAGCGGTTCTCGTCGCATCGGTAACTTGCGGGGGTATGTGAGCTGGTCGCTCAGAAAGCAAGGGCAAACTACTGATATTGACTGCAACGTCCTGTAAGGGACATTCAACATTTTTTTTTTAATTTGATAAAATGTCCATGCTTACATATGAACTATACCCAGGCCAGCATACAGATACTTCTCTAGAACTTCACTCATGCATCCAGCTAGTACTTGTATAAAGTGAATTTTACCATGTCCTTATTGTTTCTTCCCTTACAGTTTTGTCTTGTTCAAGCGACAAGAAGATATATTTGGGAGAACTGGACTGAAGCACATTTTTATCACCATCTTATGTTACTGCCATTAAATTTTTGTTTAAACATGCACCTGGTGTTTGGTGTTTTAGTAATTGTCTGTGTCCCTCACTTTATGCATCCTTGCACTACAAATACCATTAAGTGTGAAGACCTAAGTAACTGATTTCATTTAACCAGCCAGCTATTAAGAATACGCAGTGTGAAATGCCAGCATAAAATTGTCTCCATCAATACAGGCTGGTAAACATCTAACCTACATGTAGCATCAGCCTGGCTCTGTGTGCCCCTGTCACTGGGAAATTTTCTTCGTAACTACATCTATTATGCTGATACATAACAATGTATTTCCTTTGCAGGACAATGAGTTAATCCTAGCCCTTATTGGCTGTTTGCGATTTCATAGCAATTTTATGTTCCGTTATTTACCACTGCTTTCTGAACCAGGGGCCAAGTGGTTACAAATGCAATTCATAATCCCACATGTGGTGGTCGAAACACAACTGTGGTCGATTTGGAAGCAGACAGCCTGGTGTTAGTTTCTCATAAAAAGGTATGGGTGCCAGTCGTTCAGAAAGCACTGGCAAACTACTGGACGCAAACTAACCAACATGCTGAGGTTTACTGGACGTCCCGTAAAGGATGTGTAACTTGCTTTTTAAACGCAAAGTCAACAGTCCAACTGTGGAACACACTCACTTTGCTGCCGTGAGGTGGGAAAGTTTAAGTGTGGTAAACCTCTCAGCGACCCACTGAACTTTATTAGATATAGTACCACGCAAATCGCCATGCCTTTATAGTTGTTTTCTGTGACCAGAAAAGTTGCACATTTAATAGAATATGTGAAACAACTTCACAGACACAAAACTCCATCATAGGGCCCACTTTCAAATCTTGACACCAGTATAAAAGACTTCAGAATTAATATACCAAGGCAGTGTGTTCATGGAGGCCCACAGATTCAGATGTCATATAGTCGTGCACTAGCTTATCTCTATTCAGACACCCCATGAATGGAAACCAAGCAAATAATAATAAACTGAACTCTATCACACATGGCCTATGACTGAAACACGGTCATCTTATATGACTGATTGATTGATTTAGGAACCGACATCACAGCAATCGGGGCATTCCCAAAAGCGCTCCATCCCCAGCAGCCAACGAAGAATTCCAACACCAATAGTACCAGTAGCAATCTTCTGATTAGATGTCCATCTCGCTTTTCCTATGAGCGCCGACCAGATCCCCTCGTCACTCCTCGTTGGCCGCAACCACGTCTGCCTTGTCATGCATCAATACTCCACCAAGTTTTGCAGAGCTAGCCAATCTGTCTGTCTGTTCATTCCCCAGCACACCGGCATGCCCCAGAGAAAAGATCCAAGCAATGCTTGCCACCCGTGACCTCCGAAGCGAAGCAAGCCACTCTGCCCGAAGCTTGCCTGTCCTCACCTTCCTCAGCATGCTTTCTGAGTCAGTTACAATCACACCAAACGTCAACCATTAGCTTTTCCTAAGAAACCCCTCTCCTCCTCCTCCTCCTCCTCTCCCCCCCCCCCCCCACAAGGCACTTCTCCTACCTCTCAACACCAACCCATTTGTGCAGACCCCATTGTGCATCACATCACCCGGGCGAGCATTATCCTGAATTAGTTGCTGGATTTCCACTTCCGTGGCCCCTGCACTCACGGCTCAATGTGATTATAAGTCTGCACAAGTCTGACTGCTCCGCTGGCACTCTGACCCATTCCTCTCCTCGCCGAATGTTCTCCAAGATGCACATCTGTCTGATCGTATCCTACGCCTGAGCCATCCATGATTTCCCTCTTATCAGTCAATGACCTTTAACTGCGTCCAGCGCCTTATGCAACGGGTGATCTGTGTCTGCAGCTACTCTGAGGTATGCCTTCGCCTGCATCACCGTGAGCCTACCAGCAACAGTCGGCAGACCAAGGATGTAACGCATACACACTACTGGGTGTCTGGTGCATCCCAGAATGACCCACATAGCTTTGTTCTGTATGCGCTCTAATTTCACCAGCTGACTCTCTGAGACAGTGAGCAGTCCTAGTCCATATTCAATCACTGAGAAGATCAAGTGGTATAGTGTGAAAAGCATTCTCAGCTCTATTTCCATTGCAGCCATAGTTTTAAGTGCATTGAGTCCCTTTTGAGACCTTGTCACAACCGTGTTGACATGGTCCTTAAAGGACAGGCTCCTGTCAAATGTGATTCCCAGATACTTCAGTTTGTTCTCTTTATGAGTGGAGCCTGACTGCCTGTGTTTGCTCCAAGATGTTCTACAACGGTAAGTGATCTTCATAACCTGAGCAGTAAACTTGGAAAGATCAAAACCTCAGACTGCCCTCTAGGCAGCTGCCTTCGGTGGGCAAGCAGATCAGATAGCTACATGCTTTGAGATATTGAAGAGAATATAAAACGAGTCCAGAGAAAACAATGAAACGCAGAGATAAGTTATTTATAACTGAAAACATCACATATTTTTATGAGGCATAAATAAAACAAGTCAAATTTGTTGCAACAACAGTTGAGAAGATAGAAACGTTACCAAATACTATTTCATGTGAAAACATGCAACTGTAAGCTTGCATATTATGATTCACACATTGCCTGTTAGAACTGACCCCTTCGGCCAATGTCAAGCATATCCTTCAACGATGTGTTATGTACACATATCTGAGATTCCAATCATGGCTCTCACATAGTTGGGCTATGAAAACCTACGTGACTTTCAACTAACAGTAAAGTTGGTATCTGATCTAGACATATGGAAAAAAAAGATGATGAATGTCACGAAAATTAGTCATGGGCCATTTCGGGTGTAACTTTCATGTATGACAAATTGCTCAGTATAGAATCAGTCAGACAGGCCAGCCTCCCAACATTTCTAACCTCAGTAGTGTGGGTATAACATTGGGGGTGGCATGGGTCTAAACGGGATGGGTGCACTGGAGTTTCCAAAGTTGTTTGGGTTTCCAAAACCATTGGGGTTTCCAAAACCATTGGGGTTTCCAAAATTGCCTGCTGGGTAGTGATGACTGGGGTTCACATATTGTTCTTCTGGTGGAGGTGGTCTAGGAGTGTATGGCGTCTCCTGGGGTGGTGGTTTAAAGGTGAATGGCTTCTTGCGTTGGGGTGGGACTTTATTTACAGTGCTCTTGTGCTTGCTTCCTGTTGAATGAAAATAACAGCAACTGTCATGGTCAAATTACTCAGTCTAAAGCTTTGTATGAAGTTTCTAAACATGTTCCTGTTCATAAACTTATTCTGAGAAGATAATGTGGTAGTTTCCCCATGACTTCCCACACCCACAGCGGTGATTTTGACAGCAATTTCTGGCTGCCAGGACCAGTGAGTGGTCTGCTCAGGTGCAGAGTTGTCCGCTTACTGGGCACTTGGTCTCCTGAACTGTTCTCACACTCTTGTGAGTGGCCTGCTTATCCTTTACACCAGGGTGTAGTCTGGAGTTTCCTTTCATTGGAAATGAGCCCATGATAACAGGAAATATGCACTCAAATATGTATAGGGTTGATCATATATCAAAACTGCACATTCAAATCAAGTTGTTACAATACAGATGAACTGTTCCCATAATAAATTTACAAACTGATGAGCCACTGACATAGCATCAAGGTTAATGCAGATCTTACACTGCTAACTCATGTTGATTACAATCTTCTTCTTCTGCTGCACTGTGCCTGTTTACAACAGAGCTGTGACATTTGAACCTTTTGGCAGATACATCTGACTTCTTCAAGCATTTGTTGACTGGGTTACCTTGCCAGGTTGATCGTTAGGAGGTTACACTAATAGTGTCATGAGCGAGGGTTCAGCGCATGCGCTCGGCGTCTGCTGAGAGAGTGAAAGGCCTCCATGCGTTGAGGCCTACAAAATGTAATGGTCCCAACACATAGCTGGTTCCTATTTCACTGCTTTTTGTTGTTGAAAAGTTGTGGTACGTGAAATGAGATGCCTGAGAAAAACTATTGGTGTCACCAGGAAAGTTGTAGCACATGAAATGAGATGCTTGAGAAAAACTATTGGTGTCACCAGGAAGGTTGTAGCATGTGAAATGAGATGCCTGAGAAAGACTATTGGTGACCAGGAGAGACAGAATGAGAAAAACAGAACCAGAAGAACAATATGCACAGATTACACAGGCAGACCGAAAGTAGTGTGGTTTGGTTATATGTAAACGAAGCCTGACCACCTGGCCCTGTTTGCATACAACAGACCATGTCTGGTTTATTGAGCACAAGGAAAACCTAGATGCAGATGGACTGATCAAATCAGAGATACATTCAGCAAGGGACCTTGGCAAGCCAGGGGGAGAAGATCATCTTAGCAGCTGTTTTCACTTCACCAGTGGATAGACAAGAGATTAAGGAACCTCTAAAAAAAAAGTGTGAATCTTTTGTTTGCTTTTGTTTCAAAATATATACCCCATTATTGTAAACTCACTTTAATTCCAACTGGAATCTTAAGGAAGATAACGGGGCAATGAAAAAAGCATAAGAATATTTTAAGACAGACCTTAAAAGTTAGTTGCACATCCTTTATAGAACGTTGCAATCAACCTCAGCATTCACAGGCCGTTTGTGTAGATTGTAGATAAGCAATTTTACATTCAGTAGTTTGCCAATGCTTTCTGAACGGCCAACATCTTATGCCACTGAAATGAACAAAGAGCAAACTGCTTCCAAATCACCCACAGCTGATTTCACACCTTGGAATTGTGAAGCTGTTTCAATACCTCCTAAGCGTAGGTCAGCATGGATGAATGGATAAGAACGTGTGTTCTTAAACAGCTGAGGTAAGGGTTTCAGCCCCTACACCGGACAGTTGGACTAAAATGTTGACCTGTCGTCCTTGACATGGGCATGTAAATTACCAGTACCTCTGAAGTTGGGGTGGGCTTCGCCTGATGGCGAGGGACACTGTTAATAGGGAAAATCTAATCAACATGAAAAATTCAGTCCAGCACTACTAGAAGTAGTGTGTGTGGACTACGCTTGAGTTCAAAAGCGAATGAGCGCCAAAAATTTAAAAATATCCTCTAAGCCTTAGTTGCCAGCAAGACAGCAAACATCATAAACGGTGAGACAATAATAAAAAAAGCCCCATTGCATTAAACAACTTATCGGGTCAACATCAAGTGCCTTGCTGACTGGTGTGGAAATTCATGCTTCTCCACATACTCTGATCTCAAGGAGCGTGTATCAATTATGTGCCGGCGCCTTACTGTGCTATGACTCTCCGTTTTCAGCCATAACCCATACAAATGTGGCAAATAAGAACAGTATAAATGTTGTTGTTTACGGGAAAGTGTGTGGTCAGTTTAACGATCGGTCAAGATGCATGGCCGAAATGACTTGAGACTTTGATAGCTAATTGCCAATGTCAACTTAAGAGTAAGGTGTATATCCTTTACAGGATGTCAGAGTCAACCCCAGCATTTGTTGGCTGTTTGTGAACTCTTGGCAAGTTTACGTTCAGTAGTTTGCCATTGCTTTCTGAATGACCAGTACTCATTCTATTTTATTTTTTAAAATCCCAACGCAAGGCAGTCTGCTGCCAAATTGCCCGCAGCTGTGTTTCGAACACGGTATGTAGAATTATGAACCGCACCCGTAAACCCTTCACCATGGAGCCGGCAACTTAAGTGGCACAAAATGCCTACATGTACACACTAAATACCACCAAGGAAAGTGAACTTGATGCTAAGTGCAACATACTTGTTAGATATGGCAGGAAGTATGCTGCGACCACATACACCATTGGGGGGGGGGGGGGCACAGATGACTTTCTTTCAGTACTGTCCGAACTCTATTGTGATCATACAAGCCGAGTGGACTTCCTGATCTTATTTTTAGCATTGCTCATGTTTACAGTCGGATCTAGTTGGCGAAGGGGTTATGGACGCAATTCGCAACCCCGCATAGCGCTTTCAATATACAGCTGTGGGCGATTTGGCAACCAACCATCTCACGTTGATATTTTCAGGCAATGGTACGAGTGCCAATTGTTCAGACAGCAATAGCAGACTATTGAATGTAAACTTGCCAAGAAATCAGAAGCAGCCAAAAATTGCTGGGGTTGACGTGATGTCCTGTAAAGGATATGCAACATGTTTACAGCGCGCTATGCAACAAAAGAGCTATAAAATCAATGATTGCCATATTTATTAGTTTCCTCAAGACGGCTACATGGCAAAGCTGTTCTCCTTACTGCTGGGGACAGTAATGTTATACCATACGTGGTTAATTACACTGATTTTAGTTTTCCGAGTCAAATGATGTTCCTAAGACGAATGTTGTGAATTCCTTGGACTGCCAAAGTAACTAACAACGATTGCCTGAAAGAAGCTAATGAAACTAGAACATTGCATACAACAATAAAAAAGAGACAAACAGCTTTCTTTGGTCATGTGATGAGAAGAGAGACATTGGAGAACATCATGACAACTGGAAAGATCAAGGGGAAGAGAGGCAGAGGCAGACCAAGAGAAATGATGTAGTACGAATTTAGATGGTGGCATGGAAGAATATCATCAGCAGAGCTGATCCAAAATACCAAGGACCGAAATCTGTGGAGAGTCATGGATGCCTATGCCAGCTGGCATGGCATTTGATGATGAATCAAGTGAATTTCTTTCAGTTATACAACTGAGCAAAAATACTCTGATGTTTTATCGTAGACAGTGTGTGCCAGGTAGGGGTGACCAGGGCTAGACTAGACATGTGGAAAAGTGGAGATCCTCTCAGCATGAATAATGTGCCTACAGGAAATAACTTCTAACAGTGACATTGGTGGGTTTATGAGATCACTACCACCCTGGCCACCTATACTTCCCAAGACATTTCCTGGTAATCATTTTAGACAGTCAATTTGGTCCAATCTGCACCAATGCGGATTCAAACCTATGACCAGCGAGCATCTAGCCACTCTGCTATCTCTCCCCCCCCCCCCCCCCCCCAGCCATACAAGTTCAGGAAGAAAGTAATGTCATTACAGGAGATTGAACCAGTCCACTGAAATAAACAAGGACTATATCACTGCTGGCTCCGCAGCGAAGGTGTTACGTATGCAGTTCGTAGTCCCGCATACCTGTGTTCAATTTGGCAGCAGACCGCCTTGCATTGTTTTTGTTTACGGGTGCTGGTCGTTCAGAAAGCAATGGCAAACTACTGAAGGTAAACTTGCCAAGAGACAACATTAAAAAATGTTGGTGTTGACTGCCAAAGGATATGCAAAGAACATTTTTTTTTTGCGCTTGCTCACTTTAAACTCAAGCCTAGTCCATACACATTATTTTTAGCATTTCCCTATTAACAGTGTCCCTCGCCATCAGGCGAACCCACTCTGACTTCAGACGTAACATTTTTTAACTAAACCAATGTGGCCTGCGTAGAACCATCATCAGAGAAGGCTCATTCAACGGCCAAGTGAACATCCAAGATCTACAACAGGTAGCAGCGAACCTCCGGACATGGAGAGCCATAACTTCTGCCCTATGCGCCGCCTTAAGCTCAAGAGGAAAGACTAACTAACTAATGTGGCCTGCTTCTGATACTTCTTCTTCGTTCATCCGGAGTTGTTTTTTTTTTATCGCGATTGCGTTGTGCCTGTTTATAGCAGAGCTGCGATCTTGCACCATTAGGCCGACACATCCGACTTCTGCAGGCATTTGTTGACCGGGTTAACCTTCCCGGGCTGCTGATACAATATGAAACATCTGGAGAGTTTGGCAGTAGTGAACACATGAAGTTAAATGATCAACCTGTGTTTAGCCAGCTTGCCAGCCAGGCTGCTGTGGAAAGTAGGCAAGCCATTGCCCACGCTGCTATAGTTAATGCCATCAGAGAAGCAGGATGATTAAACAAATCAGGTAATGACTGAATCTGCAACTTTGACCAAACTGCAAGAATGTCGTGTCAATAGGGGTGAAGCCAGGTAAAAGGCGTTATGCAGGGGGTACAAAGAAGAATAGTCAACACACAACTGATGTTGTCAACTGCTACATGGGAACCTAAGCACTTATGGACTGAAAGGATCAATATATGGTGAGGATAATCTGATGACATTGTGATTTTCCTATGTTTTAGTGGTAAGCCTTCACATTCACTTCATGACTTGGCCTTGAAATTTTACACAATATTTCCATTATTTTTTCCAGTAATCTTAGTTCAATTAATAAACCTTAAATATAAAACATCTCTTCATTGAGAAACACAACATAATTTTTTTGTTACTAACCTTGATAATGAGCATCCAGTTGCACCTTTGAATTGAGGGTAACTTTACAGAAATGGCAATAGAACATCGCAGTTGGCGCTTTCGTCTGCTCCTGCCCACCTGATGCATCCTATAAAAAATATAAAACAAATATTTACATTATCCTAATTCCTAATTAAAGTACAGGGCAAGTGCAGAAATTCAGATACCTAGGATAACATCAGATGGAAGATGCATCACTGAGATAAATAGCAGAATAGGGCAAGCAAACACTGCATTCTATCAAATTAAGAATGTTTTGTGCAATAAGTCACTGTCCTTGAAAGAAAAAGAGTTCTTGCATGTTACATAGGACCAGTTTGAACATACAGCTGCAAATCCAAGACAATTAGCAAACAAGCGAAAAAAAATCCCTGGATACCTTGGAGATGTGGTTTTACAGAATGCTGAAAATGAATTGGACCAGCCAAAATGAGCAATCAAGGCATTTTAAGAGAAGCTGAGTCGCAAAGACAACTTATCACAAACATCAGAAAGAGGCAGTCATCGTTTTTGGCCACGTTATGAGAAGACAAAAACTGAAACATGTGACAACCGGAAATATTTGTGGAAAGAGAGATAGAGGAAGACAATGTGAGAAGATTCTTGACAGTCTTGTATAATGGCACTGAAAGGAGTCAACACACGAATTGATCAATGACGTCGGAGATCGTAATTTGTGGAGAGGCATGGTTGCCCACGCCAGCCGGCAAGGCACTGGTGATGATGATCCTAACTCATACAAAAGCAGCATACCATCAGATGAAGAACAGTTTGTGTAACATACAACTTTCCATAAAATCAGAAAACAAGTTTTAATGATGTCACATACTGGAAACGGTAACAATAATTAAAATGGGAACTAAAGTAGGTAATCATGAACAGATAAGGCTAGGAGTAAGACAAGGATATGTTCTATCACAGGATCGCTTGTTTCTCTACAGCAAAATAATAATGAGACAGACCAAAGATAAACTAGCTCCACATTGCTGTTACAGCTGAAGGTGTAGAGTTGAGGATGAGCGCTCAACCTTGCAAAATACCTCCATGGCTTGTGCAATCCTCTGGCAGTTAAAGTCCAACTCCTGGTCTTCACGTTGTGGAACTGTTAACTAACACGTGAAGAGGCGATGGCAGTTCTCTGATGCTGTAATCCAGACTGCTCTAAATATATATATATATAGGTGAGTACATACATGGACAGATCTATGTGTACATATGTACATATCTAAACTCGAGTAAGACCAGTCTATCCCAGCAAAAGAAAGGTACTGAAGATGGAGTTAAGCAGCCAGGAAGCGGACGACAGAAATCAGGATGCCGCGCAAAATGCAATCAAAAAATGTCTATTACTGCAAAACATTATGGTGCTTGTCCTATTATGGACCCCCCAGGCAGGTGCAGTACTGGGCCCAATGTCTCAAAAAGATCTGATCACAACAACCAGAGGTTCTCCTCAGATGTCCTGTGGAGCCAGGGGACGTGAGAATAGAGCATCTGGCTATATCAAACTAAGACTGAAAATACTGCACTGGAATGCAGAGGGAGTCAGTAACAACAAATAAAGCTAGAAAACATCTTGAATCAAGAACAAGTTAATGTATATTGCTTGCAAGAAACTTGCCTCAATAAAAACATAAACTTTCAAAATCAGAGGCTAACAGTGTTACCAATCTGACCAAAAAGGCAAAAGTGTGGGATACTAACCCTTGTAAAGAAAAACATAACTGCTTCCCAAATTGAAGTATACATGGAAGAGGCCAGAACATACAGATCTATATCTGAACAATTTCTAATGTCCACAGCCACTAGACACATTCCAATTAAAAGAAAAAATGATTTGTGTGGCGATTTTAGCAGCCACTCGCAGAGCAGGGCTATGATCACATGGACCAGAGAGGAGAGACTGAAAGACTGGCAAAATGAGAACAGATTTATCTTGATTAACAAGCCGTCTGACCACATAACTTCTAATCAAGACCATTGGACACCACAACTATACATGACCTGACTTTTCATTCGCCATTTCTGGAGTGGAAATCACACAAATTGTTGGGAAACAACTCAGTGGCAGTGACCACTGGCCTGTCTTTCTAGCTGTACACACTGAGCTTCTAAGTGAAAGCAGCACCCTCTCAAGGTGGAACTACAAGAAAGCAGACTGGACAATGTACAAACATTTCACAAGCATACTGGTTAGAAATCTGAGCACTGATAAAGACATAAAGTAGTTGAAGAGTTCGGCAAATACATAGTACCGGCAGCACAAGAAACATGACCAAGAGGTGCTCGTAAGCAAATACATAGTACCGGCAGCACAAGAAACATTACCAAGAGGTGCTCGTAAGCAAATACATAGTACCAGCAGCACAAGAAACATTACCAAGAGGTGCTCGTAAGCAAATACATAGTACCGGCAGCACAAGAAACATTACCAAGAGGTGCTCGTAAGCAAATACATAGTACCGGCAGCACAAGAAACATTACCAAGAGGTGCTCGTAAGCAAATACATAGTACCGGCAGCACAAGAAACATTACCAAGAGGTGCTCGTAAGCAAATACATAGTACCGGCAGCACAAGAAACATTACCAAGAGGTGCTCGTAAGCAAATACATAGTACCAGCAGCACAAGAAACATTACCAAGAGGTGCTCGTAAGCAAATACATAGTACCGGCAGCACAAGAAACATTACCAAGAGGTGCTCGTAAGCAAATACATAGTACCAGCAGCACAAGAAACATTACCAAGAGGTGCTCGTAAGCAAATACATAGTACCGGCAGCACAAGAAACATTACCAAGAGGTGCTCGTAAGCAAATACATAGTACCGGCAGCACAAGAAACATTACCAAGAGGTGCTCGTAAGCAAATACATAGTACCAGCAGCACAAGAAACATTACCAAGAGGTGCTCGTAAGCAAATACATAGTACCGGCAGCACAAGAAACATTACCAAGAGGTGCTCGTAAGCAAAATAAACTGTACTGGAGTAGTGAGCTAGAGCAACTGCATAATGATGTGTGCCAGCAGGCTGTAATGTCACCCACATCTCAGCTGGTCAAGATAGAACGATCAACGATATCGCGGACGGCCCCCAAGGGAAGGCAGGGGCAGACCATGGGCATCATCTCACTATCCAAGGAGGCTTCCATAATTGCAGAGCCGGCACATATTGCTCTGAGACTGGGCTCACACAAGGAGTTTCCACGTCCTGCTCATGGCTGCTTTTGTTCCTCACTTCCATGTGTTGAGCATCCCGCTTGCCACTGATCGCTCGAGCACGCACCAGGAGCGGTCAGATTGCGGGCGACATCCACTCGGTAGGCTTTTGCTTGTGACTTCAACCCACGCAATAGGTTCGCTCGCCGTGCGTTCCATTTTGCGTTGAGACGTTCTTCCACTTATATCTACACTCTCTATGAGTTAGATACAGAGTTTCCGCAACCATGCCCTTCGACTGGGGCACTTTTCTATGTTAATGTCTGACACTTCTCAGCCCAACACCAGTATCTGCTATGGGACTGTACCTGCTACATGCCACAGAACAGCATTTATTTACATACAGAGTTGAATCAGTGCAACTACAATGAAAATGTTCATGTATTTCAGTGTGCATATATTGTCATGGGTTGAATCAGTGCAACTACAATGAAAGTGTTCATGTATTTCAGTGTGCATATATTGTCATGGGTTGAATCAGTGTAACTACAGTTAAAGTGTTCATGTATTTCAGTGTGCATATATTGTCATGAGTTGAATCAGTGAAACTACAATGAAAGTGTTCATGTATTTCAGTGTGCATATATTGTCATGGGTTGAATCAGTGCAACTACAATGAAAGTGTTCATGTATTTCAGTGTGCATATATTGTCATGGGTTGAATCAGTGAAACTACAATTAAAGTGTTCATGTATTTCAGTGTGCATATATTGTCATGGGTTGAATCAGTGAAACTACAATTAAAGTGTTCATGTATTTCAGTGCGCATATGGGACGTGAGGCCATTTGCACCACAAGAGAGATGTGTTAAAATTATGTCAGGTCACCAGCACACATTCGAAAAGGTCAGTAGTGTCAACATATTTGTCTTATTGGCTGGAGAGGTTCACGTCTGTTGTCATTTCCTGAATGCATTGTCTCTTGTGCTTAATTCACACGACGTGGTGGGGTAAGATGAGAGACTAAACTTGCATCGCAAGGCCAGGTGACTTGCATTGGTTGTGTCATATCCATGTTTATTTTGTGTACCCTTGCGTTGTCTATCCGTCATTTTCTTGGTCTTTCTGTGGTTTGGAGTTAAGATTTTGGTTTTGTTGAAGCCGTGCTTTTGGTAGTCAGATTTCATTCTCATAAAATATCCACTTGATTTATTGTAACACTATAAATTTGATACATGTTATTTTTCTTCTGCCTTTAATCTCCTAATGGGCTTAGGTCCCCAACTAGATAATTTTCTAGTATCTTTCACAGGTCTGACCATAAAGGTCACACAATGTATTCCTCATGCTTCTGGGATTGAATTACAGACCTTTGTGTTACTATGCTGGGACGCTAACCACTACACTGTAATAGATTTTGTGTTAGCTGGTGCCAGTAAGAGTTGTGATGGGTAGATTGATTCTGTTACCGTAGATGGAGTTTATTGAGAAGGTGAAACCTTGCATGCAGAAGTTGGACGTATTGACCTGTGAGCTTGAGAGGTGCAAACTTATATGTAATAATTTCTTCAGTAGAGGAAAGATAATGAAGGTGGTAGTGGTTGAACCATCAGATGTGTTTTCATGATTAGGTTGTAACATGTTGTGACCTCATTGAGGTTGTGGCATTCTGTGACCTCATGAAGATAGATGTGTTGGCATTCTGTGACCATTTGTAGTTTCCACGCTGGACACTAATCATGCACATTCCTCATCTCTCCAGCTTCATTGGTAGCTGCTGGCAGGAAGTGTTGATGTTGCCGTTACCTTGTTTGCTGTTCCATTTCAGCGACCCACTTTGGTTTAAACCCAACTTTAGACTGGATTTTAGGAAATTATTGTGTTCACCGTATATAGGTGCTGTAGATTTCAACAGGATAGACAGACAATGTGAGTCTTATCACTTCAGCCCTCATTTGAACCCCTTTCATGGTGAACTAACCACTGTTTGCGTGTTCATATAACTGAGTCTAGTGTTGAACAACTGGGTCAGAGAACGATCCTGCAGAACATGTTCAGTAGATACACCAAGAGCAAGTGTAGATAAGTTTAACCCAAATATTTAAATGGATGTGAGTCGTGGACTGTTTCAATCGCTAGAGAAGAAAATTGGGGCTTTTGAACTTAAATGATAGTTTCTATCATGGACGTAAGAGAAGAATCATTTTGACATTCCAGTGTCTGAACATTGAAGCCATGTCTCAGAAATCGAAATACTTTGGCATTACTAAACATTACAGTGGCTTAGAAAGAACAGTGTTGGAAGACATGGTTGCTAGAAGACAAGGCAGGGATTTATCAGCAAACAGTTGAACACAGAACAGTGTTGGAAGACATGGTTGCTAGAAGACATGGTTGCTAGAAGACAAGGCAGGGATTTGTCAGCAAACAGTTGAACACAGAACAGTGTTGGAAGACATGGTTGCTAGAAGTCATGGTTGCTAGAAGACATGGTTGCTAGAAGACAAGGCAGTGATTTATCAGCAAACAGTTGAACACAGAACAGTGTTGGAAGACATGGTTGCTAGAAGACATGGTTGCTAGAAGTCATGGTTGCTAGAAGACATGGTTGCTAGAAGACAAGGCAGGGATTGATCAGCAAACAGTTGAACACAGAACAGTGTTGGAAGACATGGTTGCTAGAAGACAAGGCAGGGATTTATCAGCAAACAGTTGAACACAGAACAGTGTTGGAAGACATGGTTGCTAGAAGACATGGTTGCTAGAAGACAAGGCAGGGATTTATCAGCAAACAGTTGGACACAGAATAGTGTTGGAAGACATGGTTGCTAGAAGACAAGGCAGGGTTTGATCAGCAAACAGTTGGACACAGAACAGTGTTGGAAGACATGGTTGCTAGAAGACATGGTTGCTAGAAGATAAGGCAGGGTTTGATCAGCAAACAGATGGACACAGAACAGTGTTGGAAGACATGGTTGCTAGAAGACAAGGCATGATCAGCAAACAGATGGACACAGAACATTGTTGGAAGACATGGTTGCTAGAAGACAAGGCAGGGTTTGATCAGCAAACAGTTGGACACAGAACATAAAGGCACCTAGGGCATCGGAGTGCATGAGGCCAGAGACTGAGAAACGTTTTGGCACCTGGCCATGATGAGATGATATTCTGCAAAGGACCTTACTACGTGATGGTGAATAAAACCCAGCTAAGAATAACCCTTTAGAAATACTGGATAGGAAAAAAGCCAGACGCTGTGGCTTGTAGATATTGTTGGATCAAAGGGCATGATGTCATAAGTGGCTTGTGGTATATTAAGAGTTAGCAAGTAGAATATAATTGTTTGTGAATGCTAACACATAAAATTCCATTGTGTTGCAGAATTTGTTACGGTGTGCGTGGTCACCGGATGGCAGCCGGGTCGCAGCTGGTTCAGGGGATAGATTTGTATATGTGTGGGACACAACATCACGGAGGGTGATGTATAAACTCCCTGGTCATGCTGGCTCAGTCAATGAGGTTGACTTTCATCCGCGTGAACCAATCAGTAAGTTGAATGTTGTAAACCAAAGTTAACTTTTCACCCACTTGAACCAATCAGTAAGTTTAATGTTATATCCATCCATCATGTGCCTTGCATAAGCTGGGCGATCATGTTCTGCCATCTCACTCAATCACTAGAGTCGTGGATCAGCTCCTTGTTTCTGTCTCGACCATGCCACAAGGCCAAGCCATCCAGGTACTTGCTTCTAGGTCTTCCCCTTGGTCTGTTCCCCTCGATCTTACCATTTGTCACCAAGTTCTCCAAATCATTTCTTCATTAATGTTATATACTGAGTTTAATTTGTCCACCCACTGAATAGTAACACTCTGGTCTTTTGGGCTGAAAGAAGAGATATAACCTTATTGGATTAGTCTGAGAGTAATAATCACAACAGCATTTGGAAATCTTAGACAGGCCTAACTTGTTCTTGGCAAAACTGTTAGGGAACACTAGCCATGGACAGAGCCTATGAGCATAGATGTAAACTATCTAGGGAGAGAAAGTAGTTGCTGATCCACTTTTACCCAAAGGGAAATATATTGTCATGTGTCGGTCCTAGAGAGGAGAGTGTGACACACAATTCATGAAAATGTGTAGTCAGGTTGGCACTTCTGGTCTGTGATGTGCCACTAAATTGTTATATAGCACAGTACCTGATCTTGAGGTGGTGAGAAAAGGTAAGCGATAGAGCAGGAAAGGCGTCATACACACACATGGTAAAAGTAACCCAAAGCACCTATATGAGAGCACAATGAGGCAAGGTGAAGACACACTACATGGTTTTGACCCCATTACACCCGGGGAAGGTTAACCCGGTCAACAAATGCCCGCAGAAGTCTGATGTATTGGCCTAACAGCGCAAGAACGCAACTCTGCTGTAAATATTACAAAGGCTGTAGGGAAATTTACAAATGGAGAAGGGTTATTGGCGTTAGTGCAATCCCCACTCAAAGTTGAGATATTTAATTATTCCAGGATGTGAATGAGCACCAGAATATGCCATGAAAGTTGTCAGAGATCAGAAGCTGGACAGATTGTCCAGTGAAAAAAAAGGTTATTATGGAGGTGTATGGTTTCATTGATTATTGATTGATTATTCAACATTAAGAGCAAACCTCCATCTCTTAAAGCAAATGCTAATCTTTTCATCAACACCATCTCTCTTTTTTTTTTAAACTTGTAGACTGAATTTTGCATGTGGATTAGCTTTATCTATTAGCAGTGTCCCTCGCCATCAGGTGAACCCACTCCGACTTCAGAGGTAACACCCTCTCCTTAGTCCTAATTGGAGCATCCTTACTGTCATTCATGTCTTCAGTATGTCTGTCTTGTCCAACAAGTCCATTACCTAGCACTTCAGCATGACCTGGAGGAACATGCATCATCCAAGAAGTCAACAATAATGCCTAATTATTGACATGTGGTGACCATGAACACAGACAAGCAAGTTGTAACAAAAAGTTTATTTATCTACAAACAAATCAATGACTGCCTTCCGCCACCCATAGAAGGCAGCATTATGATCAAACTGGCCCTTCACAGATACACAAAATACTGCCAGTGTGTAGTACATTGACCTTTTTGATTTGTACTATAATATTGTCTTCGCTACTTGTGGATTAGACTAGTTTTCAGGCCAAGTTAATGGCCTGTTCAAATCAGATGCCATCAATCCAGCATTTATGTAACTCAGGATAATGGTCTGATCTGAGCTTTCATGTAACCAGCTCCTTCCTGGGTGCTTCCCTTCACTGCTCATGTGGATTTCAAGGATGCAAGTACCGAAAATAATTGGTCATGTTTATTTCAGTCTGTATTTCCATCTCACCAGTCTCCCCGACCTAGAAGTTAGTGTCTTTCTCCGTAATCCCGTATACTCTTGTGAGTGACGTGATGTGCACAAGAATTGGTAGCGGTTCTCGTCGCATCGGTAACTTGCGGGGGTATGTGAGCTGGTCGCTCAGAAAGCAAGGGCAAACTACTGATATTGACTGCAACGTCCTGTAAGGGACATTCAACATTTTTTTTTTAATTTGATAAAATGTCCATGCTTACATATGAACTATACCCAGGCCAGCATACAGATACTTCTCTAGAACTTCACTCATGCATCCAGCTAGTACTTGTATAAAGTGAATTTTACCATGTCCTTATTGTTTCTTCCCTTACAGTTTTGTCTTGTTCAAGCGACAAGAAGATATATTTGGGAGAACTGGACTGAAGCACATTTTTATCACCATCTTATGTTACTGCCATTAAATTTTTGTTTAAACATGCACCTGGTGTTTGGTGTTTTAGTAATTGTCTGTGTCCCTCACTTTATGCATCCTTGCACTACAAATACCATTAAGTGTGAAGACCTAAGTAACTGATTTCATTTAACCAGCCAGCTATTAAGAATACGCAGTGTGAAATGCCAGCATAAAATTGTCTCCATCAATACAGGCTGGTAAACATCTAACCTACATGTAGCATCAGCCTGGCTCTGTGTGCCCCTGTCACTGGGAAATTTTCTTCGTAACTACATCTATTATGCTGATACATAACAATGTATTTCCTTTGCAGGACAATGAGTTAATCCTAGCCCTTATTGGCTGTTTGCGATTTCATAGCAATTTTATGTTCCGTTATTTACCACTGCTTTCTGAACCAGGGGCCAAGTGGTTACAAATGCAATTCATAATCCCACATGTGGTGGTCGAAACACAACTGTGGTCGATTTGGAAGCAGACAGCCTGGTGTTAGTTTCTCATAAAAAGGTATGGGTGCCAGTCGTTCAGAAAGCACTGGCAAACTACTGGACGCAAACTAACCAACATGCTGAGGTTTACTGGACGTCCCGTAAAGGATGTGTAACTTGCTTTTTAAACGCAAAGTCAACAGTCCAACTGTGGAACACACTCACTTTGCTGCCGTGAGGTGGGAAAGTTTAAGTGTGGTAAACCTCTCAGCGACCCACTGAACTTTATTAGATATAGTACCACGCAAATCGCCATGCCTTTATAGTTGTTTTCTGTGACCAGAAAAGTTGCACATTTAATAGAATATGTGAAACAACTTCACAGACACAAAACTCCATCATAGGGCCCACTTTCAAATCTTGACACCAGTATAAAAGACTTCAGAATTAATATACCAAGGCAGTGTGTTCATGGAGGCCCACAGATTCAGATGTCATATAGTCGTGCACTAGCTTATCTCTATTCAGACACCCCATGAATGGAAACCAAGCAAATAATAATAAACTGAACTCTATCACACATGGCCTATGACTGAAACACGGTCATCTTATATGACTGATTGATTGATTTAGGAACCGACATCACAGCAATCGGGGCATTCCCAAAAGCGCTCCATCCCCAGCAGCCAACGAAGAATTCCAACACCAATAGTACCAGTAGCAATCTTCTGATTAGATGTCCATCTCGCTTTTCCTATGAGCGCCGACCAGATCCCCTCGTCACTCCTCGTTGGCCGCAACCACGTCTGCCTTGTCATGCATCAATACTCCACCAAGTTTTGCAGAGCTAGCCAATCTGTCTGTCTGTTCATTCCCCAGCACACCGGCATGCCCCAGAGAAAAGATCCAAGCAATGCTTGCCACCCGTGACCTCCGAAGCGAAGCAAGCCACTCTGCCCGAAGCTTGCCTGTCCTCACCTTCCTCAGCATGCTTTCTGAGTCAGTTACAATCACACCAAACGTCAACCATTAGCTTTTCCTAAGAAACCCCTCTCCTCCTCCTCCTCCTCCTCTCCCCCCCCCCCCCCACAAGGCACTTCTCCTACCTCTCAACACCAACCCATTTGTGCAGACCCCATTGTGCATCACATCACCCGGGCGAGCATTATCCTGAATTAGTTGCTGGATTTCCACTTCCGTGGCCCCTGCACTCACGGCTCAATGTGATTATAAGTCTGCACAAGTCTGACTGCTCCGCTGGCACTCTGACCCATTCCTCTCCTCGCCGAATGTTCTCCAAGATGCACATCTGTCTGATCGTATCCTACGCCTGAGCCATCCATGATTTCCCTCTTATCAGTCAATGACCTTTAACTGCGTCCAGCGCCTTATGCAACGGGTGATCTGTGTCTGCAGCTACTCTGAGGTATGCCTTCGCCTGCATCACCGTGAGCCTACCAGCAACAGTCGGCAGACCAAGGATGTAACGCATACACACTACTGGGTGTCTGGTGCATCCCAGAATGACCCACATAGCTTTGTTCTGTATGCGCTCTAATTTCACCAGCTGACTCTCTGAGACAGTGAGCAGTCCTAGTCCATATTCAATCACTGAGAAGATCAAGTGGTATAGTGTGAAAAGCATTCTCAGCTCTATTTCCATTGCAGCCATAGTTTTAAGTGCATTGAGTCCCTTTTGAGACCTTGTCACAACCGTGTTGACATGGTCCTTAAAGGACAGGCTCCTGTCAAATGTGATTCCCAGATACTTCAGTTTGTTCTCTTTATGAGTGGAGCCTGACTGCCTGTGTTTGCTCCAAGATGTTCTACAACGGTAAGTGATCTTCATAACCTGAGCAGTAAACTTGGAAAGATCAAAACCTCAGACTGCCCTCTAGGCAGCTGCCTTCGGTGGGCAAGCAGATCAGATAGCTACATGCTTTGAGATATTGAAGAGAATATAAAACGAGTCCAGAGAAAACAATGAAACGCAGAGATAAGTTATTTATAACTGAAAACATCACATATTTTTATGAGGCATAAATAAAACAAGTCAAATTTGTTGCAACAACAGTTGAGAAGATAGAAACGTTACCAAATACTATTTCATGTGAAAACATGCAACTGTAAGCTTGCATATTATGATTCACACATTGCCTGTTAGAACTGACCCCTTCGGCCAATGTCAAGCATATCCTTCAACGATGTGTTATGTACACATATCTGAGATTCCAATCATGGCTCTCACATAGTTGGGCTATGAAAACCTACGTGACTTTCAACTAACAGTAAAGTTGGTATCTGATCTAGACATATGGAAAAAAAAGATGATGAATGTCACGAAAATTAGTCATGGGCCATTTCGGGTGTAACTTTCATGTATGACAAATTGCTCAGTATAGAATCAGTCAGACAGGCCAGCCTCCCAACATTTCTAACCTCAGTAGTGTGGGTATAACATTGGGGGTGGCATGGGTCTAAACGGGATGGGTGCACTGGAGTTTCCAAAGTTGTTTGGGTTTCCAAAACCATTGGGGTTTCCAAAACCATTGGGGTTTCCAAAATTGCCTGCTGGGTAGTGATGACTGGGGTTCACATATTGTTCTTCTGGTGGAGGTGGTCTAGGAGTGTATGGCGTCTCCTGGGGTGGTGGTTTAAAGGTGAATGGCTTCTTGCGTTGGGGTGGGACTTTATTTACAGTGCTCTTGTGCTTGCTTCCTGTTGAATGAAAATAACAGCAACTGTCATGGTCAAATTACTCAGTCTAAAGCTTTGTATGAAGTTTCTAAACATGTTCCTGTTCATAAACTTATTCTGAGAAGATAATGTGGTAGTTTCCCCATGACTTCCCACACCCACAGCGGTGATTTTGACAGCAATTTCTGGCTGCCAGGACCAGTGAGTGGTCTGCTCAGGTGCAGAGTTGTCCGCTTACTGGGCACTTGGTCTCCTGAACTGTTCTCACACTCTTGTGAGTGGCCTGCTTATCCTTTACACCAGGGTGTAGTCTGGAGTTTCCTTTCATTGGAAATGAGCCCATGATAACAGGAAATATGCACTCAAATATGTATAGGGTTGATCATATATCAAAACTGCACATTCAAATCAAGTTGTTACAATACAGATGAACTGTTCCCATAATAAATTTACAAACTGATGAGCCACTGACATAGCATCAAGGTTAATGCAGATCTTACACTGCTAACTCATGTTGATTACAATCTTCTTCTTCTGCTGCACTGTGCCTGTTTACAACAGAGCTGTGACATTTGAACCTTTTGGCAGATACATCTGACTTCTTCAAGCATTTGTTGACTGGGTTACCTTGCCAGGTTGATCGTTAGGAGGTTACACTAATAGTGTCATGAGCGAGGGTTCAGCGCATGCGCTCGGCGTCTGCTGAGAGAGTGAAAGGCCTCCATGCGTTGAGGCCTACAAAATGTAATGGTCCCAACACATAGCTGGTTCCTATTTCACTGCTTTTTGTTGTTGAAAAGTTGTGGTACGTGAAATGAGATGCCTGAGAAAAACTATTGGTGTCACCAGGAAAGTTGTAGCACATGAAATGAGATGCTTGAGAAAAACTATTGGTGTCACCAGGAAGGTTGTAGCATGTGAAATGAGATGCCTGAGAAAGACTATTGGTGACCAGGAGAGACAGAATGAGAAAAACAGAACCAGAAGAACAATATGCACAGATTACACAGGCAGACCGAAAGTAGTGTGGTTTGGTTATATGTAAACGAAGCCTGACCACCTGGCCCTGTTTGCATACAACAGACCATGTCTGGTTTATTGAGCACAAGGAAAACCTAGATGCAGATGGACTGATCAAATCAGAGATACATTCAGCAAGGGACCTTGGCAAGCCAGGGGGAGAAGATCATCTTAGCAGCTGTTTTCACTTCACCAGTGGATAGACAAGAGATTAAGGAACCTCTAAAAAAAAAGTGTGAATCTTTTGTTTGCTTTTGTTTCAAAATATATACCCCATTATTGTAAACTCACTTTAATTCCAACTGGAATCTTAAGGAAGATAACGGGGCAATGAAAAAAGCATAAGAATATTTTAAGACAGACCTTAAAAGTTAGTTGCACATCCTTTATAGAACGTTGCAATCAACCTCAGCATTCACAGGCCGTTTGTGTAGATTGTAGATAAGCAATTTTACATTCAGTAGTTTGCCAATGCTTTCTGAACGGCCAACATCTTATGCCACTGAAATGAACAAAGAGCAAACTGCTTCCAAATCACCCACAGCTGATTTCACACCTTGGAATTGTGAAGCTGTTTCAATACCTCCTAAGCGTAGGTCAGCATGGATGAATGGATAAGAACGTGTGTTCTTAAACAGCTGAGGTAAGGGTTTCAGCCCCTACACCGGACAGTTGGACTAAAATGTTGACCTGTCGTCCTTGACATGGGCATGTAAATTACCAGTACCTCTGAAGTTGGGGTGGGCTTCGCCTGATGGCGAGGGACACTGTTAATAGGGAAAATCTAATCAACATGAAAAATTCAGTCCAGCACTACTAGAAGTAGTGTGTGTGGACTACGCTTGAGTTCAAAAGCGAATGAGCGCCAAAAATTTAAAAATATCCTCTAAGCCTTAGTTGCCAGCAAGACAGCAAACATCATAAACGGTGAGACAATAATAAAAAAAGCCCCATTGCATTAAACAACTTATCGGGTCAACATCAAGTGCCTTGCTGACTGGTGTGGAAATTCATGCTTCTCCACATACTCTGATCTCAAGGAGCGTGTATCAATTATGTGCCGGCGCCTTACTGTGCTATGACTCTCCGTTTTCAGCCATAACCCATACAAATGTGGCAAATAAGAACAGTATAAATGTTGTTGTTTACGGGAAAGTGTGTGGTCAGTTTAACGATCGGTCAAGATGCATGGCCGAAATGACTTGAGACTTTGATAGCTAATTGCCAATGTCAACTTAAGAGTAAGGTGTATATCCTTTACAGGATGTCAGAGTCAACCCCAGCATTTGTTGGCTGTTTGTGAACTCTTGGCAAGTTTACGTTCAGTAGTTTGCCATTGCTTTCTGAATGACCAGTACTCATTCTATTTTATTTTTTAAAATCCCAACGCAAGGCAGTCTGCTGCCAAATTGCCCGCAGCTGTGTTTCGAACACGGTATGTAGAATTATGAACCGCACCCGTAAACCCTTCACCATGGAGCCGGCAACTTAAGTGGCACAAAATGCCTACATGTACACACTAAATACCACCAAGGAAAGTGAACTTGATGCTAAGTGCAACATACTTGTTAGATATGGCAGGAAGTATGCTGCGACCACATACACCATTGGGGGGGGGGGGGGCACAGATGACTTTCTTTCAGTACTGTCCGAACTCTATTGTGATCATACAAGCCGAGTGGACTTCCTGATCTTATTTTTAGCATTGCTCATGTTTACAGTCGGATCTAGTTGGCGAAGGGGTTATGGACGCAATTCGCAACCCCGCATAGCGCTTTCAATATACAGCTGTGGGCGATTTGGCAACCAACCATCTCACGTTGATATTTTCAGGCAATGGTACGAGTGCCAATTGTTCAGACAGCAATAGCAGACTATTGAATGTAAACTTGCCAAGAAATCAGAAGCAGCCAAAAATTGCTGGGGTTGACGTGATGTCCTGTAAAGGATATGCAACATGTTTACAGCGCGCTATGCAACAAAAGAGCTATAAAATCAATGATTGCCATATTTATTAGTTTCCTCAAGACGGCTACATGGCAAAGCTGTTCTCCTTACTGCTGGGGACAGTAATGTTATACCATACGTGGTTAATTACACTGATTTTAGTTTTCCGAGTCAAATGATGTTCCTAAGACGAATGTTGTGAATTCCTTGGACTGCCAAAGTAACTAACAACGATTGCCTGAAAGAAGCTAATGAAACTAGAACATTGCATACAACAATAAAAAAGAGACAAACAGCTTTCTTTGGTCATGTGATGAGAAGAGAGACATTGGAGAACATCATGACAACTGGAAAGATCAAGGGGAAGAGAGGCAGAGGCAGACCAAGAGAAATGATGTAGTACGAATTTAGATGGTGGCATGGAAGAATATCATCAGCAGAGCTGATCCAAAATACCAAGGACCGAAATCTGTGGAGAGTCATGGATGCCTATGCCAGCTGGCATGGCATTTGATGATGAATCAAGTGAATTTCTTTCAGTTATACAACTGAGCAAAAATACTCTGATGTTTTATCGTAGACAGTGTGTGCCAGGTAGGGGTGACCAGGGCTAGACTAGACATGTGGAAAAGTGGAGATCCTCTCAGCATGAATAATGTGCCTACAGGAAATAACTTCTAACAGTGACATTGGTGGGTTTATGAGATCACTACCACCCTGGCCACCTATACTTCCCAAGACATTTCCTGGTAATCATTTTAGACAGTCAATTTGGTCCAATCTGCACCAATGCGGATTCAAACCTATGACCAGCGAGCATCTAGCCACTCTGCTATCTCTCCCCCCCCCCCCCCCCCCCAGCCATACAAGTTCAGGAAGAAAGTAATGTCATTACAGGAGATTGAACCAGTCCACTGAAATAAACAAGGACTATATCACTGCTGGCTCCGCAGCGAAGGTGTTACGTATGCAGTTCGTAGTCCCGCATACCTGTGTTCAATTTGGCAGCAGACCGCCTTGCATTGTTTTTGTTTACGGGTGCTGGTCGTTCAGAAAGCAATGGCAAACTACTGAAGGTAAACTTGCCAAGAGACAACATTAAAAAATGTTGGTGTTGACTGCCAAAGGATATGCAAAGAACATTTTTTTTTTGCGCTTGCTCACTTTAAACTCAAGCCTAGTCCATACACATTATTTTTAGCATTTCCCTATTAACAGTGTCCCTCGCCATCAGGCGAACCCACTCTGACTTCAGACGTAACATTTTTTAACTAAACCAATGTGGCCTGCGTAGAACCATCATCAGAGAAGGCTCATTCAACGGCCAAGTGAACATCCAAGATCTACAACAGGTAGCAGCGAACCTCCGGACATGGAGAGCCATAACTTCTGCCCTATGCGCCGCCTTAAGCTCAAGAGGAAAGACTAACTAACTAATGTGGCCTGCTTCTGATACTTCTTCTTCGTTCATCCGGAGTTGTTTTTTTTTTATCGCGATTGCGTTGTGCCTGTTTATAGCAGAGCTGCGATCTTGCACCATTAGGCCGACACATCCGACTTCTGCAGGCATTTGTTGACCGGGTTAACCTTCCCGGGCTGCTGATACAATATGAAACATCTGGAGAGTTTGGCAGTAGTGAACACATGAAGTTAAATGATCAACCTGTGTTTAGCCAGCTTGCCAGCCAGGCTGCTGTGGAAAGTAGGCAAGCCATTGCCCACGCTGCTATAGTTAATGCCATCAGAGAAGCAGGATGATTAAACAAATCAGGTAATGACTGAATCTGCAACTTTGACCAAACTGCAAGAATGTCGTGTCAATAGGGGTGAAGCCAGGTAAAAGGCGTTATGCAGGGGGTACAAAGAAGAATAGTCAACACACAACTGATGTTGTCAACTGCTACATGGGAACCTAAGCACTTATGGACTGAAAGGATCAATATATGGTGAGGATAATCTGATGACATTGTGATTTTCCTATGTTTTAGTGGTAAGCCTTCACATTCACTTCATGACTTGGCCTTGAAATTTTACACAATATTTCCATTATTTTTTCCAGTAATCTTAGTTCAATTAATAAACCTTAAATATAAAACATCTCTTCATTGAGAAACACAACATAATTTTTTTGTTACTAACCTTGATAATGAGCATCCAGTTGCACCTTTGAATTGAGGGTAACTTTACAGAAATGGCAATAGAACATCGCAGTTGGCGCTTTCGTCTGCTCCTGCCCACCTGATGCATCCTATAAAAAATATAAAACAAATATTTACATTATCCTAATTCCTAATTAAAGTACAGGGCAAGTGCAGAAATTCAGATACCTAGGATAACATCAGATGGAAGATGCATCACTGAGATAAATAGCAGAATAGGGCAAGCAAACACTGCATTCTATCAAATTAAGAATGTTTTGTGCAATAAGTCACTGTCCTTGAAAGAAAAAGAGTTCTTGCATGTTACATAGGACCAGTTTGAACATACAGCTGCAAATCCAAGACAATTAGCAAACAAGCGAAAAAAAATCCCTGGATACCTTGGAGATGTGGTTTTACAGAATGCTGAAAATGAATTGGACCAGCCAAAATGAGCAATCAAGGCATTTTAAGAGAAGCTGAGTCGCAAAGACAACTTATCACAAACATCAGAAAGAGGCAGTCATCGTTTTTGGCCACGTTATGAGAAGACAAAAACTGAAACATGTGACAACCGGAAATATTTGTGGAAAGAGAGATAGAGGAAGACAATGTGAGAAGATTCTTGACAGTCTTGTATAATGGCACTGAAAGGAGTCAACACACGAATTGATCAATGACGTCGGAGATCGTAATTTGTGGAGAGGCATGGTTGCCCACGCCAGCCGGCAAGGCACTGGTGATGATGATCCTAACTCATACAAAAGCAGCATACCATCAGATGAAGAACAGTTTGTGTAACATACAACTTTCCATAAAATCAGAAAACAAGTTTTAATGATGTCACATACTGGAAACGGTAACAATAATTAAAATGGGAACTAAAGTAGGTAATCATGAACAGATAAGGCTAGGAGTAAGACAAGGATATGTTCTATCACAGGATCGCTTGTTTCTCTACAGCAAAATAATAATGAGACAGACCAAAGATAAACTAGCTCCACATTGCTGTTACAGCTGAAGGTGTAGAGTTGAGGATGAGCGCTCAACCTTGCAAAATACCTCCATGGCTTGTGCAATCCTCTGGCAGTTAAAGTCCAACTCCTGGTCTTCACGTTGTGGAACTGTTAACTAACACGTGAAGAGGCGATGGCAGTTCTCTGATGCTGTAATCCAGACTGCTCTAAATATATATATATATAGGTGAGTACATACATGGACAGATCTATGTGTACATATGTACATATCTAAACTCGAGTAAGACCAGTCTATCCCAGCAAAAGAAAGGTACTGAAGATGGAGTTAAGCAGCCAGGAAGCGGACGACAGAAATCAGGATGCCGCGCAAAATGCAATCAAAAAATGTCTATTACTGCAAAACATTATGGTGCTTGTCCTATTATGGACCCCCCAGGCAGGTGCAGTACTGGGCCCAATGTCTCAAAAAGATCTGATCACAACAACCAGAGGTTCTCCTCAGATGTCCTGTGGAGCCAGGGGACGTGAGAATAGAGCATCTGGCTATATCAAACTAAGACTGAAAATACTGCACTGGAATGCAGAGGGAGTCAGTAACAACAAATAAAGCTAGAAAACATCTTGAATCAAGAACAAGTTAATGTATATTGCTTGCAAGAAACTTGCCTCAATAAAAACATAAACTTTCAAAATCAGAGGCTAACAGTGTTACCAATCTGACCAAAAAGGCAAAAGTGTGGGATACTAACCCTTGTAAAGAAAAACATAACTGCTTCCCAAATTGAAGTATACATGGAAGAGGCCAGAACATACAGATCTATATCTGAACAATTTCTAATGTCCACAGCCACTAGACACATTCCAATTAAAAGAAAAAATGATTTGTGTGGCGATTTTAGCAGCCACTCGCAGAGCAGGGCTATGATCACATGGACCAGAGAGGAGAGACTGAAAGACTGGCAAAATGAGAACAGATTTATCTTGATTAACAAGCCGTCTGACCACATAACTTCTAATCAAGACCATTGGACACCACAACTATACATGACCTGACTTTTCATTCGCCATTTCTGGAGTGGAAATCACACAAATTGTTGGGAAACAACTCAGTGGCAGTGACCACTGGCCTGTCTTTCTAGCTGTACACACTGAGCTTCTAAGTGAAAGCAGCACCCTCTCAAGGTGGAACTACAAGAAAGCAGACTGGACAATGTACAAACATTTCACAAGCATACTGGTTAGAAATCTGAGCACTGATAAAGACATAAAGTAGTTGAAGAGTTCGGCAAATACATAGTACCGGCAGCACAAGAAACATGACCAAGAGGTGCTCGTAAGCAAATACATAGTACCGGCAGCACAAGAAACATTACCAAGAGGTGCTCGTAAGCAAATACATAGTACCAGCAGCACAAGAAACATTACCAAGAGGTGCTCGTAAGCAAATACATAGTACCGGCAGCACAAGAAACATTACCAAGAGGTGCTCGTAAGCAAATACATAGTACCGGCAGCACAAGAAACATTACCAAGAGGTGCTCGTAAGCAAATACATAGTACCGGCAGCACAAGAAACATTACCAAGAGGTGCTCGTAAGCAAATACATAGTACCGGCAGCACAAGAAACATTACCAAGAGGTGCTCGTAAGCAAATACATAGTACCAGCAGCACAAGAAACATTACCAAGAGGTGCTCGTAAGCAAATACATAGTACCGGCAGCACAAGAAACATTACCAAGAGGTGCTCGTAAGCAAATACATAGTACCAGCAGCACAAGAAACATTACCAAGAGGTGCTCGTAAGCAAATACATAGTACCGGCAGCACAAGAAACATTACCAAGAGGTGCTCGTAAGCAAATACATAGTACCGGCAGCACAAGAAACATTACCAAGAGGTGCTCGTAAGCAAATACATAGTACCAGCAGCACAAGAAACATTACCAAGAGGTGCTCGTAAGCAAATACATAGTACCGGCAGCACAAGAAACATTACCAAGAGGTGCTCGTAAGCAAAATAAACTGTACTGGAGTAGTGAGCTAGAGCAACTGCATAATGATGTGTGCCAGCAGGCTGTTGGTCCTCCGTCATGACGTATCATTATGTGTAACAACAAACATGTTGGTAATGAAGAACATCGGCTCAATTTGAACAACAGGGATAACGATCAACAACTGTGAAATAATGAATCCGGACCCGTGGTTGATAAACGTTAGATGCCGGTTGATTAAGCATTTTCGTACAAAGTCAAATTACTCTATCTACTGTTGCTTATGTATGGAGTGCATGTTCTGACCAGGTCAGCATCCAAAATATATGAGCACAAATCCTTAGATATGTTACTGACCTGCACAACTAACGGCCATTGTCTTGATTCAAATATCACTGAGTATCACCTTGAGTGTGACCAGTCTATCCTTGCGTTGTTTATTTTCTCGTCAAGGTCGTGTCTTCGATTCCTTAACATTCATGATACTATGTTATCGGTCCATCCCTGGATTCATACGAGTTAGCTCCAACGCCACCACAATTTATGCCACGATCATCAAAACATGTCTCTCCTTTCGATGTCCTTCCCAGTCTGTTTGTTGTTAAACGTCACTCCCTTGTTTACGTTGGTGCGCACTCGTTTCTATGCGCGGGTTTACCTATCGGTTTTTGTCGATATTACCTATCCATCATCATCATGTCTGTACACTATGTGGCAATGTGGAAGTATGTAATTGTAGAAAGCAAGCAAAGAGCAACCCCAGCCAAGAGCACCACAATAAATACCAGCACCCAAATGCCAGATATCAAAGGGCCAAGTTGCAGGCTGGCTGGAAAAGCTGGCAGGAGAAAACAGAGCCAATGAACATTGAAAGAGACAAGAAAGTTGTGGAAGCTATTAAAACAATGTAATGACATAACAACGTAGATGTAAGATACAGTATAAGCAGACATCACAACTTGCAACTGTCAACCACATACTGTTTCATCACCACACACACACATATACTAGTTTGGTCACCATAATTGCTGCTTCTTTCCCACACCAAAAATAATGAATTGTAAGGATACAAAGTGTAAAACCTTTTACTGGCTTTACAAATAGTCACATGAAACTTGATTCACTGACACTATATGTATTGAGACACTCACAAAGCCACAATGAATTCTTCTCTGTTAATTCTCCTTACGGGTAAAACTCCATAACAGATACTGCTGTTGGGGTGTCAGGTGCTAGGCCATATGAGGTAAGGGTAGCCAGTTCCCTTCCTCGTGACCTCTCTCTGCCAAGCAATTCACAGACAATTCTGAAAATGTCTGGTATCCATTGTTAGGAGGCTAGATCAACCCCAGACCAGAACTGATCAGAAAATATCATCCTGCCTCTCCTGGGGACTGAACCCAGACCACTGACATGGTAGCCTAGCACACTAACCACTATGCCATTAAAGCTCCAGTAATCCTCCTATATTTAGCAATTTTATTTCATTACGATGTCTGAGATTTACCCCCAGTACCAACAAATACACCAAGCTATGGAGTACATGAACTTACCACGCAAGCTGGCCGTAGGGTGCTTCCAAAGAATAATGGACAAGGATTTTCAGAATCTGCAACAAATCAGAGTAAATGTAATTCCGTGGCTAATAAGCAGGTACTATAATATTAATCCAGCTGTTATAACAGTGTTAAGTAATAAGCATTCATTTTACTGAGGTCAGAACATTATGAGATGGTATGACCAACTTCGTTTCTTGTTCCCTTTCCTTTCCAGAGAAATCTGGTACACATTATATTCTTCTTCTTTCCCTCACTTGAAATTTATTGTCTGTATCTGCAATATTGTCTCTTGTATACACTTCCCTGTCTTTTTTATATTTTGGGCAGTCTTTGTTTCATTTTATATTGTTTATCCTGCCTGCTCCAGATATAACCATTTATATTCATTATTTTAAAACCTTGGCTCAAGATACTGAGATAAGTGTGTGGAATGTTAGAAACACCACATGCACTAAACTATTGCCTTGTGTCATGAAGCTATCACCTCTCTTCCTCAGCCTTCGTTAAATTTGATGAAAGTCTAACTATAATCTGACTTCATCAGACCTCATAGTCAGATCTGAATCATGACAGCCAGAAAACATCAAGGCTTTAACTGAGTAGATCTTATGCATAACAGTACAGCTAGATATGTAAATGTGCAACACCTTCTGTAGGCAATAAAGGACAGCTGCGTGCAAGGTGACACATCTCTTCCTGAATCTTCCCTATGAAGGCTGTGGGCAATAAAGGACAGCTGGATGACAGCAAGGTGACACATCTCTTCCGGAATCTTCTTTATGAAGGCCATGGGCAATAAAAGACAGCTGGATGACAGCAAGGTAACACATCTCTTCCTGAATCTTCTCTATGAAGGCTGTGGGCAATAAAGGACAGCTGGATGACAGCAAGGTGACACATCTCTTCCGGAATCTTCTTTATGAAGGCCATGGGCAATAAAAGACAGCTGGATGACAGCAAGGTGACACATCTCTTCCTGAATCTTCTCTATGAAGGCTGTGGGCAATAAAAGAACAGCTGGGTGACAGCAAGGCAACACATCTCTTCCGGAATCTTTTTTATGAAGGCCATGGGCAATAAAAGACAGCTGGATGACAGCACGGCGGTGACACATCTCTTCCTGAATCTTCTCTATGAAGGCTGTTGGCATGGGCAATCAGATATGAAACTGGTCATAAGGACAGCAGGTTAGGAAGGTTCCAATTTGTAGTTAACCAGCTCACAACAGCCTGCTGGCCTGCCATCCCAATGGTCACAGGCTCAAATCACATGCAGCTGGATTTGTTTAATTGACCTGGGTGCCCAAGTCAACCCAGCCTAAAAAGGGGATAAAGAAAATGTCTGGAGAAGTCAAGGCACCCAGTGGTGTGATGTTGACCACATCACCCCTCAAGTGCCACCTGGTCTCTACAAATATGGAGCTAGCACATGCCTGAAATGCCCCAAGGTGTAAGAGGGGCATTTACTTATAGCTTGCAACAGGCAAAATCAGCATCCTTCATACTGTTAAACTTCTGCTGGGAGAGACTGGCGCTTATGGGCTGGCCCTGAATACAGTGGCCTAGATTCTTCATCATGTTTGGGTACTTTTATAACAGCAGATAGAAGATGTATTAACATACAGAATAGCTCAAGCAAAAGAAGAATTGCACAAGATGAAGAATATATTGTGAAATAAATCTTTATCAGTTTAGGTAAGACAGGGAGTTCTTAAGGCTATACTGATAGAGTCAATCCAGCGATATATGTATGTGAATTATGTACAGGCAGCAAAGTCATGAGAAACTGTATGGAATCTGCAGAGATGATGTAAAGTGGAATGATAGAAACATTATGCACAGGTAAAAAGCACAATGAAGATATGAAAGAAATTAATTCACAAAGAGAATGTTACTTTCATCAGGAGATAATCCGCATTCTTTAGCCACTCATGAGAAGGGTAAAGCTGGAGTACATTGTGACACCGAGGTGAGCTGATGGGCAAGAAAGGTTGAGAGAAAAGATGCTGGATAGTGACATCATGTCATGGAGGAATATCAGTATTACAAATGATTAGTGCTGTGTAAAAGATATGTGGTTGGAAGGACTGAAAGTGCCCAGTTTGTAACCCTTTTAAAATAAATGTCATTCGTTCATCTTAACAATAAATCATTCCATCTTGCCAATTACCCTCTTGCACTACATCAGGGGTTCCCAACCAGGGGTGCTCGCATCCCCAGGGGATGCGAGATAGCATTTCAGGGGGTGTGAAACTTAACCAGCAGGGAAAAAGACAATGACTCTTTCTTAAGTTACCCAACGCTTGTATTTGACTTTGTTATAACAGTCTTCTTTCTTTTCTTTTTTCTTGCTTTTAATGTCATTCAAAATTTAGCTTAAATAAATAGGATGCTCAAATTCAGTATAAATTGTTTTTTTCTTCTTATGAGATATTACTTATATTACTTTTATATGGGGTGCGAGAACATACTAAAAGTTTTCTAGGGGTGCAGGACATAGAAAGGGTTGGGAACCCCTGCACTGCACCACTGACACACACACACAGCTCCGTTATAGAACTACAGCTTTAGGCACAGCAAATTAATGCTAACAAGACTATTAACCTAAGCCTACACTTTCTGCACAAATAAATCACAAAAATAAAAACAAATTTCTTACTTATATTTTGGGACCACCTAACCCTCTTCTCATGCTTGGAGCCAGCATAATGAGCTTCAGCAACAACCTTTGATACTAATGGCACATTGCAGACCTCGCAAATTTCCTCAAACTTCCTCTTGACGCCTTCACCAGCTTCTCCTCCAGATTGACCTACAAACATCCACGCAATCAGGTAAGTTAGAATTGGTTAACTTACAAAGATTATCAAATACTCATTTATTAGAAGAAAATGTCCACAAAAATTAAACCTAAATACTATCACCTGAAATAACAAGTTAGCCAGGTCATATGTCGCGCTAGGAACAACACCGCATATATTTCTGATCAATTAGAAGTTACTAAAAGTAAACAAGTAGCGTTAAAAATAATCAAAAACTTTCATTACAATCAAGTACACATTTGGGACGCAGAGGTGTTTCCAAGGCACCAGGGCCGGGTTATATACTGGCCAAGACCTATTGACGCGTCCTCGTCGAGCGTCCTGGGCAACAGGTCCCTTCGGGGTCCTGGCTGAAGTCAATAGGATCGCCGATTCCTCCGAAGTCGGAGAGTGTCTGCCTGTACGGCGAGGAACCACCAGTCTGCTCACCAATAAGCCAGACATGGGACAACGGATACTCATGCAAACCTCAGGTTCTGTATGACATTACACTGATGTTGGACAACAGGATGCCTTCATCCGACATACAGGACTTCACGTTGGAGCTCAAGCCAACGAACACAAGCAAGCAAGCAAGCAAGTACACATTTCAAAATGAGCCACAGTAGCAGTGCTTAGCTCGCTAGCCTGCCGGCCATGTAGCTATGTGTTCAAATCTCCACTTTTACTTTTATTTTTGCGCTCGCTCGCTTTGAACTCAAGCCTAGTCCATACACACTTCTTCTAGTAGTGCTGGACTGAATTTTGCGTGTGGATGAGCTTTCCCTATTAACAGTGTCCCTCGCCATTAAGCGAGCCCACTCCGACTTCAGAGGTATTTGTAATTAACGTCCCCAAGTCAAGGACAATAGGTCAACATTTCAGGCCATCTATCCGGTGATGGGGTTGAACCCCATATCTCAGCATCAGCACACTGGATGTTTAAGAACACGCGTTCTTATCCATTCGGCCATGCTGACCTACCAAATCTCCACCTGGTCAGGTATTTATTTACAGCTGACCTGGGCTCCCAAGTCAAGCCAGCCTACACACATGATCCACTGCCAACTGATCTACACACATGACCCACCCACTGCCAACTGGTCTATACACATAAGAAGCTAGTACTGTATCCCCAATACTCCTCATGGCCTGGTACTGGCCACATGACCCACAGACTGCCAACTGGTCTATACACATAAGTAGCTAGCACTGTATCCCCAATACTCCTCATGGCCTGGTACTGATCACATGACCCACCCACTGCCAACTGGTCTACACACATGACCCACCCACTGCCAACTGATCTACACACATGACCCACCCACTGCCAACTGGTCTATACACATAAGTAGCTATCACTGTATCCCCAATACTCCTCATGGCCTGGTACTGATCACATGACCCACCCACTGCCAACTGGTCTATACACATAAGTAGCTATCACTGTATCCCCAATACTCCTCATGACCTGGTACTGACCACATGATCGACTGTGAACTGGTCTATACACATAAGTAGCTAGCACTGTATCCCCAATACTCCTCATGGCCTGGTACTGGCCACATGACCCACCCACTGCCAACTGGTCTATACACATAAGTAGCTAGCACTGTATCCCCAATACTCCTCATGACCTGGTACTGGCCAAATGTCCCATTGACTGCCAACTGGTCTATGCACATAAGGAGCTAGCACCGTATCCCCAATACTCCTCATGGCGTGGACAAGTCATTTTGCTTTTCTACAAATGTGGCGAGGTCAAATGTGCTTTGTTGCTCTATCTGAAGTCTCACTGCATAGCTACAAGGGGCTTCTCATAAGTCTTTATCCTGACCATGAAGGAGTAGGCGGAGAAAATTGAAATTTGGCACATGTATAGATCATTAAATTTGTAATGGACATATGAATTATGAATTTCCCTCCTCAACTGGTTTTCCCGATATGGTGCATGGCACCACACACCCTATTGACCAGATCTGCACATCCAACGGTTTGTCAGAACAACGGAGAAATCAGACGCCAGGACTGTGATAAAAGTCTTATGTTACAGGGAAAAACACCTACAGAAATACACAGGGAGATGGAGCCAGTGTTTGAGGAAGTCTGTCCTTCGTATGCTTCTGTAAACAATTGGTGTTTGCAGTTTAAGTGTGGCCGTTCCCAAGTTGCTGATCTGCCAAGATCAGAACGACCGTCCTCAGAGTGCAATGATGCCAATGCTGCAAAAGTGAAGAAAATCATAGACCAGGATAGGAAAATGACTACTGCAGAGATATCGGGTTCAGCAAAACTGAGTAAGAGTACAGTGTTCAGAATTTTACACAACAGACTGAACATGAGAAAAGTGTGTGCCCGTTGACATGTGAACAGAAACAAATACAGGTTGATTGCTGTGGCCAGTTGCTCAACATGTGGCGGTCGAAAAACATGTTGATGACCATGGTGACGGTAGATGAGACTTGGATTCACCATTATGACCCAGAATTCAAAATTGCCAGCATGCAGTGGAAAACCCCGGGCTCGCCAGAGACATGTCAAGCCAAGAGCACAAAAATCTGCAAGAAAAGTGATGCTGACTGTTTTTTGGGATGTCAAAGGTGTCATATTGAAAGATTACATGCTTCATGGCAACACAGTTTATTTGCAGTACTATGCAGATCTACTTATCAAACTAAGAAAGGCTGTGACTAGAAAACGGGGGATAGCGCATTCGCAAAATCTGCCTTTGCTTCAAGACAACGCGCCCTCCCATAAAGCACGGCATGTGCTGCAAACTGCCAACGATGTGAATATTGAAATTCTTCCACACCCACCATATTCTCCAGATTTGGCTCCATCAGACTTTTTTCTTCTCCCAAATCTTAAAAAACAGCTGAAAGGAAATCTTTTTGACAGTAACGAAGATGTCATACTGGCTTGTGATAACTGGTTTAGTTTGAAAAATAGGTTGTTTCATTCTGAAGGTCTTTTCAAGGTCACGCAGACATGGCAGAAATGCATAAATTCAGGTGGCAGCTACATTGAGAAGGAATAAGCACTGTGCCAAATTTCAATTTTCTCCGCCTACTCCTTCATGGTCAGGCTAAAGACTTATGAGAAGCCCTTGTATCTATCTATATCCTAAATCTTGAGATATAAACTTCAGGCTTTTCACAAGCCAAAACTAGGCTGATTCCTGAGACTATAACTTCTCACTTACGAGGCATTAGTTCTAAATGTACCTACTTTTCGTCAGTAGTGCTTGGGAATTGAATCCAAGTCTACCATTTAAGGCCAGAGTTGTAATCAAACATGACATCATTACTTGTAATGATATGCTCCACTAAGTTCATCAATCATCCACATCTCAATGCCTGTTTTCCTCTGTTCAAGATACACATTAACATATCAACACCAATGTAACAGTCACACTGGGTTGTGAGTGCAGAGAATGGACAGCGGGCCACACAGAGTTTGAGATGCAGCAACTGATCCAGAGTAACACATCAAGGTAACAGTGATCTACACCGATGAGTCAGTGGTGAGAAACAGACATAGTTGGTTTCACTGTGAAGGCTAATGGACGATTCTTGAAAAAGGAGAGTCTGGCATGAGACTACGAGACCTCCAGCATGAGAATGGAGGTGGAAGCAGTCACAGTGGCATTCCGTTGGTTAGAGGGGACTACTGCAACACACACACTGTATTGATTACGGACTCAATGAGTATGCTCAGTAAGGTGGAGAAAGGAATATTTCGTGTGGAATGGCTCACCTCGCTTAAGAAGTCACAGATTGTGAAAATTGTATGGATTTTTTGCCCTGACCATGCGGGCATGCGAGGTGAATGAACAGGCTGATAGGCTGGCAGAGAATGCACCAGTGGTGGTAGATTGCCTATGGACAAGGGACATGTGGTCATGCACCTGTGGGACCAGGTGGAGAAGGCGGGGGAACAGACTGAGAACCTATATATGGAATGAATGAGATTGAATGAGATTATAGGGGATCAGCAGGGGTTCTAGAAGAATCTCAAAACTGAGAGGGAAGACCAGGAGAACTTTCAATCAGGTAGCAGTGGGAATGATTAGTAGTGTAACTCTTCACTGGCTGTTGAATGAGTGGATAGGGTGCATATGGGAATGTCCTGAGTGCAGTGATGTCGGTTCTTAGCTCAACTCAACTCAACTAAATCGACACCAATCACACACAAAGAAGAGGAAGTACAGTCAGACATGAGAATAAAACATGGAAGTGGCTACATGTGACAGCAGAGGATGGGATAACTTGGCATGAATCATTTATGGTTTCCGCTCCGCCATATTTTGAAAAGTGCTGGAGATCGAGAAGAATAAGGAGATACACACGACAGTCACTCCACCTCATACACCAATCACCTGATGATAAGGACACTGCCCTCCGGTGTTTTGCACCGGCATAGTGGATGTCAGCCATTGCCTGGGACGTCAGCTTGACCACACAGATGCTACAGTAGAGCTCATTCTTGGGCGTGGCTGGTCCTTCCAGGCATGAGCTGTCAGCCTGACTAGTTACACTAACCATACCCTGTGTAAGACAATCAGCGTGTACAATAAAGTGTCAGGAAGTCAGCTCAAATTAGAGTTTTTGCTAATCCTCTGTTTCTGTGCCATACATTTTATTGTCAGGTATAGAAAAAAAAACCAACATAATTCAGAGGTTAAAAAAAATCTACATAATTCATGGGTAGAAAACAACCAACATAATTCAGGGTTAGAAAACAACCAACATAATTCAGGGGTATAACAAACCAGCATAAGTCAGGGGTAGGAAAAAACCAACATAATTCAGTAGTATTAAAAAAAACCAACATAATTCAGTGGTATTAAAAAAAAACATAATTCATGGGTAGAAAAAACCAACATAATTCAGGGTTAGAAGAAAAAAAAAACATAATTCAGGTGTAGAAAAAAAATAATTTAGGGGTATAAAAAAACAACATAATTCACGGGTAGAAAAAAAATCAACATAATTCAGGGGTAGAAAACAAATCAACATCATTTAGGAGCCAGCATTTTTTTTATTATTTTGCAAATACGGCTAACAAAATGTTTGAAAATGTGCCGTGTCGCTGTGGATTTGTTTACCCATCAGAAACTGAAGCTTATTCCACTACAACTTGACATCTACCTCGCAAGCTGTCGAAAGAGTACTTCATAACATAATTTAAAAAGTTAGTTGCAAGTCCTCTACAGCACACCTCAATCAATCCCAGAATTTTTTGGCATTCAACAAATCAGCTGAAAAGCACATCTGTCTCTTTGAATATAAGAGTTACAGAAGAGTATTAGACACTTAGTGGATGAAAAAAAAGAAGAAACAGATCTAGCCAAGACAAACTCAGTACTGAAGATTGGTTATTACCACACACAAAATTTAGAAAAAGGAAATATTTTTGGCATGTAAATAAGCATGATCTGGAAAAGATAATTATGGAGGGAGATGTATTGGGGAAGCACAGAGACGAGGAAAGCTACAACATAGATGGTTTCAAAATGTGATAATAACTTACACATCGACAGCAACAGAGGAAGAATATTGACTTATGATAGAAAAACATTTCAAACGTCTGTTATGAGGACAGAGTTAACGAGGGACAAACCACTGGGTGACAATGAGGCCTTTAAATGAGTGCTTCTATGACAACAATAATGAAGTGAAATGCAAACTTTAATATCTCTGCCATCATTTAGCACACTCACAATTATCAAATTATAATGAGCTAGACTAGACCTACTAAGATAAGTGGCTGCCTGGTTTATTGAAAGTCATTAAATATCTAGCAATGTTGAACATTCTAGTCTCTGGAGTTTCAGAAGTGGGTACCTTTGAGCACATGTTACTGTTAATTCTGTTTAAAGTGATGGGAGGGGTGGTGTTAAAAAGGCGAGAGAATCAACTTCATTGAACCAGGGTAATCCCACATAGCTCAGTCTCTGTCCACAGGGTGGCCCGCCAAGGGTGTTACATAGAGTACTTCTTAGCTTCAGCAATTACCCCGGGGGAGTCTCCGAGAAAATTGTATCCGTGAACTGAATGACAGATTCTGGAAAGAAACCCACAACTTTATGAGCTAAAATCAGGCCTTTGCCACAGAGATCCCCGTAATCAATCAATAAATAATACATGGATTTAATTGACACCAGTGCACCTGTGAAACTTTATACACTTATTTAATCAGTCTACTGCACTGACAGGGTAAACCATATCCGTGTTCTGTCTATAACAAAGAGCTAGCTAACCTCACAAACCAAGTAGGTACAATCACAAACATTACAACAAACCACACAAACATTACCGCAGCATTATTCTGAGATGATGCAGTGCCTTCCTGGCTGGACACAAAGCGGATGAAGGGTTTAGCTCTCACTGCAATTATTAAAAGACAAATTTGCAACAACTATAACAGTCAGATCAAACACTCAAAATGTGTGTTCCAATACACTTTTGTGGTATGGCCTACAGATTCTGGTAACCTTTGGTAGGTTAATTTTTTTTACTATGTAGTTGTGTTTGTTTTTGTGTTTCTTTTTGCCCTGCATTTTCTTTACTAAATAAAGTAATAAACATTCCTGTTTTCTAGCCTAGAGAGACGACAAAATAACCAGTTTTGGGAAATTTGTATGAATGCTAATGTCAATTGAAAGCAATTATTCTCAAAAACAAGGGTTTTTATGAGATATATGCTTCTTCTTCTTCTTCTTTCGTTCGCTTAAAATATGTCTATAACTGCAAAGCTGTCTCTTGTATGAATTGAACTGTCTTTTTCAGTTCACACAGCGGTCCATAGAGTTTATCTTCCACTGTCGTCTCTCTAGGCCAGAAGGTTTGCCTAGATATGTTATATTTTGGGCAGTCTTGGAGTATGTACTCTGCTGTCTGCGACGCCAATCCACATGTGCACATGGCTGTTTCACCAATCTTGAATTTTGTAGACATGTGGTTGCGTAATGTATTGTGCCCTGTCCTGAGGCACAGAATAATGACTTGTTCTGGTCTATCCATAAAGTGGTAGTCATCTTGACCAGGTTTTGGTGGCTTTCTGACTGATTTGATCATTCTTTTCTTTTGTTGGTATGTAACAGGCACATAAGGCTGTTCTTCTTTGGCTCCTTCCTTAGCTAATTGATCAGCTCTGTAGTTTCCGGGTACTCCACAGTGGGATAGTATCCACTGTATGGTGACTTTATGCTGACTGCTAAGTTCAGAAAGTAGTGTCCTTAGTACTGGCAATTTCCCAGAGAGGAGCGCCTCGAGTACTGATTTTGCATCTGTTAGTAGCACAACAGGTTGTGTACCATTGCTGTTATTTAGTAATTTCTCCGTTGCTATCTTGATTGCCTCAATTTCGGCATCATAGTTATGGCAGTACTTTCCTGTCGGTACTCTGGCTGTGTCCCTAGTATTATTTGGGTATTCTATGTACACTCCCGCTCCTCCATTTCGAACAGCATTTTGTGCTGACCCATCTGTGTAGACTCGGATCCAGAGGTCCTGTGGGTATTCTTCATCAAGGAAGCTGAGAGTGGCTGTTCTGCGCTGCACACTGTTCTGTTCTTGTCAAATATTCCTCTCACTTTTGTCTGGATTTGTAATGATAGTCTATGCTCATCTTTCCATGGAGTTCGCTCTGGAATAGTTGTTAGGGGGATACCAACTGTGGGCAGATCGGTGGTTTCTCTGCAGAGTCGTTTAGCCTGGTGGATAAAACTACTTCTTTTCAACCGCCCCATAGCTAGGTTTTCAAATGTGATCTTCATAGGGTGGCCTGGCAAGCTGAGGAACTTTTCTGCTTGTATTAGCGTTTTCATATCTCTGCGCTCACTCAGTGCTTGTGTCCTCCCCATCTTCTCCATTTCCACTATAGGGGTTGATCTCATCCCTCCTGTGGTGACTCTAAGTGCTTGATTTTGCACTTTGTCCAGCTCTTGTAGTGTGGTTTTTGATGCCGAACACCACGCAGTTGACCCGTATTCCAGGTGTGGTCGTATGCTCTGTTGATAAACTTTGCTAAGAGATATATGCTATATTATGCTGTTTTTAATTTAAAACTCCTTGTACAATTTAACTGTTTTTTAGTACAATATCCTACATGGCTGCCATATTGCCGATGTCTAAACACAGTTTTGAAGTGCTGTGTCCCCCAGTGAGTCATCACTTGCCTGCCAGTCCAGTGGTCATGCTTTTGAATCCCCACTGAGGTGGAGTTTTAAAAACTGACCTGTGTGCTCCCAGGTTGATTCAGATATGATCTTGACCACGTCACCCATTGAGTGTCAACTGGTATATAAAAATGTGGGGGTAGCACCATATACCAAATAAAACTTGTGGTGTAAAATAAGAGATCCTTTACATACAATAAATCATGCATACACAACCCAAGCATGAACATTACAGTAACACAGCAACCTCAAATAGTGGGCTTCAGTAGAGCTTGTATTTGTTTTTGGTTGTTGTTTTTTTGTGCTCACTTTGAACTCAAGTGTAGTCAATACATGTGCTACTACTTCTGGTGCACTGGACTGATTTTTGCATGTGGATTAGGTTTCCCTATTACCAGTGTCCCTCGCCCTCAGGCACACCCACTCAGACTTCTGAGGTACTTGTAAATTATGTCCCCAAGTCAAGGACGAGAAGTCAACATTTTAGTCCAGCTGACTGGTGTAGGGTTGAAAATGATACCTGGCATCAGCACACTGGATGTTTAGGAGCAAATGCTCTTATCCATATGACCATGCTGCCCGTTGTATTTATATAAAAGGAAACGAAATCCTGAATAATTAATTCACTTTCATGAGAGAAATAATATCATCATAGAATGAGGCATTTCTGAATGCACTTCTATACTTATATTTATATTTGCACCAAGCAGATATACTTCAGTATTTGTGATTTTGTCTTGCCACTTAACACCAGCGGTTAGCGGGGTAGGTGTTCCCCCTATCGAAGGAGATGTAAGACGCCTCCTTTCATCCGTTAGCCTACGGGACACCCTTGGGCAAGGTGGAGTACCCATTTAGCCCCCAATCAGGGTTATGTGAAGCATGGAAGCAGATGGTGGGTGGAGTGTTAACCCTTATTAGATTCAAGAGTGGAGTTAAGCAAGGTTGTGTACTATCTCCCACCCTCTTTAGAATATACTTTTCACTTCTACTTAAAAATGCCTTTCGAGATCAGGATGGTGGTATATACATTAACTCACGCTCAGATGGCGGCCTCTACAATGCTCAGAGATTGAAGGCCAAGACCAAAATTAGGAGGGTACTGATCAGAAAGTTGCTTTTTGCAGATGATTCTGCAGTTACGACCCACTCTAAGGAAGAATTGCAATGTCTACTATCTGCATTCTCCAATGCTTGTTCTGAATTTCGTTTAACAATTAGCAAAAAAGAAGACACAGACTATGTCACAAGGTGCACATGGGGTACCATCAATCTTTATTGACGACGCCGAACTAGAGATGGTAGACCATTTTACATATCTAGGATCAATGGTAAATAACAAATTATCCCTAGATCAGGAAATCAACACCCGGATTGGTAAGGCAGCAACAACAATGAACAGGTTAAGAAAAAGTGTCTGGGAGAACAGGAAGCTTACTGCCAAAACAAAAGTCTTTGTCTATCAAGCCTGTGTCCTTAGTACTCTTCTTTATGGCAGTGAAACCTGGACAATTTTAAGTAAACCTATTCTCATGTTTTGTGGATTATTCGAGGGCATTTGACTGTGTACAACATCAGAAACTTTGGGAAATCATGAGGAATATGGGCTTTCAATCACATGTAGTACAACTCATTAAAATGCTCTTTCTAGAGTCAAGATTCTAGACCAACAAGCAACGGTTTGAATTGATGATGAGTCAGACTGATATGACATCAAGCAAGGAGTCCATCAGGGCTGTGTGCTGTCACCCTATTTGTTTAACCTGCACGCCAAAAATATAATGAGAAATTTCAGAGATGATATAACCAGGGAGCAATATGATGTCCTAAATGTAGGTGGTCATGAAATACCAGAGATTCGATATGCTGATGATACAGTTAGTTAGTTATCAGTTAGTTAGTTAGTTATCAGTTGGGGTATCTTCGTTGCACTCCGGACATGCCCATAGGTGCTCAGATCCTCCCCCCAGCATATGCATCAGCGTCCGGTGGCTAATAGTGCCAGTTCTGTGTTGGTTGACGAGGCGCTTTGTTTTCCCGATGTACCTCTCGCGTCTGGCTGTGCCGATTCTTACTCCCAGGTCTTTCATCCTGGAAAGCGATGTGGAATCACTGGCGTCAAAATCCTCTGTTCTCGCCATATCTTTAAGGGCATTAATAACATCGGCACGATCCATAGGCTGGCCATCTACAGGGGGTGCAGAGCCAGCCAATTTATCAGCTCGTTCATTTCCCTCGACTCCCGCATGTCCCGGGACGAAGATGAAGGTGACTTTGCGGACAACAGACTTCCGCAGCGACTCAGTCCACTGTCTACGTACAGATCCAGCTTCGACCTTCTGAATCATGCTCATTGAATCACTTAGTACACACACGTTGGTATAATGCTGTGATTCCAGCCATATGAAAGCCTGTGTAACTGCCATCACCTCCATCGTCATGCTGCTCGTGGTCATCACTGGATTCTTGAACGGTTCGGCCCGCTGAGCGGGCTGTAAATGCCCACGCACTTCTCTGCTGCTTTACAACAGATCCATCTGTATAGATGAGCACTTCGGGGCTATCTGAGTGATCATAGATGAGCGCGTTAACCTCTGCATTGACAGCGGCAGGGTTCTGCTCTCTGCACCGTCTGTCGAGTGTGATAATGCAGGAGAAGGTACACTTAAAAGCTGGAGGCACCGGCACCCATTCCTTGCCGGGGTTGATACTGGTAAGACTGCAGACCTGTCCGACGACATCTTCCGCCCGCCCCATCCATGATTTGCCCCTCTTTAGCCTGTCACCCTTTTCTCTGAATACAGCGTCATGCAGAGGGTGCTGCTCATCTGCACTTATTTTTAAGTATGCACGAGCTCTCCAGATCTTGATCCTGTGTTCCATTGTCGGGAAGTCAAGGAGGTATCTCATTGCTACACAGCTGGTGTCTCTCGTGCAGCCCAAAATGATGCGCATGGCTTCGTTTTGTACCTTTTCAAGTCTTCCAATCTGTGTAGGGCTGACAGTGAGGATGGCCAGGGCATACTCGATGCGTGAAAGCACAAGTCCTTGGAACAGAAGTAATAGCAGTCTTTGCTCGATATTGGCACTCGCCATGACTCTCATTGCTGCCAAACCTTTTCGAGCCTTCGTTATGACATAATCGACATGATCTCTGAAGGACAGGCTACGATCAAGCCTCACGCCAAGATATGTCATTGACTGGGTTCTACTCAGAATGCTCCCATCCATTCTTACTGCCGGCAGGTCTGTTTTCACAATATGGTTGTTTAGTGAGAACCATGTAACCGTTGCCTTTGCAGGGTTGACAAGGGCATCGGCATCAGCACACCATGAGGAAATTCGATCTAGTTCGCCCTGCATATAGTTGGCAACCGCCTGTCTATCTCGACCCTGTCGATACACGAGGATGTCGTCAACGAATGATAGAGTCCTACCCCTCCCATCCAACTGTTGTTCAGTGATCGGCACCGTATACACGTTGAAAAGTACTGGTGACAGTGGTGAACCCTGCGGCAATCCTGGACATATCGTTATCGGCTCAGAAGACCAACTCCCGCATCTTAGCACCACCTTCCTTTGGAGTAGAACTGCAGCTATCCATCGTACAAGGTGAGGGTGCACTTTCAGTCTGAGGAGGGTTTGCATCAAGTGCTCGAAAGATACTCTGTTATATGCGTCCTCTAAGTCTATGGCGGCCGCACATGTCTCTTCTCTGACCTGAAATCCTTCGTAAACATCTTGAGCAAAGACCGCCGCATTCAGCCATGACTCTTTGTTGCGTCTGTATCCTCCAAGTGTGGGCGGGAAGCAGCCGAGCTGTTCCAAGTCCCAAGCAAGTCTGTGTGCTACAATTTTCTCCAGTAGCTTGCCAACAGTATTCTGCATCGTAATGATTCTGTAGCCGCTTATCTTGGAGTGGTCTTTGTTCGGTTTTGGCAGCGGCAGCAGGTAGCTGTGTAGCCATTCTTCTTTGACCTGACCCCTCTGGATGCTGGTGTTGAATTCTCTGGCCAGTTCTTCCATGTCATCATCTGATATCACCATTAGGTCACCATATCGGATGCCGTCTGGGCCTGGGGCGGTGTTAGGTGATTTCTTGAGCATCGCACGCAATATGTCAACTGTGATCGTCCATTCTTCGTCTGTCCCGACCCCCTCGCACAACTGAGAGAGTGTTGTTGTGGTCCTCTGTCTGGCGGGCTCGTCTTTCTGGTCAGTCTGTTCTATGTAGCGTGCAAGAAGGGCCTTACCTTTATCCGCATCCGACTTTTTCCATGCGAGGTCTGTACCTTGAAAGTCTGGAATACTCCTACGTTGTGCAGCACCGTTCATGCTCTTGTGGAGGCGCCAGAATGTCGTAAGAGATTGCTCGGAGCACACCTTCCTGCAGAACTCGTCCCATTTGTCGGCCTTGGCCTGTTTGGCGCAGGATTTGAATAAAGTCGTCGTCCTAACGACCTCAGTCTTCAGGTTCGCCAATTCAACCTGTGGCATGTTAGCCTTTCTGGCCTTTTGCCAGTCTTTGACAGCCTGCCTCTTTCCCAGCCACACCTTCTCGACCTCTCCATTCCACCATGGTGGCTGCAGCCATCTTTCTTGTCTCCTACGGGAGGAAGTTAGTTTCCTTCTTCTGATCTTGCTTATGGCGTCTTGCCCAGTGGTGTCGTACGGGAAGGCATTGGTCTTGTTTCTTTGACTCATGGCTCCGTCTTTCTTGATCAGGATGACACAAGGGTAGTGGTCACTATCGTGGTATCCCAGTGTGCCCCACCGGCACCTTGGTGCGATGGTGGGCGACACCAGAGCCAAGTCAATGATGCTGTCAGAGTCGCCTGGTCGAGTGGCCATTCTAGTGACCTTCCCATCATTCAGACAGATTTTGATGATACAGTATTGCTATCCACATCACAGAATGGTATAGAAAACCTAATAACCTCAACCCAAATATGTTGATGAATAAACTTAATACCAAGTATTCTTCGCAGACACCGCATATGAAAGCTGTTTAAACATTTCTCTTGGTGTGAGTAAGTTGACCAGGTCTCGCTGCCATAAAGAATAGTACTTAAGGACACAGGCTTGTTAAACAAGGACTTTTGTTTTGGCAGTAAGCTTCCTGTTCTCCCAGACTGTTTGTCTACCTGTTGACCTGTTTGTTAACCTGCTCATGATGAAGATTAAAAGATAGTATATTTCAACTGCACATCATGGCCTGGACAGAATGGTGCTGCAGAGAGTAGGAAAATCTGAACATGATCAGAAGCCAGCCCCTTTTTCTCAGGAGCAAGCATCCAAGTTGATCAGGTCTCGCTGCCATAAAGAAGAGTACTAAGGGCACAGGCTTAATAGACAAGGACTTTTGTCTTGGCAGTAAGCTTCATGTTCTCCCAGACTGTTTGTTAACTTGTTCATGATGAACAGCCCCTTTTTCTTGGGAGCCAGCATATTTTTTTTTATTTTTACAATACGAACTAAGAAAAACACAAATCAAATTCAGATAAAGCTACATATTTTGAAATGACCCATTAGTTGTTCACTATTACACTTTTTTCATTCACATACTTCTCTGAATCAATCACAGTTAGCTTCATTAACAATGCAACCAACCCCTGAAAGCCAGTGTGGGCAGCCGATAATTTTTGGCAATACAGTACACTGCCATGAAATGTACATTCATATGTTGCAGCATAGTAGCATCCATTTTATTTTTCTGCACTTTGTTAAAGCAGCATGTGATGTATCAGTACATACCACTATTGGAAACAGGATGACTAACTCTGACGTCCGAGTTACAAGACCTTAATATTAAGGTAATATATCACTGCAGAAAAAGTCTGCTTGCAATGGTGCAAACATATATAATGGCATGTTTATTATTCTGATTTCACGATAGACAGGAACATAAAACACATAAACCAAAAACAACACATACTGTACCCATTTTAAAAACAAGTAATGGGCATATCTAATAGGGGACATGAAATATTTGTAACAAATTTTTCTACAACTGATTTGAACATTCAGGCGCCAGTTAAAAATGTGCAGGTGACCAGGCACCTGGATTTTTCTACCCCTGCAGGGAGTGACTAGAGGGTCTGACCAACACTCGGGACTCCCAGGAAAAGCCAGACACATAATCAGATTGCTACTGTATCATTAATATTGGGACTCTTCACTGGCTGTTGAAGATGAGGACGGAGCCCTATGGGAAGGTTCCGAGTGCTGCGAGTGTGATGAAAAGTGATGTTGGTTCTTGACTCTACTCAACTATACAAGAAAACTGACCTATCTTTGCATGGAGTTATAAGGCTTACAACATAACTATGGTATATACAATCGCTTGAATCATATTAAATGATAACTGCAACAATAAGGCTGAACCTACCAATCTTCAACACTGTCTCTGATGAAGTTGGGGTGGCAGCGGATGGTCCTGCAGCTACCTTACGTTTGTGCGCTTTGCCTGCCTGGTGGGCCACTAACTGTTCGTACGAATTCAGCATCAGATTACACACGTTGCAAAATGTCTGTGTCCCTGCCATTATTTTAAAGTTAGGATTATCTTAACTGAACACAGGCAGGTGTGTCTATGTGCTACAATTATTTTAAAACATGTATTATTGTATTTTCTTCAATATTCCCTGTCATCTGTTTCCGTTATGTTTTCTAAATTACAAGAGGAAGCGCTATCAACGTAAGGTAGCTGCGAGAAAAATGAGTACTGGGCAGTTATTATAATGTTTATAACAGTTAGTAACAATATGTATATCCACATAATTTACTTAATATATAGTTAACATTATTTCTGTCCGGGGCACATGCTTCTTTTACATGAATAATAATACACTTTAAGGTTTTAATACACTTTCCATACAGGGAATTTCCAATCCATACAGGATTTAACTTCTTATAATTCATGCCATGTGGCGTTGGTGATCATGTCTGTCCACAGCCTTCTCAGCCCTTCTGTCTCCTGTACTGCCAATCATTTCTGGTAATGATGTTCCTCCATGCTGTCAAACTGTCCAGCATCTTCTCTCTTGGTTTCCCCCTGCCTTTCTGCCCTTCCAACTTTCCCGTTGTAACGACATATTTCAGGTTTACCATCTAATAGGCATTTTACTTATCCAACGCAATTAGATTGAAACCTGAAATAGTATTCTGCCCCTGCGCAGAAGGATCCATTGGATCCCCAAAAAGATTGAAACCTGAAACAGTATTCCGCCCCTGCCCAGAAGGATCCATTGGGTCCCCAAAAAGATTGAAACCTGAAACAGTATTCCGCCCCTGCCCAGAAGGATCCATTGGGTCCCCAAAAAGATTGAAACCTGAAACAGTATTCCGCCCCTGCCCAGAAGGATCCATTGGGTCCCCAAAAAGATTGAAACCTGAAACAGTATTCCTCCCCTGCCCAGAAGGATCCATTGGGTCCCCAAAAAGATTGAAACCTGAAACAGTATTCCGCCCCTGCGCAGAAGGATCCATTGGGTCCCCAAAAAGGGCTATGAGAAGAGCATGCATGTTTCTGACAGCATCCATTTATTCAAATATCATGTGACTATTTTTTTTTATGTTCACTCGCTTTGAACTCAAGGGTAGTGCATACACACGCTACTACTTGATTAGTGCACTGGACTGATTTTTGCTTGTGAATTAGCTTTCCCTATTACCAGTGTCCCTCGCCATCAGGCAAACCCACTCCAATTTTAGAGGTACTTGTAATTTACGTCCCCAAGTCAAGGACAAGAGGTCAACATTTTAGTCCAACTGACCGGTGTAGGGGTGGAGCCCGCAACCTCGCATCAGCACACAGGATTTTTAAGAACAAGCACTCTAATCTAGTCAGCCATGCTGACCTCCTCACCTGACAATAATAAACGCCATCTTACCTTCCGTAAAATAGGTAAGTATAACATTCTGTGCATAGCCATTGGTTGATATTATCTTGTCTTTGAAACAAATTCAATTATATTGCTTACGATAAGCAATTTTTTTCTTCCAGCACTCTTCAAGTTAGTCTGCCGGTATTTTGAATTTCGAATTTTCGAATTCTGCATCCATTTTTACTAGCATGTGGAGAGTTTTGTCAATGATCGTCAATGATCAGTGGTAGAAATAAAAATATTTCTGTGGTTGGAAATCCAAAATGGCGGCACCGTGCATATCGATCGGACTAGCATGTACACTTTTTACACTTAAAACATACAATCTGAACTACTAAAGTTAAAGAGAATACAAGTTTAAAGATTATTAATTTATCTCTATACTTTTACTATTTTTATCATTAAACATGACTGAACAAATTTTTGAACTCAGTTTTCATATCCGTCTATGACCCATTTGAGTTAGTCTCACATGGACTGGCAGTACAATTTAATTTATTTTAAAATTAACTGTAAATGAGAAAAAACTGTTAGATGAGAAGTTTTTAATGTCTTGTATTTTTTTTCCTCTCTCATTATTGTTCATCAATGGTAGTGCCAGTTGGAGACTTTCTACATGGACCCCATCATTCTTAGAAAATGAATTTTCATGGCAACATCCTGCCTGATAATTTTTGAAGACTCAATATTTTTAATGTTAATACCGCGTAACTTTGATCATGTTTTTCAAATTGGGTATTTACTAATGAGTACCACCACAGCTGCATGGACCTTGCAAAACCAAATCCAACGATACCTCAATGAAGCCTGTATCATACTGTGTATGTCAATTCTAAGCAAAGATATTGAATGGTGTGATCTTGAACAAAGAAATACTCAGGAATCCGCTCACTGAGCTTCTTATTACTATAACTTTTTTGTTTTGAAACAAACATCTTAGCAACCATATATCATTGTGATTGGGGTAGCGAGACCTAACTGCTCGTCATCTATAATTAGTATTTAATGAATAATTAATTGGCATCCATTTTTAATTGTATTACCGCACACCCTATCAAAAAAGGAAAGTAACCACTGGTTCCTTGGCACCATTCCGCATAATAAAATATACATCAAGTCAGGTATTTAAACTAACATTAATAATGCACAGGGTAATTTATGAATTAGTAATTAATTAACATTTATTTTTAATTGCTAATTAGGTTGCAACGCATAATATCTAAAAATACACGACGAGCTGTTAGGCTTCACTACCCCAATCGCAATGATGTATGGTTGCTAAGATGTTCGTTTAAAAACAAAGTTATAGTAGTAAGAAGCCACATTTTTATTACTTCAGCTGTCACTCTGCTCGGGAAGCAAAGCAAACCTGCTCAGTGAGCGGATTCTTGAGTATTTCTTTGTTCAAGAACCTGACACTTAAATGTGAGTATTTCCGCTTAGAAATGACACACAGGCATTATTGTGGTACCGTTGGATTTGGTTTTTCAAAGCCTATCTATCCGTGGTGGTCTCAACAGTAAATATTCAATTTTAAAATCATGATCAAAATACCTACCACTTCTAATGACACGCCCAGTGAATGTGGAATGACTTATGAAGTGAGTAACCAGTTTCTCTCTCTCTCTCTCTCTCTCTCTCTCTATATATATATATATATATATATATATATATATATATATATATATATATATATATATAGAGAGAGAGAGAGAGAGAGAGAGAGAGAGAGAGAGAGAGAGAAACTGGTTACTCACTTCATAAGTCATTCCACATTCACTGGGCGTGTCATTAGAAGTGGTAGGTATTTTGATCATGATTTTATATATATATAGTGGTAACTCGTGTTACGACCTATGTAACTTACGACCATTCGACTTTACGACCACAATCACTAGCCATATTAGATTTCTGATTTATTTCTGCCTCAATTATCAGTCGAACGGCGTTGTCTACAATCATCGGCGGTCGTTAACTAAGGAAAGGGAGGCATGATGCTATGATGATGCTATGCTGCTAGCCGGCGTCATCAATTTCTAAGAAATAACACGGTTACACTCAATAGCCCTAGGTCCATTGACTCGCCAAAGACCTTTCTTTGGAGTGTGAAATTGAAGATGTCGAAGAGTTGCTAGACAAAGAATCCAGAGAACTTACAAATGAAGAGTTAATCGAACTGGAAGAAGAAAGAGTGGCGGAAGAAGAAAGAAGAGAAGCCAAGAAAGAAGAGGATGAGCCAGAAAGAAAGTTCACCACTAAGGGATTATCAGAAGGTTTATCTTTACTGAATAAACTTCTTATACATTTCAAAGCAATGGACCCAAACATTGAACGATTTGCAAGGATTGAACGGATGGCGCACAATGTGTTTCGTCCGTATTGTGAAATTTATGATAAAAAAAAGAAACATACAATTCAGACAAAGCTCACTATGTTTATGAAAAAAAACAACTCTGGTACCCCCAATATATATATATATATCCATCATGTGCCATGCCGATATGTGTGGGCATTCATGTTCAGCCATCTCACTCGATCACCAGAGTCATGGATCAACTCCGTGTTCCTGTCTTGACCATGCCACATGGCCAAGCCATCCAGGTATTTACTTCTCGGTCTTCCCCTTGGTCTCTTCCCTTCGATCTTGCCAGTCATCACTAAGTTCTCCAAGTCATTTCTTCTCATAACATGCCCAAACAATTTTGACTGTCTACATCTAATGACTTTAATTATATAATACATCTGGGTGTTTATTTATTCAATGAGTGTTTAATGTGTTGCATCCTGTAGTGTGTATGTTTTTCTTCTTTACTCAACTGTACAAGAATACTAGCAATGTCAGTTATCGAACTTTGCCCTTGGGGGGGGGGGGGCCAATTTTGATTTTGCTTGCTATTCTTAGCGACCAACGATTCACTTCCATTTGTTACCATGTCCTGTTAGATTTGAATTATTCAAAACTAGCATGGAACGACGAAAGGGGGACCTACTTGTTAATTAGGTCATGGCACATCTTATCGAAAAATAAATATTATGTCAAATTAGGCCTTGCCACCCCGGACGCAATGATATATGGTACTATGTTGTCCGTTTAAAAATAAACAAGCCACAGTAATAGAAGGCAGTATTCCTCAGCTTCCAATTTAATGAGCCGCGATAAAATCCCCCCTATCTCTTAGGACATCATTACACTTCCTGGTATTAAATATAATTAAATTACGTCACCAAAAAATTCATAACTCTGCTTAGAATTGACGTACACTCTTCGTTGAGATACTGTTGGATTCGTCTTGTCAAGCTGTATCCAACTGTTATGATTTCATAAGTAAAAACCCAATTTTTAAATATTTACCAAAATTGCTAAGAATACTGACCTTACTGGGGTATCTTCGTGTGGAGTTACATGGCTAACTACCCAACAAAATAAATATGGTTCACTCGAATCATGTCAAAAGATGTGTTCAACTGCAACAAGAAGGCTGAACCTACCAATCTTCGTCACTGTCGCTGATGAAGTTGGGGTGGCTGCGGATGGTCCTGCAGCTACCTTACGTTTGTGCGCTTTGCCTGCCTGGTGGACCACAAACTGTTCGTGCGAATTCAGCATCAGATTACACACATTGCAATATGTGTTTGTCCCTGCCATTATTTTAAAGTTAGAATTATCTTAACTGAACACAGGCGGGTGTGTCTGTGAGCTACACTTATTTTAAAACATGTATTATTGTATTTTCTTCTATGTTCCCTGACGTCGTTTTCCGTTATGGTTTGTATCTTACAACAGGAAACGCTATCAACGTAAAGTAGCCACGAGGAAAATTAGTACCGGGCCGTAAATTATAATTATGTTTAACAATTCGTTAATAATAACATATATGCCCACATAATTTTCTTAATATTTATTTAACATTAATTCTGTCAGGGGAACTTGATACTTTTACATTAATACACTTAAGGGTATTCTTCTTATGGTTCTTATGCCTTCTTATGGCGTTCATGGTATGGTTGTCCACAGCCTTCTCAGCCTTTCTGTCTCATGTACTGCCATTCATTTCTGGTAATGATGTTCCCCCCATGCCGTGCTGTCAAACTGTCAGCATCTTCTCTCCTGGTCCTATTCTCACCAAATAGCGATTGTTGATGGTGGTCGTCTTCTCTCGTGTACATTAAAATAAAATCTTTCAGTTGAAATTCTTCATACACCGGGTATTCTCATTCACTCCTGGAGTGTATATAGATTGAAATGTTAAAGTGAAATTTAAAAAAAGAATCATTTGTCTTAAAATTTAATATTGGAAAAACTTAGAATTATTCCGATTTAAACAATTATAAGAGTGCCACCCAATGAATCGTACATAAAACATTGCAGCAAGCTCCTCATTTTACAAAGTTAATTGAAATATGTATGTGTGTGGCTTGTGTGTGTGTGCGCGCGCGCGTGTGTATATGAGAGTAGTAGCGAGACGAAGAGAGAGCGAGAAAGAACAAACTTAACACATAAGACTGAAATTGTGAAATTAGCTGCATTGGTCCCTCTCGAATAAGCAACTTTGTTTAGAGGGTGATATCTTTGTGGTTAACTTCTTTCAAAATATCCTTATTATTCTTTCTATCCTTCCAGGATCTTCTCATAATTCTTATATAAGACCACATCTCCCCGACTTCAACACAATTCCTCACTCGTCTGCTGATTGTCCGTGATTCGTTCCCATACACCAGGATTGTCTCAATATATAGAACTAAAATGTTATCATCTCAACTGACACAGATAAATAGAGAATATTCTTGACCTTGTAAAATGTTGATTTTGCTTGGGCTATTTAGAGTTATATTGGCTCTAATAATAAAGAGTTATTATCATACGGTACTGGAATTGAGCCATTAAGTGCTTTGTGTCGTTTTTTTATGTTCGCTCAATGAACTCTAGCGTAGTTCACACACGTTCTACTACTACTACTATTAACTACTACTACTACTACTACTACTACTACTACTACTACTACTACTACTACTACTACTACTACTACTACTACTACTACGACGACGACGACGACGACGACGACGACTACCGTGTACTAAATGTAGATTTTTATGTCTGTAAAACAAAATTAAGACATCCCCCGAAAATAAACCCTAGTGTATTTTTGGAACCAAAAATTATTATAAGACCCGGTCTTATTTTCGGAGAAACACGGTAGTAGTACTAGTTGCGTGACGGTTAGACCCGGTCAGCTTTCTCTATTGCCAGTGTCAATCGCCATCCCCGGGAAGGTTAACCTGGTCAACAAATGCCCGCAGAAGTCGGATGTGTCGGCCTAACGGCGCAAGAACGCAGCTCTGCTGTAAACAGGCACAACGCAATCACATCCAAAAAAAAACTCCGGATGAACGAAGAAGAAGAAGAATCGCCATCCGACTTCAGAATTGCTGGTAATCTACGTCAACAAGTCAAGGACGACAAATTAACGGTTAAGTCCACCTGACCGGCGTGTGGAACACACCCACTACGGCGCGGTCAGAAAGAGACAGTTGAAACCACTCAGCCACGCCTAATTCCACATAAGGTCTTTCATAACGATGCTTCAGCATATCAGCTTCATCATCATCATCAACTTCCACTTTTGCCGTCAAGCGTCGTAGGGAGGAATAATTGGCGCTCCAGCGCCCGGTGGTTGGCATTGGATAGTGTCATTCCGTGTGATTGTACAGTGTCTTTGATGTCGTCAATGAATTTTCTTCTCGGGAATCCTCTTGCTATCGTCGCAGATGATCTGTGATATAGGGACAGTGATGGTAGTTGTTGGTGTTGCATTCTAACGAGATGGCCAAACCACTTGATCTTCCGTCTTTCAATAAATGTGGCATAAGGTATAGATCTCACTGTCTTTCTGATAACATAACTTCTTACTCAGTCTCGGGCTGATAACTTGGTAGCTCTCCTCAGGTGTCTCATCTCATAGGTGGCGATATTGCGAAAGTGTAGGGGAGACTGGGGAGAAATGGACATAGGGGAGAAATGGACCACCCCCTCTCTGGCCCCTGGCTGTGATGCAATGAAAGTGAAACCATAATAAGTTTGTTTTCCACATCAAACATAGTCCGAATTTTTCATTTGCCATCGACTTCCCGCACAGGTCGTTCCCACGCAAAGTTTGAAAAATTTTCGAGGTTTTTGAAGGCCAGTGTGTGCTATGTGAATATGGAACAAAGAAGACTTGTGTTTACTATGTAGGAATTGTAAGGGGAGACATTGATGATGATGGTGATGTTGAGGTAGAGTTCTTGCGCAAGAGTGAGAAGGTTGCTGGTAAATTTGTTAAGCCTAAGGTAGAAGATGTCGCCAGTGTCTCAATTACATGTATTAAAGCACAGCTTACTAGATCTACAATCACTGGAACCACTTCTAGGACCAAAGATGGCTATGTCTTCAAAGAAAGTCTTGCAGGCATAATTGTTCGATAAAACTTTATATTAGATTAATATATCATATTAAACTTTTTTACTGTCGCTTAAAATAATAAAAAAAAACTGCAAATATCCTTTTAATGATTATTTATTTCTTATAGCAATATGGATGAGTTGTTGCTGCTTGTTTTAAAAAAAAGGTCCATTTCTCCCCACTATGGTCCATTGCTCCCCACGTGCTGGTCCATTTCACCCCAATGGTGGTCCATTTCTCCCCATGTTCATATACATTTTTGAAATTCATTTTGTAAAGAAACATATAGAAATAGATTGCTAAATGTTTTCCCCTTTTAAAATAAATGAATGTACAACATTTTAGTCATGGTTTTGTTATGTTTCGATAAAATCTGTTCCGGTGATGAGCAAAAATTGAAAACTACAAAATTGCTGGTCCATTTCTCCCCAGTCTCCCCTAATTTGGATAATGTCCAAGTTTAAGATTGGTAGCATTTGGTTGGTGTAAATATCAGTGTTACTGTGGATAAATGCCGGCTCATAAAAGAAAGAAGTTCTTCTTCTTTCTTTCGTTTGAAATATGTCTATAACTGCAATGTTGTCTCTTGTATGAATTTAACTGTCTTTTTTAGTTCACTCAGCGGTCCATAGAGTGTATCTTCAACTGTCGTCTCTCTAGGCCAGAAGGTTCGCCTGGATATGTTGTGTTTTGGGAAGTCTTGGAGTATGTGCTCTGCTGTCTGCGGCATCAATCCACATGTGCACATGGCTGATTCACCAATCTTGAATTTTGTATACATGTGGTTGCATAAACTATTGTGTCATGTTCTGAGGTCTGTCCATAATGTGCTCATCTTCATCGCTGCCAGTCTATCAGTCGTGCCGAGGCTCTCTCCTCCAGGCCAACACCACGTAATAATAGACCTATTCTCTCACTAACCTACCATCCTCATAACATTGCTGCCAAGAATATTCTCATGAGGCATCTATCCATTCTCCAGACTATCGGCACCCGAACCTTATAGGCACTGATCAGATGTAGGTCTGTATTGCCTGTCTTAAGGGGGCGTCAGAGGTCCCACTGGTGGCATATAGGCGGGATCGTAACCTGAGGGATGTGCTGGTCCATAGCACTCTACCCCAACCTCACAAGCCTCTTCCTGGCACGGCGGCATGTCTTCGATCTCGTTGTAAGACTTGTCCACATGTCCTTCAAACCCAGAGTCTGGCTTTCCCTAAGACTACTTTCCACATCCGTGAGGGTTTCTCATGCACGAGTCGCAACGTTATCTATGCTATCATCTGAAATTAGAGCGGATACAGAACGAAGTTATGCGGGTCATTCTGGGATGCACCAGAGACACCTCAGTCGTGTGTATGCGTTACATCCTTGGTTTGCCGGCTAGTACGTTCAAGGTGATGCAGGCGAAGGCATACCTCAGAGTAGTTGCTGACACAGATGCATGAGGCGCTGGACGTAGTTAAGGGTCAGAGACTGATAAGAGGGAAATCATGGATGGCTCAGGCGGAGGATACGATCAGACAGGTGTGCCTCTTAGAGAACATTAGGCGAGGAGAGAAGTGGGTCAGAGTGCCAGCGGAGCAGTCAGACTTGTGCAAAGTTATAATCACATTGAGCCGGGAGTGCAGGGAGTGGCCTGCAGGGGCCACGGAAGTGGAAATCCAGCAACTAATTCAGGATAATGCTCGCCCGGGTGATGTGATTATATACACAGATGGTTCGGTGTTGAGAGGCAGGAGAAGTGCCTGGGGGTTCTTAGCAAAAGCTAATGGTCGCCTTTTAGTGCAGGAGAGCCTGGCATATGATACCACAACATCTAGCTTAAGAATGGAGGTGGAGGCGGTCAGTGCAGCTTTCCGCTGGATGGAGAATACGATATACACACACATCGTGATTGTAACTGACTCAGAAAGCATGCTGAGTAGGGTGAGGACAGGCATGCTTCTTGCCGAGTGGATTGCTTCGCTTCGGAAGTCACGGGTGACAAGCATCGTCTGGATCTTTTCTCCGGGGCATGCTGTTGTGCTGGGGAATGAACATGCGGACAGATTGGCTGACTCTGCAAAACTTGGTGGAGTATTGATGCATGATGGGGAAGACGTGGTTGCGGCCTTGTTGGAGCACCTGTACACCTCGGAGGAGCAAATGGATCATCATGGTCTGGCAAGAATGCGACAGCGAGGGGTTACGAGGGGATCTGGCCGACGAACGACGCTCAGAGGAAAGGCGAGACGGTCATATAATCAGATTGCTACTGGTACTTTTTTTTTTTTTTTTTCGTTCATCCGGAGTGTTTTTTCAGATGTGATTGCGGTGTGTCTGTTATGCGCCCTTGGGCCGAAACCCGTAGGCCAACACATCGACTTTAGCGTGCATTTTTGACCAGGTAGCATTCCTGGGAGACTCTCACTTTTGTGGCGCCATCTGCAACCATGCTGGCCAAGGTGGAACGGTCGAAGACAACGGTCATCCCTCAAAGGAAGGCAGGGACAGTCCATAGCATTTTCCGCCATCCAAGGTTGCTTCCATAGTTGCAGGGCCGACACATAACGCCCTGGATCTGGGCTCACCGAGGGAGATCGTCACGTCCTGCTCATGGCTGCTTTAAATCCTCACTTCAATATATTGGTCATTTCGTTTCCCCGGGTCATTCCCGCACAAACCAGACAGGTTTGCAGACGGCATCCACTCAGCGAGTTTTCGGACATGTGCTTGTCGTTGCGCCCATCAGAGCTTTTCCAGGCTCAACAGACATTCGGAAAACTACCCAGTCAGAGCTGTTTCGAACAAGAGCGGCATTCGGAAACTAGGTAGTCAGAGCTGTTCCTAGCACGAGAGACATTCTGACGAGACATTTCACTCGGACGTAATTGCGTAGTGTCAATTTTTAGTTTGCCACCCGTAGGACGACACTTCCGACTTCAGCGGGCATTTTTTAATGAGGTTAGCCATCCTCTGGTTTCGAGGCACGTTGGACTGTTGTGATGTCGCTAACATCTCAGCTGGTCAAGAAAGAACGATGAACGACATCGTGGTCGGCCCTCAAGGGAAGCCAGGGGCAGACCATGAGCATTCCCTCGCTATCCAAGGAGGCTTCCATAATTGCAGAGCCGGCACATATTGCTCTGTGACTGGGCTCACCCGATGAGTTGCCACGTCCTGCTCATGGCTGCTTTAGTTCCTCACTTCCATGTGTTGGGCAACTCGTTTGCCACTGATCGCTCAAGCACACACCAGGGACGGTCAGACTGCAAGCGACACCCACGCTTTTGACTTCGGACCACGCAATAGGTTCGCTCGCCGTGCGTTCCATTTTGCGTCATTGAGACGTTCTTCCACTTTTGTCTACACTCTCTATGAGTTAGATACAGTTTTCGCAGCCACTTTCTTCGACTGGGGCACTTTTGACTTTTTGTACTCGCTCACGAGGTAGGCTACTTGTGCTGCCGGATCAGCACCTTACCTTCGTGCAGCGGTGAACGAGAAACGGCCTGGCCTCTCATCCGGGAATCTCTCATATCCCCCAGCTGGGAGCCTTCGAACTTCTATCAGACTTGAGCATGTAGCTTGCTCGGTATCACGCCTTTATTTTTCGAAAGGTGGCTATCGGCCCGGCTCTCAGGTCCGAGGGTTTGTGGCTTAGAGGCGTTCAGCCACAGCCCTCGACAGGGAGCCTTTAGTGTTTTGACCGGACCAAGAACTTCTGCCTTCGTACGCCTGATTTAAATTTTAGACTGCTATCCTCAGTCTCACCTGCAGAGCAGCAGGTTGTGTCTCTCTTAGTCTGGTACCTATCCCATATGCTGTTCGATATGTAGTTTTTCACCCATCGGCAAGCACATGGGGTCGATGGGACACGCAAGCTCCCCCACCACGGCAAGGTGGAGACACATCGGGGGAGGTACTGGTACTATTAGTGTTGGAACTCTTCGCTGGCTGCTGAGGATGGGGACGGAGCGCTTATGGGAATGCCCCGAATGCTATGATGTCAGTTCCTAAATCAATCAATCAATCAATCATCTGCACACGTTGTGACATGAGATATATCGGGTTTACAGGTCTTCGTCTGGTGGACAGATTTAGGCAACACCTCTCTGATATCAACAGTGGTGCCCAGAAACCGATACTCCTACACTGCAACAGTTCTGACCACTGTGGCGAGGTCGACATACAGATCACAGGGATCAAATCGTGCACATCTCACGAACGCGATCGCAAGACATTGGAAAACCGTCTCATCTTCCAACTGGGTTCACTCTCCCCTCACGGCCTCAATGTCCAACACAGTTTTATTTAAATCCCTAACGCCCCCTTAAGACAGGCAATACAGACCTACTTCTTCTTCTTCTTCTTCGTTCATCCGGCGTTTTTTTTTCGGATGTGATTGCGTTGTGTCTGTTTACAGCAGAGCTGCGTTCTTGCGCCGTTAAGCCGACACATCCGACTTCTGCGGGCATTTGTTGACCGGGTAAACCTTTCCGGGGGTTTCTTAGGACGTTTGACTCTCACTGTTGTGGTGTTATCCCCCATCCCAGCTGGCCCATATAGAACAGCCAAAGATCCTGGTCAGCCCTCAAGGGAAGGCAGGGGCAGACCATGGGCATTCCCCGCCATCCAAGGAGGCTTCCATACTTGCAGAGCCGATACATAGCGCTCTGGTACTGGGCTCACCCAAGGAATCGTCACGTCCTGCACATGGCTGCTTAGCCTCACTTCCGTATATTGGGCCTTCCGTTCACCATAGGCTGTTCTTCCGGAAACCAGAAGTATGCAGTCTGCAGATGACATCCACACAGTGAGCTTTCGATTCGGACCTTCCATGTAATGGACCTGCTATCCAAGCAATATTCCATTTCGTGCCATTAGGACACTTTTCCACCTTTTATGAAGCCCACACAGTGGGCTTTTGATTCAGACTTTCCACGTAATGGATTTGCTATCCAAGCAATATTCCATTTCGTGCCACTAGGACACTTTTCCACCTTTTATGAAGCCCACACAGTGGGCTTTTGATTCGGACTTTCCACGTAATGGATTTGCTATCTAGGCAATATTCCATTTCATGCCACTAGGACACTTTTCCACCTTTTATGAAGCCCACAAAATGGGCTTTTGATTCGGACTTTCCACGTAATGGATTTGCTATCCAAGCAATATTCCATTTCGTGCCACTAGGACACTTTTCCACCTTTTATGAAGCCCACACAGCAAGCTTTCGATTTGGACTTTCCACATAATGGATTTGCTATCCAAGCAATATTCCATTTCATGCCTCTGGGTCACTTTTGTAACCGACATACCTGTGGTATGAAGTGTGGCAGTCTGAATACTTCTTCATGCACCTTTAAATGTCAACCTGTATGTAGTTAAAGTAAGCTGCGGTCAACTTGAGCTTGTTGATGTCTCCATAGAGCTTGTCCTCAAATGAAGCAGGTGTGGGCCAAAATATCTTTCTCTGTTCTGTATATGTTGGGCAATCCTGCAGCAAATGTTTTGCTGTCATTTTTCCAGTTCTACAATTACATTCATCCGTGTCTCCTATATTTAGTTTATTGAACAAGTGGTATTTCAGCCTGTTATGTCCTGTTCGGAGTCTGAAGATTGCTACTTGTTCTCTTCGGCCGAGTTTGTAATATGCATCATCCTTCTGATGGCCTGGATTCTCTGATTCCCATTTGGTTCTATAAGTGCTTTTTATCAACCTCTTTGCCTCATTATAGGTTATGTCTATGTCAGGCTGTGGTAGTTGTCCACCCTCTTTTGCCAGTCTGTCAGCCTCTTCGTTTCCAGGTATACTGCAATGTGATGGGATCCACTGAATTACAACTTTTTTGGATTTCTGGCATAGACCATGGAGTGCTGCTCTTAGGTCAGTTAGTTCTGTGCTGTTATTGCTCTTCAGTATTGAGACAGCTGACTTTGCATCTGTGAAGATAGCTATTTGCTTCTCTTTATTTTCCTCCATCAGGAGCATTTCTGCTGCAGTTTTCAAAGCCTCTACCTCCGCTTTGAAGTTACTTGAAAATTTTCCAGTTGCCATTGAATGTGTTTTTTTCGCTCCATTTTTTAAATTTAGGAGAATTCCTCCTCCTCCATTCTCTATTGAATTTTTGGCTGATCCATCTGTATATGCATGGGTCCAATTCCTGCTTGGGTAATGTTCTTTTATGTAGTTTAGGGTTATTTCTCTTCTTTCGGTTTCATGCTGAGTGTTCTTTTTCTCAATACCAGGAATGTTTTCTATCATCTCAGGCAGTTGCTGCTGTCTCCAAGCTGGGAACTTGTGTGCATTGTAAATGGGTTTGACTGTTGATATGTTAAGTATAGGATCTGCCCTAATCCTTCGTTTTGCAGTTTCTACAAAGTTGCTACGCTTCAGTCTTCCCTTTCCAAAACCATTAAATCTGTTGTACATAGGGTGGTCTGTCAATCTTCTAAATTTTTCTGCTTGTTGCTGGGCTCTGCTATCTCTTCTATCCTGCATTGGTTGTAAACAAGTGATCTTTTCTAGTTCATTAATAGGCGTTGTCTTCAGGCTTCCAGTTATGATTCACATTCCTTGATTTTGGACTCTACTTATTTTGTTAAAGTTTGACTTAGCTGCTGTTGCCCAAGCTGCAATGCCATATTCCAGTACTGGCCTCACCCGTCCAGTATATAAATTCTTGAGAACTTTCTCATCTGCTCCCCATGTTGTACCAGCAAGCTTTTTCATGATTGCCATTCTTTGCCTTGCTCTTGTTCGATTTTTCTCAACCTGTGTCTTCCATATCAGGCGACGATCAAAGGTGACTCCTAGATAGTTTGGATTTTCTTCATGGCACAATATTTTCCCATTCAATACCAGCTTAGGTTGTTTAGTTTTATTTGAGAGGGAGAACACTGTGCATGTTGTTTTCTCCTCACTTATCTTCACTAGCCACGATTTTGACCAGTCCTCTAGCGCTAATAAGGCTTGCTGCATTCTGCTATTAGCTGTACTAATATATTCTTCAGATGTCCATATGGCTAGGTCATCTGCAAAAGAGGATGTGTGTACTCTAGCTGGAAAGTTTTCCGTGATGTCATTTATATATGCTAGGAATAATGTTGGTGAAAGAACTCCTCCTTGGGGGACACCTTGCTCCAACAGCATCATTTTGCTTGTTTGTCCTTGTACTTTTGTCCTGGCAGTTCTGTTCTCAAGGTAGTGGCTGATCCATTTATACATTTTTCCACAAACATGCATTTTTTGCAGTTTAACTTTCAATCCTTCCTTCCATACTTTATCAAATGCTTTTTCTAAATCTATCCAGACTGCTAGTGTGTGCTTTTTCTCTTGGAAGGCATCCTCTATTTCCTGAGCTATATAGGTTACTAGCTGACCCGGCCCGGCTTCGCCCAGTCCTTGGTGGGGAGCATCTCATTTAATTCATATAAGTAGTCATATAAGTTCCCGTTCCCGTTACCGACTGTCTGTCTGTCTGTCTGTCTGTCTGTCTGTCTGTCTGTCTGTCTGTCTGTCTGTCCGTCCCTCCCTCTCTGTCTGTCTGTCTGCCTGTCTGTCTAATCATTTATTGGTTGCAGTTAGAACAACCTTAGATAAACGAAGACCAACTTACAAAAAGCATTAGAAAGAGCACTTGAAAGATCTTTACATCTTCCCCCAACAATTAACTTGGGTAAATGGAGCGGCGGCAGCAGCATCAGCAGAAGAAGGAAAAGGAGGAGTAGACAACTGCAGCGAAAAGGTGGGTCTGTCTATCTATCTGACCCGGCGTGGCTTCGCCCAGCTCCTGGCGGGTAGCGTCTCATTAAATTCATACAACAAAATAAGTAACTTAAAAAAATGCCCTTCCACACACCATCCATTATTTTTAATGAAAACGCTTTCTAATCACCTGCATGACTACAGTAACTTCTTAAGCAAAAAAAGATGAGTTACAATGTTATGCATTGTGCATTATTTTTATGAAAACTTTGAAAATGCCTTACAGATTGTATCATTATTTATTATAACTCATATGCCGGTACATAATTATGGACAAAGAGTTTATAAATCTTTGAAAACGATGCCACAATATGACTATAAGTTATACAGAAAAGTTATGCCCCTTGAAATAACTTTTACAGAGTTAAGTCCCCTGAGATATATGAAATTATGATGAAAAATGAAAAATGAAATAATATTGGGTAAGCGGCCGATTTCACACTAAAAAAATATGACAGTGGGCTGCACTGGAATGAAAAGAAGACGTGTAGAAAATTTCATCTCAATCGGATGGGCCGTTCGCGAGCGCATAAAGGACATACGGACATACAGACATACATACAGACAGACAGACAGACAGACAGACAGACAGACAGACAGACAGACGGAGATCGCAATTTATATATAAGATTTGATCTTCAGTGGATCTGTACTTTCTAAATCCTGCTTGGTGTGGTGTTAAGAGTTTGTTTTCTTCCAGATGCCATGTTAGCCTGCCATTGATAATGCGTTCCATTAATTTTCCTACACAGCTAAGTAGACTGATAGGTCGATAGCCATTTGGTTCTTCCAGGTCTTTTCCTTTCTTTGGGACTGGTATTAGTATAGCTTCCTTCCATGCCTGTGGGACTATTCCTCTTTTCCAGCTGTTATTTAGGACTGCTAGTAGTTTCTTCTTTGCCTTGGTGCCTAGTCCTATTAGCATTTCATTTGTGATTCCATCCTTTCCTGGTGATTTCTTCTTTTTTAGGGTATTCATTGCCTGTTCCATTTCTTCCATTGTTAGATTTGCCATCATATATTCTGCTGCTGTCTCTGTATTTCTATGATGTATCTGTTTGTCTTTGATTGCTTTCTTCTGTCCGGTTGTAATATCAATGTGGTTTGCATTTGCATAATGTTCCATTAGTGCATTTGCAGCCTTTTTTCCTGTAAGCAAGGCATTTCCTTGTTTAATTGTTATTCGTTTGTTTCTAGGTCCTTCATTGTTCATGGCTTTCACTAGTTTCTATAGTTTGTTTCCATCCCTGTCAAAATTCATGTTTTCTGTTTTTTCCCTCCAACAATCTCTTGTTATTTGATTTACTGTTCTTTTATATTTTGCTGAGATGGCTTTGAGAGAGATGTTCGCTTCAATTGTTTGTTCTCTCTCTGCTGTCTTCCTGGCATCTTCAACTTTGTCCTCCAAGCTTTGTAGTTCTTCAGTCCAGTATGGTTTGTAATTTTTTCTCGCTCCTCTTGGAATGGACTCAGTGGCTGCCTGTATTATCGCTCTGTTTAGACTTTCCACCATTTGCTTTATGTTGCCATATCGTGTATTTATGTTTTCACAATATTTGTCTGTTAGTATGGCAAATCTGTCCCAAATCTGCTCGTTTGTAATTCCAGCGGGGCAAGGGCTTTTGCTCCTGTGGAACATACTCCATATTCATTACAAGCTTGATTGGTCTGTGGTCACTACCTGCTAATTGGTCCAGCACATGGCGATCGATTTTGTGGAGGATGTCTCCTGTGCAGAAAGCTAAGTCTGGAGTAGAAGTGGTAAGCCATCTTCTGGAGTAGAAGCTCGGTGTGTCATCCGCTTTGTTGAGTAGATGGAGATTTGAGTCTATTTCCCAGTCCTCCAATTCATCTCCTCTTTTATCAGTATCTGGGTATCCCCATCTTTCTGAACGGCTATTAACGTCTCCGACAATAATGCAATTTGTGTCAGTTATTTTCATGTTTGAGAGTGTAAGATCCTTATCTGCTGGACTATACAGATTGTAGATTCTTATTTTCACGTCCTTTATCACTATATCAACACCTATAATTTCCGTTTGATTGTCAGAGATCACAGATACTTCGCTGCAAGGTATTGTATTTCGTGTAAGTATTAGAACCCCTCCTTTGTGTCCTTCGCGGTCGAAACGTGTGGCCTGATATCCTCTGACTGAGAATTTGTGATTGGCGTTGAGGTGTGTCTCTTGAATGCATGCCACATCTATTGTATCTTTATGAAGACGCTGTGTTAGGGAGTCTTTCTTCTTGTAAACTCCTTCGGCATTCCACTGTAGTATGTTGAGTGTCCGGGGTATTTGGTCAATAGCTCTTAACCTACTCCTCTGTGCCTTGACTCCACAGCACAAAGGAAGGTGACCACCAGTAGGCATGGGTGGACCCCCTCGAGGCAGGGGGTCCGGCACTATCGCCGCCTGATGGGACTTCACGGGATTAGCACCATAACGATTAATTTTGATTTGTGACATCATGAATTAAGTTACGTTGCACTGCTTTGTCAAGCCCGTGGCTCAGTACATCGGATTTCGACAAGCATTTATTCGGGATGCTTTCCCTAGCCTTTGACTGTCCCCAGTCTACCTACAAGGCAGCAGGTTTCACGTTGCACTGCTTTGTGAAGCCTGTGGCTCAGTACATCCGATTTCGACAAGCATGTATTCGGGGTGCTTTCCCTAGCCTTTGACTGTCCCCAGTCTACCTACAAGGCAGCAGGTTTGTGTGTCTCTTCGTCTGGTTCCTCTCCCTTGACCTGTCCGACATGGGTGGCCCTACCAGTAGCTGTGCTACCGTCGGCATAGCTCTTGGGGTCATTGGGACGCTCAAGCCCCTCTACCTCGTCACGGTGGACACACAGCAGAGGGGAGACCTACATCTGATCAGTGCCTATAAGGTTCGGGTGCCGATAGTCCATTATAATCTTGCGGTTTTGGAGACCAGAACATGCAGTTTGACCTCTCGGCAGGCGTTGTTACAGCGGAGACCATGAAATGAGGGTAGAGTTGGGGTAGAAGATGAAGAGAGAAAGAAACAAGTAGTAGTAGTAGTAGTAGTAGTAGTAGTAGTAGTAGTAGTAGTAGTAGTAGTAGTAGCAGCAGCAGCAGCAGTAGTAGTAGTAGTAGTAGTAGTAGTAGTAGTAGTAGTAGTAGTAGTAGTAGTAGTAGTAGTAGTAGTAGTAGTAGTAGTAGTAGTAGTAGTCTACCCCGTGTCTCTCACCTCAAGCACCAGCACGCCCTGAGATGGTTTTACGGGAACCCCGTGCAAGTCCATAGGCCAGTGTAATTGAAATGTGAAAGGGAAGATTAGTAAACGATAGACACAGACAAATATATCCCCAGGTTTTCTAATATCCACCTTTAACAAATCCATCATCGCGATGCAGCAGAGCATGCACATTCTATGTCGGTAGTTCTCTATTGCAGTGGTTCTCAACCTTTTTTGGCCCGTGCCCACCTTCGCCATATTTTTAGAACGTCATCCCCCCCCCCTTCCTATAAAAAATTTGGCCCGTGTCCCCCTTGATCATATTTTCAGAACGTCATTCCCCCCCCCCTTTCATATTTCCTACCTAAAAATCCCCCCACCCCTAAACAGTATTCGTAAAAATGGAAGGTAAATATGTTAAAAAGGGTCTAAACATCCACATGAAACGTGATTTGTGGGTCTACTTACTTTATAAAATGAATTTTAGGATGAGACGTGCATAACTGTAAAGTATGAAGGGAAAAGCAATGTCAAGTAATCGGTTCTTGTATTACCGCGACCTTGAAATGATCTTCATCACCCCACCCCACCCCCCCCCCTTTTGAAACCCTAAAATTCCCCCGGGGGGGGGGCGATTCCCCACAGGTTGAGAACCACTGCTCTATTGCATAGCATCCATCTCGACTTCTAGAAAATGACGCTGCAAAGAATGACCAGATGATCTCGACAAAACTTAAGGCTACGAGGAGAGTTAAGTCAGTTAGATACCTAATCAAACTACTATTGGTTAACGCATCTTTACAGAACAGAATAACGAAAAATACAGGACATTGCGGCGACCAGCCTTTATCAGTAAACAAATACATGCACAAATCACAACATATAATCACGGAGAAGACCCTCCGGTGACTACATTAAGGCATAAGAACGGGATGAGAAGAATGAGAAGATGAACTGAGAGCAACGAACACGACAATATGAGGGGGAAAAAATTGTTTGTTACTTATCTCAGAATCCCAAGTTGTGATACTATAGTCCATTTACAATTGTTTTCCCCCACATAAAAATCAATATCTCTGAGGGAAAATGATGAGATTTCGAATATAACCTTATCATTATGTCCACTCAACAAAAAAAATTTTGTTCTGGAGATTGTACAGCAGATTTCAATGTTTGTTTAATTTACGGGTCAGAGATGAAGTGCGTACAGTAAATTTCAATGTTTGTTTACATGCGGTATATAATTTACGGGTCAAAGATGAAGTACTATTATGAAATGTATTACATCTTCACAGGGAAACATCAGCGTTCAATAGCGGAATTTCTCGTGCAGCACGAGAATGATCTTATGGCAAGAACCTCGCGCAGTGGAACTTGAGCGTTCAGGAGTGTCGTCAATAATGTGGGTGCTTTCATGAAACGTGATTATTTTATAAATCTTACCATTTATCGCTAACACCTGATGTGTGAATATTGTTGAATGGGACTGAATGTGAAATTTTGTACACTTCAAAGCATCGCTATAAAGTTGTACACATATTTTTGTCAAGAAGCTGATCGCAGGAAACTGTTTCATACTATTAAAAATCTCGAAAAAAGAACAGTACTTGCATTAGTTCTGAGTAAACGGTCATTTCGTCGATGGGTGCAAGAATCTGGAATGAAACCACCACTCAATAAGCAAACGGTTGGAAGAAAGGCAATTGTAGACAGCTTCGACAAGGATGTCATAACGCGAGCTATTATAACAATGCTTGATGCCAAAGGCTCAGTGACTTTAAGAAAACTTAGGGTTTAGTTGAGAAAGAACAATGACATAGAGCTATCCAAAACAACTTTGTGAAAAATTATAAGAACAGTAGGCTTCACGTCTAGAAAGTAGGCCACAAGGGAGGTAGAAATATCATCTGCGAGCAACCGCATTTAGGAACCATGAGAAGCACATACCTAAGTGAAATAAGCGAAATGCGCAAATAAAATTATGACATAGTATGTTTGGATGAAATCTAGATCAATGCGCACCACACAAGTAAACAGGAATGGCATTTAATGGATGGGCAGATAAAGCGAAATGAAGGCTAGATGCCGCAAAGTCCTGTATTTTCGTAATTCTGTTCCGTAAAGCTCAATTCAATCAATCAATCATGTGCCATGCCGGAAAGCGTGGGCGGTGATGACTCGCCATTTCAGAGTCGTGGATCAGCTCAGTATTCCTGTCTCGTCCATGCCATGTGGCCAAGCCATCCAGGTATTTTCCTCTCGGTCTTCCTCTTGGTCTGTTCCCTTCGATCTTGCCAGTTGTCACTAAGTTCTCCAATCCATTTCTTCTCATATCACGTCCAAAAAATTTTGACTGTCTACGTCTAATTTCCCTAATCAATTTACGATTTTCATTTGTCTCCTATAGTACTTGGTCATTGGTTTTTCTGTCTGTCCGTAGTATTCTTTGTATTTTCCTCAGAAACCACATTTCTGCGGCCATCAGATGTTTTTTTCAGCTTGACTGCTCATTGTCCAAGTTTCACATCCATACAAAAGAACAGGCTCTATGTATCCCCTCAACACTCTTTTTCTCGTTTCAACTGACATCTTTTTATTGGTCAGAATGTTTTTCATCTTGCTAAAGGCTACTTTCGCCATGGCGATTCTTGTTCTAATCTCTTCAAGGCATCTTCCATCAGATGTTATGACTGTTCCGAGATAATTGTACCGATTCACTTGTTGGAGAATATTCCCATTTACTTGTATATTACATTGTGGTACTTCGTTCTTCCTAGTGACGACCATAACCTGTGTCTTTTTACAATTTAATTCTTCTTCTTCTTCTTCTTCGTTCATCCGGAGTTTTTTTTTCGGATGTGATTGCGTTGTGCCTGTTTACAGCAGAGCTGCGTTCTTGCGCCGTTAGGCCGACACATCCGACTTCTGCGGGCATTTGTTGACCGGGTTAACCTTCCCGGGGGTTTCTTAGGACGTTTGACTCTCACTGTTGTGGTGTTATCCCCCATCCCAGCTGGTCCATATAGAACAGCCAAAGATCCTGGTCAGCCCTCAAGGGAAGGCAGGGGCAGACCATAGGCATTCCCCGCCATCCAAGGAGGCTTCCATACTTGCAGAGCCGATACATAGCGCTCTGGTACTGGGCTCACCCAAGGAATCGTCACGTCCTGCACATGGCTGCTTAGCCTCACTTCCGTATATTGGGCCTTCCGTTCACCATAGGCTGTTCTTCCGGAAACCAGAAGTATGCAGTCTGCAGATGACATCCACACAGTGAGCTTTCGATTCGGACTTTCCACGTAATGGATTTGCTATCCAAGCAATATTCCATTTCATGCCACTAGGACACTTTTCCACCTTTTATGAAGCCCACACAATGGGCTTTTGATTCGGACTTTCCACGTAATGGATTTGCTATCCAAGCAATATTCCATTTCGTGCCACTAGGACACTTTTCCACCTTTTATGAAGCCCACACAGCGAGCTTTCGATTTGGACTTTCCACGTAATGGATTTGCTATCCAAGCAATATTCCATTTCATGCCACTAGGACACTTTTCCACCTTTTATGAAGCCCACACAATGGGCTTTTGATTCGGACTTTCCACATAATGGATTTGCTATCCAAGCAATATTCCATTTCATGCCTCTGGGTCTTCATGCACCTTTAAATGTCAACCTGTATGTAGTTAAAGTAAGCTGCGGTCAACTTGAGCTTGTTGATATCTCCATAGAGCTTGTCCTCAAATGAAGCAGGTGTGGGCCAAAATATCTTTCTCTGTTCTGCATACGTTGGGCAATCCTGCAGCAAATGTTTTGCTGTCATTTTTCCAGTTCTACAATTACATTCATCAGTATCTCCTATCTTTAGTTTATTGAACAAGTGGTATTTCAGCCTGTTATGTCCTGTGCGGAGTCTGAAGATTGCTACTTGTTCTCTTCGGTCGAGTTTGTAATATGCATCATCCTTCTGATGGCCTGGATGCTCAGATTCCCATTTGGTTCTATAAGTGCTTTTTATCAACCTCTTTGCCTCATTATAGGTTATGTCTATGTCAGGCTGTGGTAGTCGTCCGCCCTCTTTTGCCAGTCTGTCAGCCTCTTCGTTTCCAGGTATACTGCAATGTGATGGGATCCACTGTATTACAACTTTTTTGGATTTCTGGCATAGACCATGGAGTGCTGCTCTTAGGTCAGTTAGTTCTGTGCTGTTATTGCTCTTGAGTATTGAGACAGCTGACTTTGCATCTGTGAAGATAGCTATTTGCTTCTCTTTATTTTCCTCCATCAGGAGCATTTCTGCTGCAGTTTTCAAAGCCTCTACCTCCGCTTTGAAGTTACTTGAAAATTTTCCAGTTGCCATTGAATGTGTTTTTTTCACTCCATTTTTTAAATTTAGGAGAATTCCTCCTCCTCCATTCTCTATTGAATTTTTGGCTGATCCATCTGTATATGCATGGGTCCAATTCCTGCTTGGGTAATGTTCTTTTATGTAGTTTAGGGTTATTTCTCTTCTTTCGGTTTCATGCTGAGTGTTCTTTTTCTCAATACCAGGAATGTTTTCTATCATCTCAGGCAGTTGCTGCTGTCTCCAAGCTGGGAAGTTGTGTGCATTGTGTATGGGCTTGACTGTTGATATGTTAAGTATAGGATCTGCCCTAATCCTTCGTTTTGCAGTTTCTACAAAGTTGCTACGCTTCAGTCTTCCCTTTCCAAAACCATTAAATCTGTTGTACATAGGGTGGTCTGTCAATCTTCTAAATTTTTCTGCTTGTTGCTGGGCTCTGCTATCTCTTCTATCCTGCATTGGTTGTAAACAAGTGATCTTTTCTAGTTCATTAATAGGCGTTGTCTTCAGGCTTCCAGTTATGATTCGCATTCCTTGGTTTTGGACTCTACTTATTTTGTTAAAGTTTGACTTAGCTGCTGTTGCCCAAGCTGCAATGCCATATTCCAGTACTGGCCTCACCCGTCCAGTATATAACTTCTTGAGAACTTTCTCATCTGCTCCCCATGTTGTACCAGCAAGCTTTTTCATGATTGCCATTCTCTGCCTTGCTCTTGTTCGATTTTTCTCAACCTGTGTCTTCCATGTCAGGCGACGATCAAAGGTGACTCCTAGATAGTTTGGATTTTCTTCATGGCGCAATATTTTTCCATTCAATACCAGCTTAGGTTGCTGAGTTTTATTTGAGAGGGAGAACACTGTGCATGTTGTTTTCTCCTCACTTATCTTCACTAGCCATGATTTTGACCAGTCCTCTAGCGCTAATAAGGCTTGCTGTATTCTGCTGTTAGCTGTACTAATATATTCTTCAGATGTCCATATGGCTAGGTCATCTGCAAAGGAGGATGTGTGTACTCTGGCTGGAAAATTTTCTGTGATGTCATTTATATATGCTAGGAATAATGTTGGTGAAAGAACTCCTCCTTGGGGGACACCTTGCTCCAGCAGCATCATTTTGCTTGTTTGTCCTTGTACTTTTGTCCTGGCAGTTCTGTTCTCAAGGTAGTGGCTGATCCATTTATACATTTTTCCACAAACATGCATGTTTTGCAGTTTTACTTTCAGTCCTTCCTTCCATACTTTATCAAATGCTTTTTCTAAATCTATCCAGACTGCTAGTGTGTGCTTTTTCTCTTGGAAGGCATCCTCTATTTCCTGAGCTATATAGGTTATTTGATCTTCAGTGGATCTGTATTTTCTGAATCCTGCTTGGTGTGGTGTTAAGAGTTTGTTTTCTTCCAGATGCCATGTTAGCCTGCCATTGATAATGCGTTCCATTAATTTTCCTACACAGCTAAGTAGACTGATAGGTCGATAGCCATTTGGTTCTTCCAGGTCTTTTCCTTTCTTTGGGACTGGTATTAGTATAGCTTCCTTCCATGCCTGTGGGACTATTCCTCTCTTCCAGCTGTTATTTAGGACTGCTAGTAGTTTCTTCTTTGCCTTGGTGCCTAGTCCTATTAGCATTTCATTTGTGATTCCATCCTTTCCTGGTGATTTCTTCTTTTTTAGGGTAATCATTGCCTGTTCCATTTCTTCCATTGTTAGATTTGCCATCATATATTCTGCTGCTGTCTCTGTATTTCTATGATGTATCTGTTTGTCTTTGATTGCTTTCTTCTGTTCGGTTGTAATATCAATGTGGTTTGCATTTGCATAGTGTTCCATTAGTGCATTTGCAGCCTTTTTGCCTGTAAGCAAGGCATTTCCTTGTTTAATTGTTATTTGTTTGTTTCTAGGTCCTTCATTGTTCATGGCTTTCACTAGTTTCCATAGTTTGTTTCCATCCCTGTCAAAATTCAGGTTTTCTGTTTTTTCCCTCCAACAATCTCTTGTTGTTTGATTTACTGTTCTTTTATATTTTGCTGAGATGGCTTTGAGAGAGATGTTTGCTTCAATTGTTTGTTCTCTCTCTGCTGTCTTCCTGGCATCTTCAACTTTGTCCTCCAAACTTTGTAGTTCTTCAGTCCAGTATGGTTTGTAATTTTTCCTCGCTCCTCTTGGAATGGACTCAGTGGCTGCCTGTATTATCGCTCTGTTTAGACTTTCCACCATTTGCTTTATGTTGCCATATCGTGTATTTATGTTTTCACAATATTTGTCTGTTAGTATGGCAAATCTGTCCCAATCTGCTCGTTTGTAATTCCAGCGGGGCAAGGGCTTTTGCTCCTGTGGAACATACTCCATATTCATTTCAAGCTTGATTGGTCTGTGGTCACTACCTGCTAATTGGTCCAGCACATGGCGATCGATTTTGTGGAGGATGTCTCCTGTGCAGAAAGCTAAGTCTGGAGTAGAAGTGGTAAGCCATCTTCTGGAGTAGAAGCTCGGTGTGTCATCCGCTTTGTTGAGTAGATGGAGATTTGAGTCTATTTCCCAGTCCTCCAATTCATCTCCTCTTTTGTCAGTATCTGGGTATCCCCATCTTTCTGAACGGCTATTAAAGTCTCCGACAATGATGCAGTTTGTGTCAGTTATTTTCATGTTTGAGAGTGTAAGGTCCTTATCTGCTGGGATATACAGATTGTAGATTCTTATTTTCACGTCCTTTATCATTATATCAACACCTATAATTTCTGTTTGGTTGTCAGAGATCACAGATACTTCGCTGCAAGGTATTGTATTTCGTGTAAGTATTAGAACTCCTCCTTTGTGTCCTTCGCGGTCGAAACGTGTGGCCTGATATCCTCTGACTGAGAATTTGTGATTGGCGTTGAGGTGTGTCTCTTGAATGCATGCCACATCTATTCTATCTTTATGAAGACGCTGTGTTAGGGAGTCTTTCTTCTTGTAAACTCCTTCGGCATTCCACTGTAGTATGTTGAGTGTCCGGGGTATTTGGTCAATAGCTCTTAACCTACTCCTCTGTGCCTTGACTCCACAGCACAGGGGAAGGTGACCACCAGTAGTCATGGGTGGACCCCCTCGAGGCAGGGGGCCCGGCACTATCACCGCCTGATGGGACTTCACGGGATTAGCACCATATCGATTAATTTTGATTTGTGACATCATGCAATTTAATTCTAACCCCAGTTGCTCACTGTGTACAACAACAGCATCTACTAATTGTTGCAGATCCTGTGCATTGTCTGCAATCAATACTGTATCATCTGCATATCTAATGTTATTGATATTTCGTCCTCAAAAGCTGATTCCATTTATATCTTCTACATTTCTGAAAATATTTTCACTGTGTAGGGAAAAAAATATCTGGAGACATTACACATCCCTGCCTAACACCTCTCTTAATAGGCTGATATTGTCCCACTTCATTATCAATCCTTATAGCAGCTTGTTGTTTCCAATATATGTTTTTTATAAGTATAATGCCTTTCCCTTCAATTTGTAGATTTGCAAGCATATCCACCATGTTGACATGTCTAACTCTATCAAAAGCCTTTGTGTAGTAAATAAAGCAAAGATGTATATCCCTATTTACTTCTATAGCACGTCCAATAACTGTTCGCAGCATATACACAGCATTTACTGTACCCTTTCCTTCTACAAACCCACATTGTTCTTTCCCCATTTCAGGTGGTATTTTCTTCCTCACTCTTTACATGATAATTCAAAATCTTTTTGATGTGACTCATTATACTAATTGTTCTATGTTGATCACATTCCAAGGCTCCTGGTTTCTTTGGGATTGCAATAAATACAGTTACATAATTCAGAAGGTATATCTCCAGTATCATATAATGTGTTCAGCATTCTGGTGACTTGCTCTAGTCCAAATTCTTCTAAAGCTTTAATCATTTCTGTTGTGATGTTATCTGCACCGGGGGTCTTGCCAGCTTTCATATGCTTAAGAACATTTCGAACCTTCATCTTAAAAATTGGCGGTCCTTAATTATTAAATCTAATATCCCGGGAAGGTTAACCCGGTCAACAAATGCCCGCAGTAGTCGGATGTGTCGGCCTAACGGCGCAAGAACGCAGCTCTGCTGTAAACAGGCACAACGCAATCACGTCCGAAAAAAAAACTCCGGATGAACGAAGAAGAAGAGGAAGAAGAAATCTAATATCATAATGTTCCTCTCTGTTATCATCAAAAAGGTTTTTCACATAATCTGTCCATACATGTAGAATCTAATCTTTTTCTATTATGATTTTGTCATCTTTAGTTTTTAGACAGCCTGTTGATGTACTTGTTCTTTTATTAGTAAGTTCCTGAATTCTTTTGTGCACTAATTTGGTATTTTGACTGTTGTGTTGTTTTTCAATTTCTAAACACTTTTCCTCAAGCCATGCTTCTTTTGCCTCCTTACATAATATTCTGACTTGTCTGTAAATTTCTTCATATTTGGCAGAATTATTTTTGTTGAGTCTTCTTGTTTCCATTAGGTGTAAAATTTCTTCAGTCATCCATTTCTTACGACCCACCTTCTTTAATTTTGGAATAGTTGTGTCTGCAGCCAAACTGATTGAATTCTTCAACATTTCCCATTGATCATCCACATCCTGGAATAGGATCTCTAGATCAGACAATATATCAAATCTGTTCTGTACTTCTATTTTGAATGTGTTTTGTAATTCCTTGTCATTACTCAATGTACACAAATCATATTTAGTGTTTCCTGTTACATACTTGACTTTCTTCAACTTTATCATCAATGTTCCTGTAATTAATATGTGGTCACTATAGCAATCAGCTCTAACAGACCAAGAGGAAGACCGAGAGGAAAATACCTGGATGGCTTGGCCACATGGCATGGACGATAACAGGAACACTGAGCTGATCCACGACGCTGGTGATCGAGTGAAATGGCGAGTCATGACCGCCCACGCTTTCCGGCATGGCACATGATTGATTGATAACAATCAGCAATGGGAACTGTTTTTGCTACTGTTAACGCGTTTCTAAATCTTCTGCTAATCAGAATGTAGTCAATCTGGTTTCTAATCCTGCTATCAGGACTCCTCCATGTCTATAACCTTCTAAGATCAAATACTTTGTGTTATTTTACATTGTTTACAGGTTCAATGTAAAAGAGGTTACATCAAAATTAGGCGCCATCTGATAAAAATCTGGCATTCATCTAATAGGCGGGAAAGTAACATCACTTCCGCCCAGGTTGCAAGATTGGCTTTATTAACGCCAAATATGATAAATCTGGCCTTTTAAACAACAACAAAAAATGTGGCGTCAAAATATCAGTTTGGCGTTTTGGCTTTTTTCATGACTTAAAAATTTGTAATGGCATAATTTGTATTACTACCATGTATTCACTAACCCTAATCCTAACCCTAACTTAATACATTATACTGGCCCCCAACGATATGCCAGTTTGTACTGCTCTCTAATATAGAAGATATAGACGTCACGTGACCAGAACCGTTTGCGAATAAACACTTCCTAATAATAATTAGCTATGAAAGCCTCTTTTTTTTTTTTAGTTGGTCAAGTTATTTTTTTATCTTGTTTAACACTTTTTAGCTAAAACAAATACAAAACAATAAGCTTAGCTTATATTGCTTTTGGCTCATTCTCGAGAACGAACGATACAACTAACAAGTATTGCTTGCTTGTGTTCGTTGGCTTGAGCTCAAACGTGAAGTCCTGTTAGTTAGTTAGTTAGTTATCAGTTGGGGTATCTTCGTTGCACTCCGGACATGTCCATAGGTGCTCAGATCCTCCCCCCCCCCCCAGCATATGCATCAGCGTCCGGTGGCTAATAGTGCCAGTTCTGTGTTGGTTGACGAGGCGCTTTGTTTTCCCGATGTACCTCTCGCGTCTGGCTGTGCCGATTCTTGCACAGTTCCAGTACAGTACTCGAACATTTCCGATACCCAATCTGTCACATTTTAAGCGCCTTCTGCGCGCGGCCGCCCTCTTACCACGTTGTGTCCTAGCTGGTCGTCTGGCCGTCATGTTAGGCTTAACTATCGCCACCGGGCGCCGATGACTCCTGTATGTCAGATGAAGGCATCCTGTTGTCCAACATCAGTGTGATGTCATACCGGACTGAGGTTTGCGTTGAGTATCCGACTCAGTATCCGACTGAGTATCCGTTGTCCCATGTCTGGCTTATTGGTGAGCAGACTGGTGGTTACTCGCCGTACAGGCAGACATTCTCCGACTTCGGAGGATTCGGCGATCCTACTGACTTTATCCAGGACCCCGAAGGGACCTGTTGCCCAGGACGCTCGACGAGGACGCGTCAGTAGGTCTTGGCCAGTATATAACCCGGCCCTGATGCCTTGGAAACACCTCTGCCTCCCACTAACAAGTATTGAACACGTATGGTTTTCGTACTGTACTTGTACTGTTCTATGCACATTCACGCACTGCGCAGTCACCTTACTGTTCAATTTATTATACCTTCATGGCAAGTATTTCTTATTATTGAGCCCATTATCATGCCAAAGTGGAAACCATCTTATGATACTAATCAGAAATATAATGATCAATGTGAAAAGTGTGTGGCTCAAGAAATCCACTGATGGTTCTGAATCGGCATATTTTGCAAATTATGCCGGTGTAAAATATTGTTCCAAGACTTTCACATCTCGCAAATCATGGAACAGCAGAAAAACACATTCGGAGCACGCCATCTTCTCTCACACACACACACACACAACACACACAACACACACACACACACACACTTTCAGTGATGAAAACAAGTAAGAAAAGTGATGATAAAGTCAAATTAGCAGAGTTACAAATTGCTGATGGCCTGCCATAGTGCCATCTTACGCACCATCGATCACTTAGGTGAAATAATGGTAGCCCATGGATGTGGCAGGACTCTTGGTAAGATAAAATTACACTGAACGAAGTGCATATCACTAATAAGAAATGTTATTTCACCATCTTTAAAATCTGATCTACTTCTCCAGCTGCAAAACAAGAAGTATACACTCATCATTGATGAGTCCACTGATGTCTCGACCCAAAAGTATTTATGCATTTTAGTTAGATACCTCAGCAACCAGAAGGAAACAAAGGAAGAGGCCGACCACGTAAACGTTGGGCGGAGGGAATTGCTGACTCCATGGGAATATCGATATATGAAGCCCATAATCGGGCACTCTCACGATGTTTATACTTCACCTCGACACCGCAAGGTACAAGAGGCAGAGGAACATGATGAGATGAGATGAGACCTCAGCGATAAAAGAAATGAAATTACTACAAGTTTTCTAGGTTTGAAGTTTCATATTCTAAGGAATCCTGTACTGAATCTCTCATCAATGAAGATTAATACTTATTTTAAGAAGAGGTTTTTATGTGATGGAAATATATATTTAATAGATATTTTTATTGGGTATGTTTGGCATTTTTTTGGCTTTTTCATTTCATGACTTGGCTTTATTTGGTCACAGTGATCTGGCAACCCTGCTTCCGCCCTGCCGAAGGCAGTGACAGAGGTCCGGTTTTCGTTTGAACAAGGAGGGCTTACCTGTTATCTTTGATGTCGCTTCTATATCGCAGCGCCGTTTATATTCAAGGTAAATCATGTATTATCCTCAGGTAAGATACCTTTTAATTAATTTTCTTAGCCGGAACGAATATGATTTCAAGGAATGAAAAATGACAAGTGGATGTAAATGTATTGTATGTCATTCCATTTCCATGATGATGTTGATTTGTTGATTGTTGCACGTGTTAACTGTTATTGTTATTAATTATTCAAAACAATGTTTTCCCGTAGTGAATTTGAATAACGAAGACACAAACAATAGATTGCACGATTTATTGCCTGGCATATTTCGCTGCATCTCGTCAGGTACATACTGCAGAAATCACACAACTTAAGTTGAAATGAAATATACACATATTGGCACAGTAATGACCACTTATCTACCACGGTAATTTTAAGCTGACTAACATGTCTTTCTGTTTGCACAATTCTGGCTTGCGTTGATAGATCATAATTGCTTCTGCATATTTTAACAAGTGAGTATTTTGTGTGTTAAACAACACGCGAAATGCAGTGTCTTTGTCCACCACACGGCCACTTTCGACAATGTGCCTCCCGATTGAAGACGCCGGGAGCTTCAAGTGTGTCGGCCCCACGAGGCTAGCATCTCCTGTGTGTTGTATCTTGTTGACCCATTGAGGTATGTGTTCTGACACCCGTTTGTTAAGCTGTCTCTCTGTTCTACCAATGTAAACGGCCTGGTATCTACGTGTGAATTGGTAAATACAATTGTTTGTGGTGTACAGAGGAACAGGCTTTTTGACTGCTGGTGTAGGAATCGGTACAGTTTTATATCTAATGACTGGAGTTGCCGCACAGAATGTTCGGCCTACTGCTGTAGTAAGCCGGTCTTGTAGATGTTGCATTACGCCATCCCCTCGAAAGGTTAGCTGGATGAATACCTTGAGTTTAGGGACTGTAGTTACGTCTGCTTTGGGTTTGGGCTGTTGGCAGTGGCGCTTTATAAATCCTGTGGAGTACCCATTCAGGTTTAAGACATTCTTCAGAGTTTCAAATTCCTCTGTCAGTGTGTCCTGGGTGCATATCTTTCTAGCACGGTCAAACAAGGTCCATACTAAGCCCCGTTTGTACTGGACAGGTGTGAAGCTCTGAAAATTTAGGTATTGGCCAGTCCATGTTCCATTGCGATACACCGATCTTTGAATTGTGCCGTCTGTTCTACGTCTCATTAGAATATCTAGGAACGGTAACGCTTCGTTGTGTTCGTGTTCTATAGATAGAGAGATGTTTTTATGCGTCTTGTTCATTGTGGCCTGAAACGATGTTGCTTGTAGCTCGTCTGTGGTGATAATTAGTATATCGTCCACATAACGACGGTAAAAGGCCAAGTTGTTGATGTCTGAGGATCTCTTTTCTTCTAAAGGTGCCATGAAGATGTCCGCTAGAATAGGACCAAGAGGACTCCCCATGGCCACTCCGTCAATTTGGCGGTATGACTTAGTTAGAAAATTGAATTGTATGTTGGCGGTACATAGTAGTAGTAGCCTCTCCAGAATAGGTGTTGGTATGTCTAATTTTAGTTGTTTGTCTTCAATGCGTTCCCTTATTATTTTCACTGTCTCCTCTAACGAAACGTTAGTGAATAGGGAGGCCATATCCATGGATGCCATGTGTTTGTTATTTATGTCCATCATATCCAATAATTCCACCAGTTGGAATGTATCTCTGAGTATTTTTGGATCGAAGGACTGTCGTACTGGCTTTAACATTTCGGCTAGCCATCTCGCCATTCGGTGTTGTGCAGAGTTAACCATGGACAGGATAGGTCTTAGCGGGATGCTGGGCTTGTGAAGTTTGGGTAGACCATACATCTGAGGAGTGTGCGAGCCACGTGGTGTGAGCGTTTTTGCAGTGGCCTCACTGATGAGTCCCGCATTCACAAGTGACTGGATCTCTTTCCTCATTATAGCATCCAGGTCCTCCGACTTGTTGACTTTTTTTTTTATCTATCCTGAATTTGGATTCATCTGACAATATTACATCCATTTTTCTCTGGTAGTCTGACATGTCCATCAGTACTGTACCGCTCCCTTTGTCAGGTTTCAGTATGACGAGGGTTTTGTTAGCCTTTAACGCTTTTAAGGCAGTAAGGTGTTCGTTGGTCAGCGGACATGTCTGTTTAGAGGGTGTTGTGCGATACTGGTGTTCTAAATCTACCAGTTTGGCCTTCAGCCACCTGACCGACTCAGCAGATTATTAATTTATTTATTAGTTCTTAGTTATTAATTATATCAGTTATTAATTATTATTTGAAATTTCCGTGGTCGTGGCTGACCAAGATATTCGCAAGTTTTTAATATTTAATTCTCCAGTAGCAAAATCAACCAAGATCTGCTTCATAGTCATGGTGAAGGAGGCTTCTGATGGTATAGATTCCAATTTAGAAAAAAAAAAAATCACAAATTCGGTCTTGTTGAGATCCGTGTTTGTGTGGACTGTTAGTCCTAATTCAAACTGGTTTTATTGGTTACGCTCTATTTGTCGGATAAGGTTATAATAACATGACATTTTAAAAATTGGCTTGGCATTGATTAAATCTGGACAGATGAATAGGACCTGAAAAATACTTTCCAACGGTGCCTCATTCAAGTCTGTATGTTGATTCTAAGCCCAGAAACAACAATTGTTTACAATGTGTTTAAAACTGCTATATACAACTTCTTTAGTTTTGAGAAAACCCCATAGCAACTATATATTGTCTTGTTCGTAATGGTGAGGCCTAACTGCCTCGGTAGAAAATTTTTGATGTTATGCAATATCGAATATCGAGTCATTAAAATTCAAAATGGCCGCTAATTAATTATTTAATAATGACTAAACTTAGCTAACGAACCTTAAAATGCCAATTATGAATATTTTTCCCTTCAGTTTGATCAAGCAAATAAAAAGGCCATGTTGTGATGCTGTAAATATGTTTTGTTACTAATTTAATTTCAAAATGGCTGCCAATTAATTAATAATTAATTTTAAAAATTTAAACTCTGCTAACGAACGTTGAAACACCAATTATGTGTCTCTGAAGTTGGAGTAGGGGTAGGTTCGCCTGATGGCGAGGGACACTGGCAATAGGGGAAGCTAATCCACATGCAAAATTCAGTTCAGTGCATTCATTTCATTAATGTGTATGGACTATGTTAGGGTTCAAAACGAGCAAGCGCCAAAAAAAAAAGTATCTCCCCAGTGTGATCAAACAAATCAAAAGACCACGTTCTGATTTTGAAAATTTATTACTAATTAAAATTCAAAATGGCATATATTAATCATATATTAACAATTATTACAATAGCATCCTGCCGACCTGAAAAAAAAAGAAAAAAAAAACTATTAATAGTAATACTAATGAATAGTAGTAGTACTACAAGTACTAATGAAAAAACGAATACACATAATTTATTACACAAGTTCAAAAAATATATACGGTTATAATTGTGCCAAATTATCCAAATATACATTTTTAAAATTAGTTTTGAACTCTTAAAATTATTATGAGCCTAAGTGTACATATTATACAGATCTTCTATGTGTATTTTGTGTCTGCAAATAATGCAAGTGATGGTTATAACTTGATAAACACGTATTATGTCACAACAAACAATACATGCCAGAGAAATTTAATAATTGAACAAGTTATGTTTACACAAACATTACAAGATAAATTTATTTTACTCACCTTTATGATTATGGTCAACAGCTAGGTTTAATCTTCAGAAGTCTATACCTTTTATTATTAAATAAAGAAAAGACTGCATATAAAACTAAATCATAAACTCATTTTTATAACAACACATTGTACATTTTAAAGAAAATGCTTTAAAGATTTTAATGTTAATAAAAAGTTAATTCGCAGAGAGCGAAATCAACTAAAAACTTCTTCATCGGCACCTTCCCAGCACCATAACACAATTTTACTCATCAACGTGTCCTTCCGTTTAACACTTTTAACCATCTCTATATAAACTTTATCTTTTGCATCTTCATCCCAGACGTGCCGCTGTAGTGTATTGGATAATGCACCATCATCAATTAGAAACTTCTTTAGCTTCTCTAGGGACTCCTGATCCAGACTCTTAAACAAATGCATGTCGAGTACTGAAAACACAGACTTTGTTCGCTCAAATTCTTCAGTGATTAATTTTTCATAGCCCTCTCTCTCCTTCTTGTCCATCTTCTGCAACACTTCTCGCTGAACTTGACTCTTGTCGCGTAACGTATATTACTAGGATGGAATTGGATCAAAGTAGATACTAAATAGACTTCTACGAATAGAGAATCTAACCACTGCTGAAGAAGCGATCAAATGGCTCGCAGTTCTAGAAGAATGATTAACAAAGTCCCAGAATGGATCACTACTTCTAAACAGTGCCAGGCGGAAAGTTATGACGACTAACTGTACTAACACACGAAGACAGTATGTCAAGTTATTCCTGCTAACGTGCCTGGATGAATAATGAGCCCCCACTGCCTAATGTATTCTCACACAACAGGAGATAAGACAGAATGATACGTATAGATGTAGTCCTTTCACTCGTCACACAATCTGATGATGCTAATTCTATAATGACAGACGCAGTTGTTAAAAGTACAAATATAACATAACGTTTAATCCTAAAGAACACTACGTGAGCCCCACTGGGAACTCACTGACACATAAGAGATACGCAGATCCCTGAAATCTCGACAAGATACTGTTCAGCTAGAGGATATAATCATAGACTCTTAGCCAATAGCGGACAAATTAGGATTGCTGTGCAGTGGCAAACGGGTGGGTAGCCACTCATCTGATAATCCTTAGTCTCCTGGATGGTAAGCTGGCAGTGCTGACTGGATCGTGGTATGGACTCCACTCTCTGCTGCATCAAGTGAGTGGTTCGTAGCTCAATCACCGGTCGTGACTACGGCTACAGATGATCAGGGTGCAGGCTCTGTGAATGACAGTGAGAAGGAGTGAATAATCCTTCAAGACAGACTTGTAAATTCTTTTGGCCATGTCCTGCATGGCATGCTTGTCTCATAAATTTTCATAGCATGTATTATCTTAATTTACATATTTTGATTCCTTATCTGAAATCTACAACAGCACACTGATCTAATGGAAACAGCACAGAAATGATATCTTATTCTCTCTGCTGATATTTAGATCAAACATGTACAATCACAATGCTCTACGTCAAAGACCACATTCCAAATATATATTCTAAGTCATGATTACTCATGGAAACATGAACCACAATTCACATAATGACTTAACAGTACATATAGGATGACTTCAATGGAATGAAACTCAGACGCCACAACTCCGACGTCACATATACATTAACAAACCATTAAATCGATGAAACACCACACATCATTTTCCAAGTATGGAAACACACAAACTACACTCCACACGATGAATTAACATCACATATTGATGAATTCCATAGAATGAAATGAAATCACACACAACAACTATAACTTCACGATGTACACGAGTGAACCATTAAAATCAATGAAACACCCCAAGTTCACTTAAAGAGTTATGAGTTGTACTAATAGCAAGTCTTCGTTATTCTTCTTCTTCTTCAGCGTTCCGAGCCATTGAGGTTCTTTGCTGCAAATACAATCCGTCTCCATTCGTCTCTCTGGTGGACCTTCTCTTGCCAGTCGTTGATTCCAAGTGCTTGTAGGTCTGTACATGTATTATCTCTCCACCGCCTTCGTTATATTAATTAAAATATAATTAATTATCTAGAAGATTTCTTAGCTAGGTTTAAGATTATTTTCACTATACACAAGAACAATATTAGGGTTGGAGAATTCCCCCAAGGTTTGAACTTTGTTAAGTGGGCCATCTTGGACCACATGGTAGTAATCTGACTATGGGCCAGATAGAGATTAATAAAGAATAATTAATTGTAACTTATTCACTCTCTGAACTAATTCCTTCAACTAATAAGTATATTATCTAGAGAAATACGCTAGTTCCGAAGTTTAAGCACATAATTAAATTATCTTAACTCTAATCGTCTACTGACTAACTCAGGTGTCCTTCCGCAGGTGGATACCTAATTTCGAGAATCACGTAATGTAATTTATCCATGTTTTTAATGCCACATGTGACGAGCTTTGCGTTTTACCCTTGTCGGCAAGCCACATGGCATAAACATGGTCCTAATTCTACTATTAGTTGACTAACACTAGTTTTAATTAATGTTATCTATTATCGATCGGCATGGCCTTTAGATATTGCCGGCATTTTGACACACCGAAAAATATTTAACAAAATTATTATTAACTCACCCTGCAACTAGATTTTGACTGGCCTATCGGGAGTGGAGACTATCATTGGCTTTTCTATGTTTTAGATTGTTGTTCGGCTTAACAAGAGCCAGCAATAAAATATGTTTAAACACAGACAGGTGTTCAATTTTAGCCAATTGACTTGATAGCTCCTCCCTCCAGGTTGCTGGCAAAAAAATGGCAGAGGTTAGGGTGCTACCGGAAGTTAACTTCTCATCCAGGAGAGTTCCCTTCCTGTGGCCAAATTATTATTCACAGCCAAATCTGAATATAAAATTCAGCCTGACTTGATTTCTTGGCTTGTAAACGAACTCTACCCTACATCTACTTCTACCTATAAGAAGAAATAGTATTTAACTCTCTCTCTATAGTTTTATGTATATAAATACACTAACCAAAGACGATTTTATCTAATATTTGAAAATAGAGACAAAAATAAAAAGAATACAGACTACATAGAGGGGTTTACTGAGGGCTATCTCCATCTAGTAACAAAACGATCTGAGAGGTGGGCCAACCTGTCACAACTCTTCCTCTCCGACTGTTGCTTCCTCACCCAAGCCCCACAATGAACAGCATAGTCCATCAGGATCTTCTGGAAGTCGTCATCAAATGACTGCAGCCAATCTAAAGTTTTGTTCTGCACACCTTTTACTTTACCATCAATAAATCCCAGGGTGTCATTTGGGGCTCTTTGCAGTGCTGAATCACTCATGCCTAAAGTTCTTTCAGCATGCATGTTATTCAGCGGAGCAGAAGCCGTATTTGCAATAAGTTCCTCAGATGGATTGGACAAGGGCCCCTCCCGATAAGGTTTCAGCTGTTGAGAAAGAGTTTTTATGAAGGCAGTCGCTAAATTCTTAACAACTACAGTAAACCTATCTTTGATATCAGTGTTCACTTCCCTTAAATCAGGCTCCACATTCACACTGCCCCCAAACGCATCCTGTTCTTTGTCATTAAAACCGTCCGGTGACATCTCCAAATCTCGTAAGCCTTGTAAATAGATTCGAGTCTCCTTTACCTACGTGAAATGAATGTTACAGAAATATCATCCATATCTAGTAAAACTAAAATCTTACCCAATTGCTTTATATGAATTTGGTGGGTATAATAAGTGCTTTCCTTTCGTTTGTGATTCGTTGTGGATTATTTTGTGAAGTTTTCATGGAATAACCTAAAGGTAAGTGGAAACAAAATATTTCACTTCATTCATTTCTAAAAGCATGTCATCTGTTTGCTATTATATAACTACTAACATATTTGTTTTAGCAAATAATATACAAGACTGCATCTAAAGAACATGTTTTTAAAAACATGAAAATACTTACTGCATTGAAATGTTCGTTTTTGTCTCTGTTTCCGTAAAACCGCTGCATCCATGGTCCCGTGAGGAAGTGTGAGTACAGCCCAAGCACTTGCAAGTGGAGTACGACACTTGGGTCTGTCAAACCTTTGTAGATCTCCTGTAAAATATGAATAAAATTAGTGGAACTGGGGTAAAGCTGCGGAAATGTAAACAATATAAAATAACACAAAGTAATGCAGCTTTACAGAACAGAATTACAAGCAATATAAGGACGTTGCGGCGACTAGCCTTCATCAACAAACAGAATAAATAGAAGAATAAACAGATCACCAATAAGTAGATCACCTTGCACAGATACTTCTCTTTGATGTTTACAAACTCTCGAAGGGTGTCCCTATGATGGTAAATCACAGCTGCCATACTAAACAAGATGTTCAGTCTGTTGCTGACATATCTTTTGATGATGCCAGTTTTGATCATCTTCTTCTTCAAAAAGGCTGTGAATCCATCTGGATCTCCTGAGGCATCCTTGTACCTGCAAAACATTCAAAGATTCAATTGTATTAAGGCGATGTGCGGATTGGCTATCTAATTGCTGTAGTCGTAGTGTTCCAGGGCGTAGTAGAACATAAGTTGGCTCTTGGTTTTCCTTTCCATTGTTTGACAGGGAAATGTTTACATAAAGATTACCTCTCCTCTGAGACAAATGGAATGGTTGCAGGTAGATAAGTTTCTGCGCTACTCTATCAAGGGCATCACTCAACAATGTGCTCACTCAACAGGTGCTGCATTCAATCTTCATCAAGTCAGGTCTGGATAATGACCACTACCTCATCCAAACACGATGGCTTCACAATGCGTGTTAACATTTGACATCACCAAGAAGTAAGGTCATAGATTTGGTTGTTTCCAAATACTGGCTGCTGAATGTATGGTCCTTCTTCTCTTTCTCACTTAGTCGTGGCGAGTTAAAAAGCTACCATTCCGCCGGCACATCTTGGTTTGTGACCAGTCGCTGTTTCGTTGGTACAATGAGGCCGGAAATCGATTGTAGCTGTTTATATCTCAGCTTTCTCCGTTTCATGTTTTTACTTTCCCGTGGACCATGAGTCCGTCCTTTAAAATATGGGATTGTAGTCATATGAAACAAACTTAGTATTTTTGGTGGTGAACTCTGATTTTGTCGTCCTGGAAATAATTAATGCAATGTTACATTTTGTGAAAATATATCACAATGTACAACAGTCAGGCATAACTCTACATGACAATGATGTGCTAGATATTAGTTAATAGTTATACTAATGAATAGTAGTAGTACTACAAGTACTAATGAAAAAACTAATACACATAATTTATTACACAACTTCAAAAAATATCTACGGTTGTAATTGTGCCAAATTATCCAAATATAAATTTTTAAAATTAGTTTTGAACTCTTAAAATTATTATGAGCCTAAGTGTACATATTATACAGATCTTCTATGTGTATTTTGTGTCTGCAAATAATGCAAGTGATGGTTATAACTTGATAAGCACGTATTATGTCACAACAAACAATACATGCCAGAGAAATTTAATAATTGAACAAGTTATGTTTACACAAACATTAAAAGATAAATTTATTTTACTCACCTTTATGATTATGGTCAGCAGCTAGGTTTAATCTTCAGAAGTCTATACCTTTTATTATTAAATAAAGAAAAGACTGCATATAAAACTAAATCATAAACTCATTTTTATAACAACACATTGTGCATTTTAAAGAAAATGCCATAACCCTTTACAGGGCACAGGTTTTTCCTATTTCTAACTCTAAACGGGCAAGATTTTTTAGGGTTTTAGTCAGATTTTAGGTAATGTTAGTAAAAAGATTATAACTAAGTTGTTAGTGAATGGATTTTAGTGAAATAAAGAGCAAAATGAAAAAGAAATGCATGCAGATTAATAATTGTACTCACATGTCATATGAATAATCCAGTCTTGTTGGTATAATCCACATATGAACACAAATATTTACAAAATATTACACATTATTTGTGTGTGTCAGTCATATATACACTATGTACAAACACTGCCAACTGCTCACTGGCCTCCAAGATGCTGGGGAAAACAAGTGTCCTTGCAGTAGTTCACTTGGCACACATCACAACCATACGAACTTTCAATGGCTCGTCCTGCAGGGGTACGACGTTTGGCGTGTCTGCATGCTGCCCAGGCTTTCTTCCTGCCCTCAAACCTCATGAGCCTGTGGTTGTGGACACTTTCTGGGGCTACTGCTTGGCCTTTCCTCTTTGATGCAGCCTTCTTCCTGCTGGAGAATCCTGCGATGAGTTGCTTAGACAAATCCACATGGAAGTCCAGAAGGGCATAGCGTTTGCTGGGCATTGCTGCGGACTGCTCGAACAGGATGAAAGCATTGTTTATGCATGAATCGAAGACAAAACTGAGGAGATAGCGCCAGTATTTTCTGCACTTCTTCAGTGTAGAGTAATACCCCCTCATTTGATCTGCCTTGTCCACCCCTCCCATGCATTGGTTGTAGAGTTTGATGACAGCAGGGCAGGACACAGGCTTTCTGGTGCGAGTGTGCTGGTCCCATCGCTCAACAGTGGTCAATGTGTGTGAGGTATTGTTGGAGAGCATGAAGACATCCCTTTTATCATGCCACACAGTAGCAAGCAGATCCTCTTTCTGGAAGACTTGATGGTCCCCTTGCTGCATTTTTCTCTGAATGCCAGAGGCAGATCTTTCCGGTTCTTTCTTACAGTCGCTGCCGCATAAGTTTTCTCTTGGAGAAGGTTAGTAAAAAGCCCAACTGATGAAAAAAAGTTATCAAAATAGAGGTGATGATACTTTCCCATAAAGGGGGCAGCAAGCTGCATCACTACATCATGGCCCAGTCCATGCTGAATGGCACCATCTATTTTGCCACGGTAAACAGAAAACTGGAGGAGGTAGCCAGTTGCTGACTCGCAAGCACACCATACTTCCATTCCCCATTTTGTTGGCTTGGCTGACTGTTTTAGTGCATTCCTGCCTTTGAATGGCACCATTGCCTCATCAATGGAAATTTCCTTCTTAGGTTTGTAATGTTGTAAGAACGTCCTATTAGCCATGTCGATAAGAGGCCGAATTTTGTGGAGGCGGTCACTGCCGTCAGCTGTATTGTTATCAGCCACATGTAAATACTGCTCCAGCTTCTTGAATCTCTTGAGCGGCATCACATTCTTCACACCTGGCACTCCCAACATATCATCTGTAGACCAGTACAATTCCAAAAGAGGAAGTTTGTGGATCCCCAAATGATATGAGCAGACCAAAATAGGCCTGCATTTCGGTTGCGTTTGTTGGAACCCAGCCTCGATCATCTGCTTGTCCGATCTTTTGCCTAGCATACACATTTGTTTGATCGGCAATCATTTGAAACATTTGCTCCTCAAAGAGTTGAAAAGAAGAATGCACGCTGAGAATGATCGTCAGTTGTTAAGTTGACGCCAGTTTCTTCACTAAATTCTTCGATATTCAATGTTGTTGTTGTGTTGCTCCAACCGTTTGCGTCGCGAGACGGCCCCGCCCGACTTTCTTCAGCGACATATTCTGAATCAGATTCACTTTCTTCAAAGTCCGAAAGATCTGAAGTGTGCACGCTGCACACGCTAATATCACTGAGATCCAGTTCTGATTCGTCGTCATTTTCATGCGTTTCAATGTCACTTAAATTGAACCCATCAAAATCGCAGCTATCGCTTGAAGAATTGAGGAAATCCATTTTGAATAACAACGCACAAAAACCCCGAAAACTAATGAACAATCTGATCAAATTTAACAAAAACACTTGCAAGCGTTACCCACGCTTTCACTCTATCAGCAAGACTGGTAGAAAGGAACAGGAAGTCTCGGAAATTCGCGAGACCGCATTTTTGAAACGACTAGTCGCCAAAGACGCAATTGGGCGTTCTGCTCGTTTAGGGCATCGGACGGAAATGGACGTCCTGCCCGTTAAAGGGTTAAAACATTTAATTTACCATTAATTAAAAGTTTTTAATGTTAATAAAAAGTTAATTCGCCGAGAGCGAAATCAACTAAAAACTTCTTCATCGGCATGGTGAAGAAGGTATCCGATGGTGACTCACCCTCTTCCCAGCACCATAACACAATTTTACTCATCAACTTGTCCTTCCGTTTAACACTTTTAACCATCTCTATATAAACGTTATCTTTTGCATCTTCATCCCAGACGTGCCGCAGTAGTGTATTGGATAATGCACCATCATCAATTAGAAACTTCTTTAGCTTCTCTAGGGACTCCTGATCCAGACTCTTAAACAAATGTATGTCGAGTATTGACAACACAGACTTTGTTCGCTCAAATTCTTCAGTGATTAATTTTTCATAGCCATCTCTCTCCTTCTTGTCCATCTTCTGCAACACTTCTCGCTGAACTTGACTCTTCCAGTCCGACTGTTGCTTCCTCACCCAAGCCCCACAATGAACAGCATAGTCCAACAGGATCTTCTGGAAGTCGTCATCAAATGACTACAGCCAATCTAACGTTTTGTTCTGCACACCTTTTACTTTACCATCAATAAATCCCAGAGTGGCATTCGGGGCTCTTCGCAGTGCTGAATCACTCATGCCTAAAGTACTTTCAGCATGCATGTTATTCAGCGGGGCAGAAGCAGTATTTGCAATAAGTTCCTCAGATGGATTGGACAAGGGTCCCTCCCGATAAGGTTTCAGCTGTTGAGAAAGAGTTTTTATGAAGGCAGTCGCTAAATTCTTAACAACTACAGTAAACCTATCTTTGATATCAGTGTTCACATCCCTTAAATCAGGCTCCACATTCATACTGCCCCCAAACGCATCCTGTTCTTTGTCATTAAAACCGTCAGGTGACATCTCCAAATCTCGTAAGCCTTGTAAACAGATTTCAGTCTCCTCTACCTGTGTGAAGTGAATGTTACAGAAATATATTATTAACAAAAACAATTTTGTAATCATACATATCTAGTAAAGCTCAAATCTTATCCAATTGCTTTATATCAATATTTGGTGGGTATAATAAGTGCTTTACCTTCGTTTGTGATTCGTTGTGGATTGTTTTGTGAAGTTTTCATGGAATAACCTAAAGGTAAGTGGAAACAAAATATTTCACTTCATTCATTTCTAAAAGCATGTCATCTGTTTGCTATTATATAACTACTAACATATTTGTTTTAGCAAATAATATAATATACAAGACTGCATCTAAAGAACATGTTTTTAAAAACATAAAAATACTTACTGCATTGAAATGTTCGTTTTTGCCGTAAAACCTCTGCATCCATGGTCCCGTGAGGAAGTGTGAGTACAGCCCAAGCACTTGCAAGAGGAATACGACACTTGGGTCTATCAAACCTTTGTAGATCTCTTGTAAAATATGAATAAAATTAGTGGAACTGGGGTAAAGCTGTGGAAATGTAAACAATATAAAATAACACAAAGTAATGCAGCTTTACAGAACAGAATTACAAGCAATATAAGGACGTTGCGGCGACTAGCCTTCATCAACAAACAGAATAAATAGAAGAATAAACAGATCACCAATAAGTAGATCACCTTGCACAGATACTTCTCTTTGATGTTTACAAACTCTCGAAGGATGTTCCTATGATGGTAAATCACAGCTGCCATACTAAACAAGATGTTCAGTCTGTTGCTGACATCATCTTTTGATGATGCCAGTTTTGATCATCTTCTTCTTCAAAAAGGCTGTGAATCCATCTGGATCTCCTGAGGCATCCTTGTACCTGCAAAACATTCAAACATTCAATTGTATTAAGGCGATGTGCGGATTGGCTATCTAATTGCTGTAGTCGTAGTGTTCCAGGGCGTAGTAGAACATAAGTTGGCCCTTGGTTTTCCTTTCCATTGTTTGATAGGGAAATGTTTACATAAAGATTACCTCTCCTCTGAGACAAATGGAATGGTTGCAGGTAGATAAGTTTCTGCGCTACTCTATCAAGGGCATCACTCAACAATGTGCTCACTCAACAGGTGCTGCATTCAATCTTCATCAAGTCAGGTCTGGATAATGACCACTACCTCATCCAAACACGATGGCTTCACAATGCGTGTTAACATTTGACATCACCAAGAAGTAAGGTCATAGATTTGGTTGTTTCCAAATACTGGCTGCTGGATGTATGGTCCTTCTTCTCTTTCTCACTTAGTCGTGGCGAGTTAAAAAGCTACCATTCCGCCGGCACATCTTGGTTTGTGACCAGTCGCAGTTTCATTGGTACAATGAGGCCAGAAATCGATTGTAGCTGTTTATATCTCAGCTTTCTCCTTTTCATGTTTTTACTTTCCCGTGGACCATGAGACCGTACTTTATAATATGGGATTGTAGTCATATGAAACAAACTTAGTATTTTTGGTGGTGAACTCTGATTTTGTCGTCCTGGAAATAATTAATGCAATGTTACGTTTTGTGAAAATATATCACAATGCACAACAGTCAGGCATAACTCTACATGACAATGATGTGCTAGATATTAGTTAATAGTTATACTAATGAATAGTAGTAGTACTACAAGTACTAATGAAAAAACTAATACACATAATTTATTACACAAGTTCAAAAAATATCTACGGTTGTAATTGTGCCAAATTATCCAAATATAAATTTTTAAAATTAGTTTTGAACTCTTAAAATTATTATGAGCCTAAGTGTACATATTATACAGATCTTCTATGTGTATTTTGTGTCTGCAAATAATGCAAGTGATGGTTATAACTTGATAAACACGTATTATGCCACAACAAACAATACATGCCAGAGAAATTTAATAATTGAACAAGTTATGTTTACACAAACATTAAAAGATAAATTTATTTTACTCACCTTTATGATTATGGTCAGCAGCTAGGTTTAATCTTCAGAAGTCTATACCTTTTATTATTAAATAAAGAAAAGACTGCATATAAAACTAAATCATAAACTAATTTTTATAACAACACATTGAACATTTTAAAGAAAATGCCTTAACCCTTTACAGGGCACAGGTTTTTCCTATTTCTAACTCTAAACGGGCAAGATTTTTGAGGGTTTTAGTCAGATTTTAGGTAATGTTAGTAAAAAGATTATAACTAAGTTGTTAGTGAATGGATTTTAGTGAAATAAAGAGCAAAATGAAAAGAAATGCATGCAGATTAATAATTGTACTCACATGTCATATGAATAATCCAGTCTTGTTGGTATAATCCACATATGAACACAAATATTTACAAAATATTACACATTATTTGTGTGTGTCAGTCATATATACACTATGTACAAACACTGCCAACTGCTCACTGGCCTCCAAGATGCTGGGGAAAACAAGTGTCCTTGCAGTAGTTCACTTGGCACACATCACAACCATATGAACTTTCAATGGCTCGTCCTGCAGGGGTACAACGTTTGGCGTGTCTGCATGCTGCGCAGGCTTTCTTCCTGCCCTCAAACCTCATGAGCCTGTGGTTGTGGACACATTCTGGGGCTACTGCTTGGCCTTTCCTCTTTGATGCAGCCTTCTTCCTGCTGGAGAATCCTGCGATGAGTTGCTTAGACAAATCCACACGGAAGTCCAGAAGGGCGTAGCGTTTACTGGGCATCTATTTTGCCATGGTAAACAGAAAACTGGAGGAGGTAGCCAGTTGCTGACTCGCAAGCACACCATACTTTCATTCCCCATTTTGTTGGCTTGGCTGGTAGATACTGTTTTAGTGCATTCCTGCCTTTGAATGGCACCATTGCCTCATCAATGGAAATTTCCTTCTTAGGTTTGTAATGTTGTAAGAACGTCCTATTAGCCATGTCGATAAGAGGCCGAATTTTGTGGAGGCGGTCACTGCCGTCAGCTGTATTGTTATCAGCCACATGTAAATACTGCTCCAGCTTCTTGAATCTCTTGAGCGGCATCACATTCTTCACACCTGGCACTCCCAACATATCATCTGTAGACCAGTAAAATTCCAAAAGAGGAAGTTTGTGGATCCCCAATGATATGAGCAGACCAAAATAGGCCTGCATTTCGGTTGCGTTTGTTGGAACCCAGCCTCGATCATCTGCTTGTCCGATCTTTTGCCTAGCATACACATTTGTTTGATCGGCAATCATTTGAAACGTTTGCTCATCAAAGAGTTGAAAAGAAGAATGCACGCTGAGAATGATCGTCAGTTGTTAAGTTGACGCCAGTTTCATGACTAAATTCTTCGATATTCAGTGTTGTTGGTGTGTTGCTCCAACAGTTTGCGTCGCGAGACGGCCCCGCCCGACTTTCTTCAGCGACATATTCTGAATCAGATTCACTTTCTTCAAAGTCCGAAAGATCTGAAGTGTGCACGCTGCACACGCTAATATCACTGAGATCCATTTCCGATTCGTCGTCATTTTCATGCGTTTCAATGTCACTTAAATTGAACCCATCAAAATCGCCGCTATTGCTTGAAGAATTGAGGAAATCCATTTTGAATAACAACGCACAAAAACCCCGAAAACTAATGAACAATCTGATCAAATTTAACAAAAACACTTGCAAGCGTTACCCACGCTTTCACTCTATCAGCAAGACTGGTAGAAAGGAACAGCAAGTCTCGGAAATTCGTGAGATCACATTTTTGAAACGACTTGTCGTCAAAGACGCAATTGGGCGTTCTGCTCGTTTAGGGCATCGGACGGAAATGGACGTCCTGCCCATTAAAGGGTTAAAACATTTAATTTACCATTTATTTAAAGTTTTTAATGTTAATAAAAAGTTAATTCGCCGAGAGCGAAATCAACTAAAAACTTCTTCATCGACATGGTGAAGGAGGTATCCGATGGTGACTCACCCTCTTCCCAGCACCATAACACAATTTTACTCATCAACTTGTCCTTCCGTTTAACACTTTTAACCATCTCTATATAAACTTTATCTTTTGCATCTTCATCCCAGACGTGCCGCAGTAGTGTATTGGATAATGCACCATCATCAATTAGAAACTTCTTTAGCTTCTCTAGGGACTCCTGATCCAGACTCTTAAACAAATGCATGTCGAGTATTGACAACACAGACACTGTTCGCTCAAATTCTTCAGTGATTAATTTTTCATAGCCATCTCTCTCCTTCTTGTCCATCTTCTGCAACACTTCTCGCTGAACTTGACTCTTCCTCTCCGACTGTTGCTTCCTCACCCAAGCCCCACAATGAACAGCATAGTTCACCAGGATCTTCTGGAAGTCGTCATCAAATGACTGCAGCCAATCTAACGTTTTGTTCTGTACACCTTTTACTTTACCATAAATAAATCCCAGGGTGGCATTCGGGGCTCTTCGCAGTGCTGAATCACTCATGCCTAAAGTACTTTCAGCATGCATGTTATTCAGCGGGGCAGAAGCAGTATTTGCAATAAGTTCCTCAGATGGATTGGACAAGGGCCCCTCCCGATAAGGTTTCAGCTGTTGAGAAAGAGTTTTTATGAAGGCAGTCGCTAAATTCTTAACAACTACAGTAAACCCATCTTTGATATCAGTGTTCACATCCCTTAAATCAGGCTCCACATTCATACTGCCCCCAAACGCATCCTGTTCTTTGTCATTAAAACCGTCAGGTGACATCTCCAAATCTCGTAAGCCTTGTAAACAGATTTCAGTCTCCTCTACCTGTGTGAAGTGAATGTTACAGAAATATATTATTAACAAAAACAATTTTGTAATCATACATATCTAGTAAAGCTCAAATCTTATCCAATTGCTTTATATGAATATTTGGTGGGTATAATAAGTGCTTTACCTTCGTTTGTGATTCGTTGTGGATTGTTTTGTGAAGTTTTCATGGAATAACCTAAAGGTAAGTGGAAACAAAATATTTCACTTCATCATTCATTTCTAAAAGCATGTCATCTGTTTGCTATTATATAACTACTAACATATTTGTTTTAGCAAATAATATAATATACAAGACTGCATCTAAAGAACATGTTTTTAAAAACATGAAAATACTTACTGCATTGAAATGTTCGTTTTTGTCTCTGTTTCCGTAAAACCTCTGCATCCATGGTCCCGTGAGGAAGTGTGAGTACAGCCCAAGCACTTGCAAGTGGAATACGACACTTGGGTCTATCAAACCTTTGTAGATCTCTTGTAAAATATGAATAAAATTAGTGGAACTGGGGTAAAGCTGTGGAAATGTAAACAATATAAAATAACACAAATTAATGCAGCTTTACAGAACAGAATTACAAGCAATATAAGGACGTTGCGGCGACTAGCCTTCATCAACAAACAGAATAAATAGAAGAATAAACAGATCACCAATCATTAGATCACCATGCACAGATACTTCTCTTTGAGGTACACAAACTCTCGAAGGGTGTCCCTATGATGGTAAATCACAGCTGCCATACTAAACAGGATGTTCAGTCTGTTGCCGACATATCTTTTGATGATGCCAGTGTTGATCATCTTCTTCTTCAAAAAGGCTGTGAATCCATCTGGATCTCCTGAGGCATCCTTGTACCTGCAAAACATTCAAACATTCAATTGTATTAAAGGCATGTACATGGGAGCAACTCAACGCTGAACGTGTTGCATGGAGGACAAACATCAGAAATGGAATAAAGACAAAGGAGAAAATTATTGCAGATAAGTCATACACCGAGCATGTGAGGCGTAAGATGGTGCATGATTGTGGAAATGACCACGTGTTCACATGCACCCACAGTGAACGAACATTTACAGCGTGAATTGTCCTTATCAGTCACATTCGCTACTGCCATAGGTAAAAGTTATTATGTCTTTTTAAAGCACAAACTATCGTCTGTCAAGGTGCCAATATAAACGTGTGCTCTATTTACTGCAAATATGCAACAGATTATTTTTTTTATTAAATGCAATAAACAATTTCTGCAAAAAAAATTACAACACTATTATGATGGTAATAGGTAAAAGTGCAATGTGATCATGATGATGTTGATAATTACCTGAGTTTGGAAATTTGGTAAATAAGTTCGGCAGCGCGGCATCCGAAGGGACTCGGACTCTTCTTCTTCTGTCTGTCTTCATCTGTCTGTCTTCATCTGCCTGTGTGTCTTCATCTGCCTGTCTGTCTTCATCTGCCTGTCTGTCTTCATCTGTAGCATTGACTGTTGACTCCAGCTTGCGCAAAACTTCACGAGCAGCTTTGGCAAGGCTATCCAATGGATGCACCAAACACTTCAGGTCCGCCGAATTGCCAAAATCCTCCTTCAGCTTTTGAGAAACGCAGCGGTTGACGGGAGCTCGGTCAGTCATAGTGCTGTGAAGTTTGCTTTTGACCACTTCTATGAATTCCAGGGGTGATAGTCTGAATACATCACAGTACACATCAATGACATCAGACAGAGCATCCATGACATGCTGGTATATTTGGTCTGTCGATCCGCCAGAAATTTGTCTGATATTTAGAGTCAGCGAATGTTGATGTTGAAAGAGATATGCTTACTTGGTTAATATGGGCTCCCTGGTAAGTTGTGGCATCCCAAGCCAGAGTTGCAACATCGCACTCATGCAACATTTGTCCGACCCGTATATTGGCAAGGACCCCAAGTTCGTAACTCATCTGTGCTACTGTCGATACACATGGCAAATTACTAAATTTCCTTTGGCCACAGATGTTTGATATAGAAGACAACAAACGAGACACATTTGCCACACTTATGTTCATCAACAAGCAGCTATAAATGCACTGACGGAATCTGTAATCATATTTTCCTTCATCATCCATTGTCACAATGATCTTCTTATCCTCTTCGATTCTTGCTGAATAATCTTCAAACAAGGCAGTCTTCCTTTTTCAGTTCGGCCCGTAGCTGCTGAAATTTAATGCTGGTCTGCTCAGCGCACAGCTGATAACGTTTTTCCAAATTTTCTTTTTCTTTCTCAGATTTCGTAAGCTTCCATTTATACATGTCATTGGTCTCTCTCAATGTCTTGTTTACCTCCACGTATGATTTAAGATGTTCTTCTGCTGTCGTGAACATTTTCAATGACTTTTGAAGCATTTTTTTTTTAAATGCCGGCGGAGAGACGAACCCCTGTCTCAATCGTAACAAGCGGAAAGACTAACCACTACACCACCGAGGACACAATAATATGTTCACAAACAGTAATAACGTAGTCAAACCTAGGTCACGTGACCGCAAATAATCACGCTACCAGCAGTTTGGGAATAATGAGAGATTTTATTACCAAATGTTTGGTGCATCTGCGAATAATCACGTGACCAGCTGTTTGGGAATAATTAGATATTTTATTACCAAACGTTTGGTAATAATCACTTCGTTGACTTAAACTGAAGCTGCTTCACTCTGTGGTTCAGCTGACGATCTAATTTGATCTGTTGAGGAGTTATGTTGGTTCATGATTTCCAGTCGTCGTAACTCTGTTTCATTGTCCGGCCTCCTCATTTCCAGTCCTTCTTGTTGTCTCCTTTCTTCCGTTTCCTTCTCAGCTTGTAGCCATCTTTCATCCTTTTCCTTCTTAGCTTGTAGACACTTTTCCTTCTCAGCTTGTAGACGCTTTTCTTCCTTTTCCTTCTCAGCTTGTAGACATTTGTGTCTCTCAAACTCTTCGCTAACATACTGAGCTAAGTCCTTACCTGTTAAGTCACACTGCTTGCCAGTCTCCATGAACAGATTTCTCTTTCTGGCTGTGTCTACCGTTCTTACCCGTTTCTTGTCTTCTCAGAAGGTGATTACACTTGTATACCTGGAGAATAGGCTTTAAGCAAAGCACGAATGTCTAGTTAAGCGATCTGAACTTTACCTATATCTAATTATATGATAACTTCTGACTAGGTGAATGATACTATTCCAACCTGCTCTATTCTACTTTGAGATTAAAGAAATCCTCGGACTTCTATCCCTCAACTTGTCGGATGTATGGTTGATGGCTCAACCCCAAAGAGAGAAAGGATGCTTATTTCCTCTTTCCCAATGTGATCCTGCCCGTTTAATTATGTTAACCTTTAATGGCTCAGTTACTTGAATCCATAAATTCGAGTCTCAGAAACCCAAGGGTGCATAATCTGTCAGCAGTTTTCCGTAGGTGGCCAAATATCTGGCAAAGGCCGCACTGTGCTACTGGAGGCACATATGCTTCGAGGTGCTTGGGTTCCTTGTTTAGTGTTATATGGCTCGGTATGCCTTAATCTTCACATTTGACTGTTATGATCGATGTGGGTTTTCCTTGCCTGTTCATTATTCTTTCGATCTACGATCTGTGCGTGTTTGTTTTCTTTTCTAAGGTCGTTTATGATCTTAGGCATGTTCCATTGAGGGCTGATGCCTTCGACCACTATGGCACAGGTTGGTTTGCAGATATTGATGTCCACACCGGTCTCATGTGTCAGTGGGATATTGAAGGGTTCCTTTACATCTCTAATCTGTGCAATGATTTCATCCATTTTTTCTGTGTTATTGGGATAGAAGAATATCTTTCCTTGTTTTGTTATGTTAAGTCCCTGATGGCTCTACGTCCTAGGGGGATTTCAAGCATTGATGTTACCTTTGTCTTATCCAGTGATTTGATGTACACGTGTCCTGGCTTAACTTATTATTTCTAGTCGTGTCTTCTCTATCTCTGGCCTGTCCGCTGGTCTATTGTCTCAGGTTTCATATGTCTCCCTCTGGCTGTGGGACTGGTTGCCACTTCTGTTTATGCTGGCTGTCGGTGCCGTGCCGCTGCTACCGTTTTCTGGTTGTCTCTGGTAGGTCCACTGCTTGCCTTCCCCCGGTTGTTCTCGGCTTGGGGCCGGCAGCTGCCTTTTTAGAGTATAATTTTTTGGCTATAGAGTGTTGTAAGCCATCTTGGAGGGTTCAGAGTTTTCTTTTGTTTATCTGGTTTTATCACGGTGATAAAGTTTTATAATTATTTAATAATGTTACTACTCACGTTTCTTGATTTTCCCTTGGAAATAATAACACAGATGTCACAATCACGATAATCCACTAGTGCGGAGAAGACACGTGTGACTCCGATGAAATACACACAAGTTTCTTGTTTTTCCCTTGGAAATAATAGCACACCTGTCACATTCGCGATAATCCAATAGTGCGAAGAAACACACGTCTACCTCCAACCATGAAACACACTCATGATGGTATCGCATCCTCTTTCCAGTAATATAGCGAGCATGGCAAGACGACTGGAAGACGGACACAGATGCAGTGGACGTTAGGCTGCCACGGCCAGTTATCCCTGTATATATTGGCTCTCGAGAGCCTCGTTCAAACGGCCCTTCCGTCAATTCCTTTAATTTTCAGTTTTAAGACAAGCGTAGCGACAAGCAATGAGCGTATATTTACTGATAGGATCCACAAGATTTCCTTCGCCGAAGACGGACTGACCGCCAGATCAGACCACACACATATGAGGCGAGAAGCTGCCCACAGAAGATATTGCTCTTCTAAGTTGCGAACAGATCTCTCGATTTACGGGTCAGGAAGTTGGTAAACGTGATCAAGGGCTGCTTTTCTTAAGTCTTGCAAAAATAGATCTTGGTTGAATGCTTTAAAATTTCTAAATTTGATACTTACATGTTTATGTTTAAGAGATTTGAACCCAATTCTTGACCATGTACAACATACAGGGTAGTGGTCACTAACTGTACTAACAGGAACAGAACATTCAATAATATTATCTGGACAAGTAACATATATATGATCAATTATAGTTGAGGATGTGTCAGTAACTCTTGTGGGACGGTTTATTAGTTGTTTGAAATTGTAAGAAAGAATGATATCGTCCCATGTCTGGTTGGATTTACTAATATCTATGTTATGTTATGTTTGTCCATCAAGAATGATGATGACCATTTATTTCATCCAGTGGGGTTGAAGGTGTGGAGCCGTGGGTTCTAAGATGGCTGATAAGGCCTATTTTGGCTCGAAATGTTCTTTGATAATGTGGGCAAAGAATGCTTGACGTCTCTGGAGGAGGATTTCCTGCAGTGGTTTTTCTGAACAGTTCCACGTTCTTTTCTGAAGCCACATTGACTCTCAGGAAGAAGACCTTGATCGAGCTGTGAGGCGATTGAGAAGAATTCTGGCGAGTATCTTCCCTGCAATTGAAAGCAAGGAGATGCCTTGGTGGTTGTCACAGGATTGGCGGTTTCCTTTACGTTTGTAAAGGTGGACTATTGACGCGTCCTTAAAATCTTGTGGCATGGTCTCGTTCATCCATATGTTTGTGAAGACTTGGTGAAGCTGCTCTGTTAGGACCGGCCCACCTGCCTTGTATATCTCTGCTGGGATGGAGTCAGGACCAGGTGCCTTGCCGCTGGAGAGTTGCTGGATGGCTTTGTTTATTTCCACTAGGGTTGGCAGGTCATCAAGTGTCTCGTTGGTGGGAACTTGAGGAAGGCAGTTGATGGTTTCATCATCGAAGAAGGAAGTTGCATTTAAGATTTTGCTGAAATGCTCTGCCCAGCATTGGAGGATTTCTTTCTTATCGGTGACCAATGTTCCCCCATCTGCACTGAGGAGGGGAACTATGCCTGGTGATGAAGGACCATAGACCGCTTTCAGTGAGTCATAGAAGTTTTTCATATCATGTCTGTCAGCAAAGCCCTGAATTTCATCAGCTTTGCTGCTCAGCCAGGAGTCCCGCATGTGCCGAAGTTTCTGCTGCACTACTCTCTGAATGTTCTTGAAAGCATCTTTTTTTTATGTTGACTTTGGGTCATTCAAATGTGCCTTGAGGAGAAGATGTTTCTCGGCCAGAAATTGGTTGATGTCTTCGGAATTTTCATCAAACCAGTCTTATGCTTTCGGGGGGCTGGACCCAGGATTTCCATAGCAGTGTTGTAAATTGTGTCATTTAGGGCTCTCCATTCTGTTTCTGTATCCTGTTTATCTTCAGCATTGGGCTTGAGGCGGTCTTCCAGCATATTTTAAAACGACTGCTGCATTTTCTTGCTGTTTAGGCGGGTGACATTTAGCTTTGTTTGCATTTTCGCCCCTTGAAGACGCCGTGGTGGCCTGATGTGGATGTTCATTTTCGAGACAATGAGACGATGGTCTGTCCAACATTCGGCACCACACATGGATTTTGTCACTCGAACGTCTTGTCTGTCACTCCTCCTGACGATGACATAGTCAATGAGGTGCCAGTGTTTCGAGCGAGGGTGCATCCACGATGTCCTATTTCTCATGGGGAGACGGAAAATTGTGTTCGTAATCAGGAGATCATGTTCGGCACATGTCTGAAGGAGGCGGAGTCCATTGCTGTTACAATTTCCGACTCCATGCTTTCCAATAATGCCACTCCAAGAGGTGGTGTCCGTGCCTACTCTGGCATTGAAATCCCCAAGGAGTATAAGTTTGTCTCCTTTGAGAACAGATGTTAATACATTGTGCAGGTCCTCATAGAACTTGTTCTTGACGTCATCTTCGTTGGTCATAGTTGGTGCGTAGACACTCACAATGTTTGCGTGCTTCCTTCCATTCAGCAGAGTCAACTTCATGGTCATGAGCCTGTCGTTTATAGCCTTTGGAAATCCAGCTAATTTGCCGACCAGGGCCGACTTAATGGCAAATCCCACACCGGATTGGCATCTTTCCTCGCTTTTCCTTCCACTCCAGAAAAATGTGTAGCCGGCACCAATTTCACAGATTTGGCCTTCTTCTGCAAGTCGTGTCTCGCTCAAGGCTGCAATGTCGATGTTGTACCTGCCCAGCTCTCTCCCAATCAGTGCAGTTCGTCTCTCTGGACCCGACGCGCCGTCTCTGTCAAGTAGGGTGCGTACATTCCAAGTTCCAATTGTTAAGGGAATATGGTTTACTCTTTTAGCTTTGCTTGTTTTATCTTTCTTTGTATGTCGACCGCAGTTAGGGTACCCACCAACCGCGGCTAGGTAGTGATGAAGGTAGTGATACTGATTAGGTAGTGATGAAGCAGACAATGTTTAGGGCACCTTTTCTAGCCCCCTCCTCATGCTATGGAGGTGAGCAGTGTGTTCCTATAGAGGGCTGCTCAGTCGCTCAGGGTGCTGCCGAATCCCACTGCTGCTCCGGTCAGTAGAAGACGACCATATGGCCTGAGCCGCCTGTGTGCAGGTCTGCGACTACGGCTGCCAGCGTACCCACGCTTGCCGCTCGCCCATCGCCACAGGGTTTGAAGGTGATATGTGACGTTGGATGAAGAATGACTTGCGCGATGACTTGGATTAAAGTGAGGAAGAGTTGCGCAATTCGTCGACCTCGCTCTCTCGCCTGAGTCCATCTGTGTCCAGTGGCAAGACAAGTCGAGACGACTGGAGACGAATACAGGTGCAGTGGATGACCAGGGCGCTCTACGTGCCTTGCCGTGCTCATTACGTTCCACAACGCTTTGCAGGTAAACGCCGTCTTGCCCGTTGAATCAGGAATGATTTCTTCCGCGCAGTCTGCCGAATCCTGTCTTCACATTCTGGGTAAGCATACCCTAGTTTACCTCTTGGTTTGACACCAAATCGGATACCCATGCCTGGTTTAGCCAGCCTGTCACAGCTGTTGCCCGGGGGGTGGCCGCTGTCGCATGCTGACAGCTACTAGGAGCCACAGGCACGAGCTGGGTGTCAGACTTGGACCAGTGGGGGATGGGTCCTGAAAGGACATGAGAGCCATCCTTACCAAAGGTGCTACCAATGCCTGACACCCCGTACCCCCCCCCCCCCCCCCAAATTTACTAATATCTATGTTGAAGTCACCTAGTAGCATAACTTCTCTACCTGCTGTAAACACTCTATCCATCATTGTAGTGAAGCAGTCATACCAACTGTACCCGGCACAAGGATTCCTATATAGGTATCCAATGAGAAACGGTTGTTGGCAGGCTGGCTTCACCTCTAACCAAACACATTCTATCCCTACTGTCTCGAGATCACTTCTACGGGAACAGTTGAGGGAATTGGAAATGTATACAACAATACCTGTCTCTAATTTTTGATTTGCATCTTTCCGAATTACTTTAAACCCCTTAAGTGAGATTTCGGAGTCGGTTATTTTGTCGTTAAGACGATTTTCTGTGATTCCAAACACATGGAACTGTTTGGACAGTATTACCAAGAGCTCAGGTAATTTGTTGAGCAGATGAAAGATGTTGAGATGGCCTATATATAGACCATTTTTGTTGAGCCACTGATCGTGATTAGCGAACATTACAAACTAAAGGGGAGATGTCGCTTGTGGTATTTAATTGCAGGGATTTTGAAACTTTATTTAGAAATAGTTAAGGCTGTTAGAGGGAGCAGGAAAATTTCTTTGCTGGAGTGACATCATGAATGCTTGGTGCAGGGCTGCAGGATTGTATTGCATTAGCTGCTTAAGTTGACGGTTCCACTCATAACTCATAGGGTTGTAGATTACCGTCCAGCGAGGGACTGCTATTAGTGTCACTGGAAGTGCCTACATTGGAAGCAGGCATCGGCGGCACAGCACCATTTTTTAACAATGTTCCCTTTGACATCATAGAGGGAGACTTTTACGGGCAAGGTAGGAAACAAAGTATCGTAGTTAGCAACATTTGGATTGGAGCTCGGGTTGCTATTCACGACATTGTGTTCCTGGGGTACAGGCAAGGGTGGTGTGGGAAGAGAAGGAGTGTTTTCTGAACACAGTGAGATGGCTGTTGCTGGAGGTGAAGTTCGGTTTACTCCTGTAACTGGTGCTGGTTGTTGTGCATGTTCGGGCTACTTCCTAGCTTAGAACAATATATTTGATCCCTGTATAGTTTTTTCCTAGGAGCTCCGGACGGTGACGTAAAGTAAGGGGTGTTATTTATGAAATTCATGTTATTATTGTTACAAAATTTGTATAGCGTTAGATTAGGAACCCGTAACATGGTGGAATGATAGATGAAATAAAAAATGATGATTTTGGAAATCTATTGCGCAACAGCACCTCCAATATAGCTAGTTGTGAGGTGCTGATGATTTTATTATCCATTATGTCATTAACACCAATATGGACTGTTGCTCTCCTAATTCGGTCGTTCACTTGGAATCTTCGCAGTGTAGCGGTCAGCCTGTCAATGTCAGCGCCTGGTACAAGGTAGATTGAAGTTGATTCGCTGTCAGTAGATGACATGCGATCACTATAGATTCCCTTCAGCAGGGAGTCTCCAATGACGACATGTGTTGCACTGTGATCTATGGTTATTTCACGCTGCTGGCGTGTCCGCTTGGACTGTTGTTGCCACTGGTCACTGTCGTCTTTCTTGTGTTCTTGTTTATTATAGCTTGCTTACGTTGGTTGTTGATATCCAGTAGTGACTGAGCTGAGCTCTGTGATTCCAAGCCTGCTGCTGGAGAGTCTTACACTTAAGGCCTGGAACCTGTTGCTGATATGCACATCGATGGGGTAGATAGATGGTGTGCATTCTACAGGTTTAGTGGTGGTTTTGTTGCTTGTAGAAACTGTCTGTATGTCATTATGTAACGAACATTCACTGGTAACACACGCATCTACAACACCATGGATAATCTGTTTGTGCACTTTTATGGAATGACTGTGCACGCTTTAGTTTCAAGGAATGTATGGATGTTTTAAAGGTCTCCTTCTCTTCTTTAAGGATTCGGATTTCCTCTCGAAGAAGGTTTTCTTTTTTAAACTCTTCTTTAAACTGCAATAATATTAGTGGTGTTGCTGGTAATAAAATCTTTTAACCTCGTCTCCAAAGCCTGAATTAGTTCACGACAATCATTGTGGCTCTGTGTTTCGGCCGAAGAAAGCGTCTTTGAAGGTGATGTGCTAGATTGATAAGATTGAGCTGGTGAATTGTGTTGTTTGTCCAGCTGGAAATCAGTGTCTGATTGTTCACTAGACAACGTGATGGATGTTGGCGATGAAGATGATCGATTCAGTCGCTGAGCTGGCGTGCTAACTAACTTTTGCCCCATCTTGTTTTTGTTTACACTTTCACATCGCTTTGACACAGTTGATGATCGTAATTTGGAGGACATGTTGGCAATATAGGCAGCTCGACAAGGCAAGGAGTAAATGAAACTCAGGCCTTTCTGTAGATCGTGCATGGCGCTTATCTCTTGCTAGTCACACATAGTTAAGACTCGCGTTGTCGTGAATCGATAATTGGTGAAAGTTCAAAAATGGATGCTCTTACCCTCACGTGTCACAAAGAAATCTTCATTTCACTACATAAACAGTCACATAAACTTGACAGTTGAGAGAGTGTAAATTCATAACGAGCACAATAATGGAATAAATAAAAGCACCTGCCCTTCTGTAGGGCGTGCGTGGTGATTATCACTTGTTAGCCCCGCATGGCTAATTCTCACGTTGACATGAATCGATAATTGGTAACATTCAAAATTGGGTGCTCTTACCATCACATATCACAAAGAATCCCTCATTTCAATAAATAAACGGTCACATGAACTTGAAGTGTTGAGTAGTATGTAAATCCACTTTTATAACGAACACATTGATATACACATCTTGGGATTGTGCAGGCCTACATTTTTGAGGTACAGAATTTATATAAGGGGCAGGCTCACCCAATCCTGTGGCCTGTCTCCGAGTCTGCATAGCAGGTGCTTCAGGTTCCCCTAAGTAAACATATTTACATGGGGTCTGACATCACCGCTGCTGAGATTGTCTCTGTGACATACTTCGAAGTAACTTTCACTTTTGCAATTGGCAATCTCGTTGCTTCTGAGCTCATGGTAGCTCCTTTCACCTCAATGGTTTTGTTGGTCAGCTGTCCTGGTAGTACCAAATGAGCAGCTATGATCCCATCATAATTAAGTCCTGAATCATATAAGCATTGAACTTGCCTTCCATTGACCATAATTGTCTCGACTACTGGAGGCCTGTAATCGTGTCTCCTCCTTTGGTGAGCTTTAGCTACCGTAGTCAAACATGCCGCATGGAAAGGTTGCAGTTTGTTTCTGCAGGAACTGGTATTGTGACCATTCGTCAAAAATGGCTTCTTCCAGCCTGCTGCTGGCACTGAGAATTATGAGACAACTGTCTGTTATTATTATTATTATTATTATTATTATTATTACCATGAGTAGGTTGTCTAGCAGTTTGGCCTCTGCTGTCCTTAAAATTAGAGTTCTGGCTAAAACTGTGGTGGCTCTGTGGTGATCTGGTGGCTTTTCGACTTGCGGAGCATGGTTCAACTTTGTGGAGCCTGCCTCTCCATGGGCTGTCAGGTAACGTTCAGCAATGTTGGTTATATCATCTTATCGTGTGCCGCCGTTGTCTGTCACAAACATTTGCATTGGCTTTGGCATCATCTCCCTAATCTGCTCTGCCAAAATCATCTCCTCCAGCCCTGCAAAGGTCGCCTCGTATTCACTCAGTCTGACCCACTTGGTGAAATAAGTATGTAGCCGTGAGGAAAACTGGGAATACGATTGTCCCTGTAAACGCTTGGCGTTTCGGAACTTTATTCGGTAGGCAAATGAGGCAAAACTCATACCTCTTGAGTAGAGCATTTTTAAGACAGTCGAAGTTCCTTTCGTGTCCGGGGGGTAGTTTGGAAAACACAACATACGCTGCGCTGCGGAGTCCTTGTGAAAGTTTAAAATTCCATTTGTCCTTGGGCAGGCTATATGCTTTGGCCATCAAAACAAATTTTTCAATCCAGTTGTCCATCTGCTCGGTCTTTTCATCAAATGGGAGCAGTGGAAAACTCATGGATCCAAGAGAACCATGCTGTACTGGAGGAGTGTCTATACTATAGATGGGAGGACTCGCGCTACTGAATCTTATAGCATCCGGGTGTTGTAATTCCAGTCTTCTTAATTCTATCTCATGCTGTTTAATCTGTTCCGCTAGTTTTAACTCCTTGCCCTTCTCCTGCCTATGTAGATGGCCTCGCATCTGCATGTAAATTGGTAAATACAATTTGATTTGGCGTACAAAGCTACAGGTTCTTTTACTGCTGGGACTGAGATCGGTGTGTTTCTGTACCTGATGACTAGAGCTGCAGCACAGAATGTTCGCTCGTCTGCTGTGGTGAGCCGGTCCCGCAGACGTTGCATTACGTCATCTCCTCGGAAGGTTAGCTTGATGAATACTTTGAGTTTAGAGACTGTAGTTACTTCTGATTTCAGTTTGGGCTGTTGGCAGTGGCGCTTTATAAATCCTGTGGAGTACCCATTCAGGTTTAAGGCATTCTTCAGAGTTTTAAATTCCTCTGTCAGTGTGTCCTGGGTGCATATCTTCCTAGCACGGTCAAACAGGGTCCGTACTAAGCCCCGTTTGTAGTGGACAGGTGCGAAGCTCTGAAAATTTAAGTATTGGCCAGTCCATGTTTCTTTGCGGTACACCAATCTTTGAATTGTGCCATCTGCTCTACGTCTCATTAGGATATCTAGAAACGGCAACGCTTCGTTGTGTTCGTGTTCTATAGATAAAGAGATGTTTATATGTGTCTCGTTGCTTGTAGCTCGTCTGTGGTGATAATTAGTATATCGTCCACGTAACGACGGTAAAAGGCCAAGTTATTGATGTCTGAGGATCTCTTTTCTTCTAAGTGTGCCATGAAGATGTCCGCTAGAATAGGTCCAAGTGGGATCCCCATGGGAGCCACTCCGTCAATTTGGCGATATGACTTGTTTAGAAAGTTGAATTGGATGTTGGCAGTACATAATTTTAATAGCCTCTCTAGAATAGCTGATGGTATGCCTAGTTTTAGTTGTTTGTCTCTAATGCGTTCGCTTATTATATTCACGGTCTCATCTAATGGAACGTTGGTGAATAAAGAGGCAATATCCATGCATGCCATGTGTTTGTTGTTTATGTCCATGGTATCCAATAATTCCACCAGTTCGAATGTATCCCTGAGTTTTCTTGGATCGAAGGACTGTCGTACTGGCTTTAAAATTTCAGCTAGCCACCTCGCCATTCGGTGTTGTGCCGAGTTAACCATGGAAAGGATCGATCTTAGTGGGATGCCAGGCTTGTGAAGCTTGGGTAGACCGTACTTCTGAGGTGTTTGGGAGCCATGCGGTGTGAGCGTTTTTGCAGTGGCCTCACTGTCCTGCATTCACAAGTGACTGGATTTCTTTCCTCATTTTGGCCGTTAACGCTTTTAAGGCAGTAAGGTGTTCGTTGGTCAGCGGACATGTCTGTTTAGAGGGGGTTGTGCGATACTGGTGTTCTAAATCTACCAGGTTTGGCCTTCAGCCACCCGACTGACTCAGCAGAAGTAGGTGATAACTTGGAGACTTGATCAAACATTTCAAATTGTGCTTGCGACTCAACACGGTTAATGTGTTTGGGCTTTATGCAGAATTTTAATCCGTATGCAAGGGCCTCCGTTTCAATGTTATTGAGTACGTACGACGATAAGTTCTTCACATATTTCTCTGGGTTGTCTAGTACTGATGTAGTTATCGTTTCAGTGCTCAGTGATTTGTTGAGGCGAGCATTCTCTGCGATTTTCACCTTGTACACTGTTTCTGTACAGAATTTGGTGAACTTCAAGTAGCCATACAAGCTCAATTCTTTGGTGACGTAGTAGGCAGAACTGTGTGCGCTTGAGGTTGGCCAGTTTAGACTGGTTTCTTCTACCTGGTTTTTTGTCAGTCTCAGATTTTTTCTTATTGGACATGGGCAGTATGTACCTGACGAGGTGCAGCGAAATATGCCAGGCAATAAATAGTGCAATCTATTGTTTGTGTCTTCGTTATTCAAATTCATCACGGGAAAACATTGTTTTGAATTTCTGAAACGTCGCCTTCCATTACCAACAGTGAAGCGTTTGGATGGATTACTCAAGCTGAAGTGTAAAATATCGGTACAGGAGTGTCGATTGAGATTTCTCGAGGAATGCCTAAAGACGGAAATATTCCCTCACCGGTATTTCAGATCTCTCAGGGTGGACAGAATATGTCCAACAAGAAAAAAACGACTGACAAAAAACCAGATAGAAGAAACCCAGTCTACTATTCTTACAGTGACACAGGACTGCAGATAAAGTTGTACAGCTATACACACAAAGATGGCAGCAAACTTAGCAGAAACATGATGATCCAGTGGAAAAGAATTTATCCCCCAGACTTAACTTGAGCTATGCAGCACAAAGAAGTCGATAAAGATGAAGATTCAACTTTCATTCTACTCTCACACTTGTGTGATCTAATTAAATGTTGGATATGAAGATAATAACTAGGGTTGCTTATTTAGTAATAAGCAACAACACCGCTTATCACAAGCTTAATAATTTAAAATAGAAAGAATTTCAAAAGAATTTGGGATGCATTCGTCATTATGCACTTCCTTATTCACTATAGGAGTTGTTTCTTTCCTGTGAATATTTACAACAGGCTCATCTCCAGGGGGCCAAGAATTACCTGCATCGCTTTTTTCTTGATGTTGATTGTAAACCGTAGCCACAAGCATAAACCCGCCACAGGACCCAATGGTTCAATGTCTAACCGCCATGCTGGTGACCGGAAGTCTATTAAAAATCAAGATGCAGCAAATGTTTAGAAAATATATTATTTCTACTTCATTGCAAGCTCATCTTGCAAAAAAAATAATAATAAACCGATAACGCAATGATGCGCCATCTCAAGGAGACCAATTAAATCACAGACACATCAGAAAATAAATTTCAAATATGACTGACTGACTGGCACCTTGCCGTCTTGACAGATAGATAGAGTTGGCCGGTGTTGAGGATCAACAAAAGGCTTTTACGTTTGAGATCTTTGCACTCCAGCCACAGAGTTGTCCTGGATCTCCCCAAAACACTCCATCAATGTTCTCCTTCACAGCGATGAGTGCCCACGTCCATCGCCTCCAGTCGAGGGCTGCCGGAGTGCCGCTGAAACTCCATCTGGGGTGGCAGGTGGGCTGTTAGCTCTAAAGCTGCATTGACCTTTCGCCGCATCTCAAAATTCTCCTTTCCTTGCACCAATAATATGTAAATCTCTTGATCGTTCTGTTTGCGCTTCTTGGCCATGCTCAGAAAGTCCGTGCTGATGGCCATCATGGAGACTGAGCCAGAGGGACCTTTATCACTCTGGACACCTTTCATTGGCTGGGAGGCCCTCTCATCAACCTGTCAAGCTGTAAATGCTTGCTTTGTTCCGCTGGGGGGGGGGGGGGTGCATCCCACCCTGGGGGCGACTTGGTTCCGCAGACACATTTCTAATCTGTGTCGCAAAATACTTGGCCGCCAAGATGAGAGATGGCAGTTTGGAAAGCCTGTTCTCTCAATAAAGGAAAGAAAGATTCAATGGTCTTCGTGATTTCTTTGGTAATGTGATACCGAGATTCAAGAGTGTTGGCAATTCATGTGCAGGACTTCATGTGTGATGCTGTGATCAGTGGAGTCAAGAAAAGGAGTGACATGAGTGCTCTTAAAGCGCTCATTATTAGTGATAAATGGGCAGACAAAGATATGAGCTTAAAGCAAATATGTGTCGACAAGGTAAATGGAATTTTAAAAATAAATCACAAGAACAGTAGTGGATACTGCAGTCATACTGAGATGAGCCAGGAGTTGCAGAAGACAAATTGTATGTATCAGGACACGTTAATGAACACTGAAAGAGATAGTCTGTTTTCTTAGAGAGAAGGAACTGTTCTATGGCAATTTTTCCTGCAAAACGAGTGAGGTCATTCTGAATTGCATTGACAATATCCGAATTATGCTTTATGTTCTTTATTGACATAAAGTGATAACAAGCATAGGCATCTCTGGATTGCTTCTTGTTCTTTGTCATTCTTCTTCTTTTCGTTCATCCGGAGTGTTTTTTCAGATGTGATTGCGGTGTGTCTGTTATGCGCCCTTGGGCCGAAACCCGTAGGCCAACACATCGACTTTAGCATGCTTTTTTTGACCAGGTAGCATTCCTGGGAGACTCTCACTTTTGTGGTGCCATCTACAACTATGCTGGACAAGTTAGAACGGTCGAAGACAACGGTCATCCCTCAAAGGAAGGCAGGGACAGTCCATAGCATTTTCCGCCATCCAAGGTTGCTTCCATAGTTGCAGGGCCGACACATAACGCCCTGGTTCTGGGCTAGCCGAGGGAATCGTCACGTCCTGCTCATGGCTGCTTTAAATCCTCACTTCAATATATTGGTCATTTCGTTTGCCCCGGGCCATTCCCGCACAAACCAGACAGGTTTGCAGACGGTATTCACTCAGCGAGTTTTCGGACATGTGCTTGTCGTTGCGCCCGTCAGAGCTGTTCCAGGCACGACAGACATTCGGAAAACTACCTAGTCAGAGCTGTTCCGAACAAGAGCGGCATTCGGAAACTAGGTAGTCAGAGCTGTTCCTAGCACGAGAGACACTCGGACGTAATTGCGTAGTGTCAATTTTTAGTTTGCCACCCGTAGGACGACACTTCCGGCTTCCGGCGGGCATTTTTTAATGAGGTTAGCCTTCCTCGGGTTCATTGTCATTCTAAGGGGTTCAGTAATGGAATTGCTAAGTGGAGTTTTAGAGGAAAGGACTTGCTTAATTTTCTGATGGAATGTTTCAGCATGATTTGTTGTCGTAATATGAAAGGTTGGTGAATCCAGGAAAGAAGCGTCCTCAGTTTCATCCACCACCTGCATTCCGTGGCTTTATTTGAGCACTTCCGATAAACGAATATGAAATAACACCACATAATCCATAGGAAAACACTAAACAGCGTTTCCCGAAGAATAAACGCATCACCTCGTCACCATTTGTACCTGAATTAATGAATACGTAATCTTCTCGCCTTATATAACTTGTATCTGTCCATCTTGTTTCAGATACGCCTAAGATATTTAAATTCATGTTTTTTTGCCTCTGCAAGAATATTATCAAACTTCCCTGCTTGAAATAAGGTGCGTACGTACCAATTCTCAGACTTCTCCTTCTACTTTTCAGGTAGGTATTGTCAGAATGCACTCTTTCAAAAGAATTTGGGATGCATTCGTCATTATGCACTTCCTTATTCACTATAGGAGTTGTCTCTTCCCTGTGAATATTTACAACAGGCTCATCTCCAGGGGGCCAAGAATTACCTGCATCGCTTTTTTCTTGATGTTGATTGTAAACCGTAGCCACAAGCATAAACCCGCCACAGTACCCAATGGTTCAATGTCTAAAAGCCATGCTGGCGACCGGAAGTCTATTAAAAATCAAGCTGCAGCAAATGTTTAGAAAATATATTATTTCTACTTCATTGCAAGCTCATGTTGCAAAAAAAATAATAATAAACCGATAACGCAATGATGCGCCATCTCAAGGAGACCAATTAAATCACAGACATATCAGAAAATAAATTTCAAATATGACTGACTGACTGGCACCTTGCCGTCTTGACAGATAGATAGAGTTGGCCGGTGTTGAGGATCAACAAAAGGCTTTTACGGTTTGAGATCTTTGCACTCCAGCCACAGAGTTGTCCTGGATCTCCCCAAAACACTCCATCAATGTTCTCCTTCACAGCAATGGGTGCCCACGTCCATCGCCGCCAGTCGAGGGCTGCCGGAGTGCCGCTGAAACTCCATCTGGGGTGGCAGGTGGGCTGTTAGCTCTAAAGCTGTATTGACCTTTTGCAGCATCTCAAAATTCTCCTTTCCTCGCACCAATAATATGTAAATCTCTTGATCATTCTGTTTGCGCTTCTTGGCCATGCTCAGAAAGTCCGTGCTGATGGCCATCGTGGAGACTGCGCCAGAGGAACCTTTATCACTCTGGACACCTTTCATTGGCTGGGAGGCTCTCTCATCAAGCTGTAAATGCTTGTTTTGTTCCGCTGGGGGGTGCATCCCACCCTGGGGACGACTTGGTTCCGCAGACACATTTCTAATCTGTGTCGCAAAATACTTGGCCGCCAAGATGAGAGATGGCAGTTTGGAAAGCCTGTTCTCTCAATAAAGGAAAGAAAGATTCAATGGTCTTCGTGATTTCTTTGGTAATGTGATACCGAGATTCAGGAGTTCTGGCATTTCGTGTGGGCAGAACTTCATGTGTGATGCTGTGATCAATTGAGTCCAGAAAAGAAGGAGTGACATGAGTGCTCTTAAAGCGCTCATATTTAGTGATAAATGGGCAGACAAAGATATGAGCTTAAAGCAAATATGTGTCGACAAGGTAATTGGAATTTAAAAAATAAATCACAAGAACAGTAGTGGATACTGCAGTCGTACTGAGATGAGCCAGGAGTTGCAGAAGACAAATTGTATGTATCAGGACACGTTAATGAACACTGAAAGAGATGGTCTGTTTTCTTAGAGAGAAGAAACTGTTCTATGGCAATTTTTCCTGCAAAACGAGTGAGGTCATTCTGAATTGCATTGACAATATCTGAATTATGCTTTATGTTCTTTATTGACATAAAGTGATTACAAGCATAGGCATCTCTGGATTGCTTCTTGTTCTTTGTCATTCTAAGGGGTTCAGTAATGGAATTGCTAAGTGGAGTTTTAGAGGAAAGGACTTGCTTAATTTTCTGATGGAATGTTTCAGCATGATTTGTTGTCGTAATATGAAAGGTTGGTGAATCTAGGAAAGAAGCGTCCTCAGTTTCATCCACCACCTGCCTTCCGTGGCTTTATTTGAGCACTTCCGATAAACGAATACGAAATAACACCACATAATCCATAGGAAAACACTAAACAAGGTTTCCCGAAGAATAAACGCGTCACCTCGTTACCATTTGTACCTGAATTAATGAATGCGTAATTTTCTCTCCTTATATAACTTGTATCTGTCCATCTTGTTTCTGATACGCCTAAGATATCTAAATTCATGTTATTTTGCCTCTGCAACAAGGTTATCAAACTTCCCTGCTTGAAATAAGGTGCGTACGTTCCACGTACCAATTCTCAGACTTCTCCTTCTACTTTTCAGGTAGGTATTGTCAGAATGCACTCTTTCAAAAGAATTTGGGATGCATTCGTCATTATGCACTTCCTTATTCACTATAGGAGTTGTCTCTTCCCTGTGAATATTTACAACAGGCTCATCTCCAGGGGGCCAAGAATTACCTGCATCGCTTTTTTCTTGATGTTGATTGTAAACCGTAGCCACAAGCATAAACCCGCCACAGTACCCAATGGTTCAATGTCTAAAAGCCATGCTGGCGACCGGAAGTCTATTAAAAATCAAGCTGCAGCAAATGTTTAGAAAATGTATTATTTCTACTTCATTGCAAGCTCATGTTGCAAAAAAAATAATAATAAACCGATAACGCAATGATGCGCCATCTCAAGGAGACCAATTAAATCACAGACATATCAGAAAATAAATTTCAAATATGACTGACTGACTGGCACCTTGCCGTCTTGACAGATAGATAGAGTTGGCCGGTGTTGAGGATCAACAAAAGGCTTTTACGGTTTGAGATCTTTGCACTCCAGCCACAGAGTTGTCCTGGATCTCCCCAAAACACTCCATCAATGTTCTCCTTCACAGCGATGGGTGCCCACGTCCATCACCGCCAGTCGAGGGCTGCCGGAGTGCCGCTGAAACTCCATCTGGGGTGGCAGGTGGGCTGTTAGCTCTAAAGCTGTATTGACCTTTTGCAGCATCTCACAATTCTCCTTTCCTCGCACCAATAATATGTAAATCTCTTGATCATTCTGTTTGCGCTTCTTGGCCATGCTCAGAAAGTCTGTGCTGATGGCCATCGTGGAGACTGCGCCAGAGGAACCTTTATCACTCTGGACACCTTTCATTGGCTGGGAGGCTCTCTCATCAAGCTGTAAATGCTTGTTTTGTTCCGCTGGGGGGTGCATCCCACCCTGGGGACGACTTGGTTCCGCAGACACATTTCTAATCTGTGTCGCAAAATACTTGGCCGCCAAGATGAGAGATGGCAGTTTGGAAAGCCTGTTCTCTCAATAAAGGAAAGAAAGATTCAATGGTCTTCGTGATTTCTTTGGTAATGTGATACCGAGATTCAGGAGTTCTGGCATTTCGTGTGGGCAGAACTTCATGTGTGATGCTGTGATCAATTGAGTCCAGAAAAGAAGGAGTGACATGAGTGCTCTTAAAGCGCTCATATTTAGTGATAAATGGGCAGACAAAGATATGAGCTTAAAGCAAATATGTGTCGACAAGGTAATTGGAATTTAAAAAATAAATCACAAGAACAGTAGTGGATACTGCAGTCGTACTGAGATGAGCCAGGAGTTGCAGAAGACAAATTGTATGTATCAGGACACGTTAATGAACACTGAAAGAGATGGTCTGTTTTCTTAGAGAGAAGAAACTGTTCTATGGCAATTTTTCCTGCAAAACGAGTGAGGTCATTCTGAATTGCATTGACAATATCTGAATTATGCTTTATGTTCTTTATTGACATAAAGTGACTACAAGCTTAGGCATCTCTGGATTGCTTCTTGTTCTTTGTCATTCTAAGGGGTTCAGTAATGGAATTGCTAAGTGGAGTTTTAGAGGAAAGGACTTGCTTAATTTTCTGATGGAATGTTTCAGCATGATTTGTTGTCGTAATATGAAAGGTTGGTGAATCCAGGAAAGAAGCGTCCTCAGTTTCATCCACCACCTGCCTTCCGTGGCTTTATTTGAGCACTTCCGATAAACGAATACGAAATAACACCACATAATCCATAGGAAAACACTAAACAGCGTTTCCCGAAGAATAAACGCGTCACCTCGTTACCATTTGTACCTGAATTAATGAATGCGTAATTTTCTCTCCTTATATAACTTGTATCTGTCCATCTTGTTTCTGATACGCCTAAGATATCTAAATTCATGTTATTTTGCCTCTGCAAAAAGGTTATCAAACTTCCCTGCTTGAAATAAGGTGCGTACGTTCCACGTACCAATTCTCAGACTTCTCCTTCTACTTTTCAGGTAGGTATTGTCAGAATGCACTCTTTCAAAAGAATTTGGGATGCATTCGTCATTATGCACTTCCTTATTCACTATAGGAGTTGTCTCTTCCCTGTGAATATTTACAAAAGGCTCATCTCCAGGGGGCCAAGAATTACCTGCATCGCTTTTTTCTTGATGTTGATTGTAAACCGTAGCCACAAGCATAAACCCGCCACAGTACCCAATGGTTCAATGTCTAAAAGCCATGCTGGCGACCGGAAGTCTATTAAAAATCAAGCTGCAGCAAATGTTTAGAAAATATATTATTTCTACTTCATTGCAAGCTCATGTTGCAAAAAAAATAATAATAAACCGATAACGCAATGATGCGCCATCTCAAGGAGACCAATTAAATCACAGACATATCAGAAAATAAATTTCAAATATGACTGACTGACTGGCACCTTGCCGTCTTGACAGATAGATAGAGTTAGCCGGTGTTGAGGATCAACAAAAGGCTTTTACGGTTTGAGATCTTTGCACTCCAGCCAGAGTTGTCCTGGATTTCCCCAAAACACTCCATCAATGTTCTCCTTCACAGCGATGGGTGCCCACGTCCATCGCCGCCAGTCGAGGGCTGCCGGAGTGCCGCTGAAACTCCATCTGGGGTGGCAGGTGGGCTGTTAGCTCTAAAGCTGTATTGACCTTTTGCAGCATCTCAAAATTCTCCTTTCCTCGCACCAATAATATGTAAATCTCTTGATCATTCTGTTTGCGCTTCTTGGCCATGCTCAGAAAGTCCGTGCTGATGGCCATCGTGGAGACTGCGCCAGAGGAACCTTTATCACTCTGGACACCTTTCATTGGCTGGGAGGCTCTCTCGTCAAGCTGTAAATGCTTGTTTTGTTCCGCTGGGGGGTACATCCCACCCTGGGGACGACTTGGTTCCGCAGACACATTTCTAATCTGTGTCGCAAAATACTTGGCCGCCAAGATGAGAGATGGCAGTTTGGAAAGCCTGTTCTCTCAATAAAGGAAAGAAAGATTCAATGGTCTTCGTGATTTCTTTGGTAATGTGATACCGAGATTCAGGAGTTCTGGCATTTCGTGTGGGCAGAACTTCATGTGTGATGCTGTGATCAATTGAGTCCAGAAAAGAAGGAGTGACATGAGTGCTCTTAAAGCGCTCATATTTAGTGATAAATGGGCAGACAAAGATATGAGCTTAAAGCAAATATGTGTCGACAAGGTAATTGGAATTTAAAAAATAAATCACAAGAACAGTAGTGGATACTGCAGTCGTACTGAGATGAGCCAGGAGTTGCAGAAGACAAATTGTATGTATCAGGACACGTTAATGAACACTGAAAGAGATGGTCTGTTTTCTTAGAGAGAAGAAACTGTTCTATGGCAATTTTTCCTGCAAAACGAGTGAGGTAATTCTGAATTGCATTGACAATATCTGAATTATGCTTTATGTTCTTTATTGACATAAAGTGATTACAAGCATAGGCATCTCTGGATTGCTTCTTGTTCTTTGTCATTCTAAGGGGTTCAGTAATGGAATTGCTAAGTGGAGTTTTAGAGGAAAGGACTTGCTTAATTTTCTGATGGAATGTTTCAGCATGATTTGTTGTCGTAATATGAAAGGTTGGTGAATCCAGGAAAGAAGCGTCCTCAGTTTCATCCACCACCTGCCTTCCGTGGCTTTATTTGAGCACTTCCGATAAACGAATACGAAATAACACCACATAATCCATAGGAAAACACTAAACAGCGTTTCCCGAAGAATAAACGCGTCACCTCGTTACCATTTGTACCTGAATTAATGAATGCGTAATTTTCTCTCCTTATATAACTTGTATCTGTCCATCTTGTTTCTGATACGCCTAAGATATCTAAATTCATGTTATTTTGCCTCTGCAAAAAGGTTATCAAACTTCCCTGCTTGAAATAAGGTGCGTACGTTCCACGTACCAATTCTCAGACTTCTCCTTCTACTTTTCAGGTAGGTATTGTCAGAATGCACTCTTTCAAAAGAATTTGGGATGCATTCGTCATTATGCACTTCCTTATTCACTATAGGAGTTGTCTCTTCCCTGTGAATATTTACAAAAGGCTCATCTCCAGGGGGCCAAGAATTACCTGCATCGCTTTTTTCTTGATGTTGATTGTAAACCGTAGCCACAAGCATAAACCCGCCACAGTACCCAATGGTTCAATGTCTAAAAGCCATGCTGGCGACCGGAAGTCTATTAAAAATCAAGCTGCAGCAAATGTTTAGAAAATATATTATTTCTACTTCATTGCAAGCTCATGTTGCAAAAAAAATAATAATAAACCGATAACGCAATGATGCGCCATCTCAAGGAGACCAATTAAATCACAGACATATCAGAAAATAAATTTCAAATATGACTGACTGACTGGCACCTTGCCGTCTTGACAGATAGATAGAGTTAGCCGGTGTTGAGGATCAACAAAAGGCTTTTACGGTTTGAGATCTTTGCACTCCAGCCACAGAGTTGTCCTGGATTTCCCCAAAACACTCCATCAATGTTCTCCTTCACAGCGATGGGTGCCCACGTCCATCGCCGCCAGTCGAGGGCTGCCGGAGTGCCGCTGAAACTCCATCTGGGGTGGCAGGTGGGCTGTTAGCTCTAAAGCTGTATTGACCTTTTGCAGCATCTCAAAATTCTCCTTTCCTCGCACCAATAATATGTAAATCTCTTGATCATTCTGTTTGCGCTTCTTGGCCATGCTCAGAAAGTCCGTGCTGATGGCCATCGTGGAGACTGCGCCAGAGGAACCTTTATCACTCTGGACACCTTTCATTGGCTGGGAGGCTCTCTCGTCAAGCTGTAAATGCTTGTTTTGTTCCGCTGGGGGGTACATCCCACCCTGGGGACGACTTGGTTCCGCAGACACATTTCTAATCTGTGTCGCAAAATACTTGGCCGCCAAGATGAGAGATGGCAGTTTGGAAAGCCTGTTCTCTCAATAAAGGAAAGAAAGATTCAATGGTCTTCGTGATTTCTTTGGTAATGTGATACCGAGATTCAGGAGTTCTGGCATTTCGTGTGGGCAGAACTTCATGTGTGATGCTGTGATCAATTGAGTCCAGAAAAGAAGGAGTGACATGAGTGCTCTTAAAGCGCTCATATTTAGTGATAAATGGGCAGACAAAGATATGAGCTTAAAGCAAATATGTGTCGACAAGGTAATTGGAATTTAAAAAATAAATCACAAGAACAGTAGTGGATACTGCAGTCGTACTGAGATGAGCCAGGAGTTGCAGAAGACAAATTGTATGTATCAGGACACGTTAATGAACACTGAAAGAGATGGTCTGTTTTCTTAGAGAGAAGAAACTGTTCTATGGCAATTTTTCCTGCAAAACGAGTGAGGTCATTCTGAATTGCATTGACAATATCTGAATTATGCTTTATGTTCTTTATTGACATAAAGTGATTACAAGCATAGGCATCTCTGGATTGCTTCTTGTTCTTTGTCATTCTAAGGGGTTCAGTAATGGAATTGCTAAGTGGAGTTTTAGAGGAAAGGACTTGCTTAATTTTCTGATGGAATGTTTCAGCATGATTTGTTGTCGTAATATGAAAGGTTGGTGAATCCAGGAAAGAAGCGTCCTCAGTTTCATCCACCACCTGCCTTCCGTGGCTTTATTTGAGCACTTCCGATAAACGAATACGAAATAACACCACATAATCCATAGGAAAACACTAAACAGCGTTTCCCGAAGAATAAACGCGTCACCTCGTTACCATTTGTACCTGAATTAATGAATGCGTAATTTTCTCTCCTTATATAACTTGTATCTGTCCATCTTGTTTCTGATACGCCTAAGATATCTAAATTCATGTTATTTTGCCTCTGCAAAAAGGTTATCAAACTTCCCTGCTTGAAATAAGGTGCGTACGTTCCACGTACCAATTCTCAGACTTCTCCTTCTACTTTTCAGGTAGGTATTGTCAGAATGCACTCTTTCAAAAGAATTTGGGATGCATTCGTCATTATGCACTTCCTTATTCACTATAGGAGTTGTCTCTTCCCTGTGAATATTTACAAAAGGCTCATCTCCAGGGGGCCAAGAATTACCTGCATCGCTTTTTTCTTGATGTTGATTGTAAACCGTAGCCACAAGCATAAACCCGCCACAGTACCCAATGGTTCAATGTCTAAAAGCCATGCTGGCGACCGGAAGTCTATTAAAAATCAAGCTGCAGCAAATGTTTAGAAAATATATTATTTCTACTTCATTGCAAGCTCATGTTGCAAAAAAAAATAATAATAAACCGATAACGCAATGATGCGCCATCTCAAGGAGACCAATTAAATCACAGACATATCAGAAAATAAATTTCAAATATGACTGACTGACTGGCACCTTGCCGTCTTGACAGATAGATAGAGTTGGCCGGTGTTGAGGATCAACAAAAGGCTTTTACGGTTTGAGATCTTTGCACTCCAGCCACAGAGTTGTCCTGGATCTCTCCAAAACACTCCATCAATGTTCTCCTTCACAGCGATGGGTGCCCACGTCCATCGCCGCCAGTCGAGGGCTGCCGGAGTGCCGCTGAAACTCCATCTGGGGTGGCAGGTGGGCTGTTAGCTCTAAAGCTGTATTGACCTTTTGCAGCATCTCAAAATTCTCCTTTCCTCGCACCAATAATATGTAAATCTCTTGATCATTCTGTTTGCGCTTCTTGGCCATGCTCAGAAAGTCCGTGCTGATGGCCATCGTGGAGACTGCGCCAGAGGAACCTTTATCACTCTGGACACCTTTCATTGGCTGGGAGGCTCTCTCGTCAAGCTGTAAATGCTTGCTTTGTTCCGCTGGGGGGTGCATCCCACCCTGGGGACGACTTGGTTCCGCAGACACATTTCTAATCTGTGTCGCAAAATACTTGGCCGCCAAGATGAGAGATGGCAGTCTGGAAAGCCTGTTCTCTCAATAAAGGAAAGAAAGATTCAATGGTCTTCGTGATTTCTTTGGTAATGTGATACCGAGATTCAGTTCTGGCATTTCGTGTGGGCAGAACTTAATTTGTGATGCTGTGATCAATGGAGTCCGGAAAAGAAGGAGTGACGTGAGTGCTCTTAAAGCGCTCATTATTAGTGATAAATGGGCAGACAAAAATATGAGCTTAAAGCAAATATGTGTCAACAAGGTAAATGGAATTTAAAAAATAAATCACAAGAACAGTAGTGGATAGTGCAGTCATACTGAGATGAGCCAGGAGTTGCAGAAGACAAATTGTATGTATCAGGACACGTTAATGAACACTGAAAGAGTGTTTTCTTAGAGAGAAGAAACTGTTCTATGGCAATTTTTCCTGCAAAATGAGTGAGGTCATTCTGAATTGCATTGACAATATCCGAATTATGCTTTATGTTCTTTATTGACATAAAGTGATTACAAGCATAGGCATCTCTGGATTGCTTCTTGTTCTTTGTCATTCTAAGGGGTTCAGTAATGGAATTGCTAAGTGGAGTTTTAGAGGAAAGGACTTGCTTAATTTCTGATGGAATGTTTCAGCATGATTTGTTGTCGTAATATGAAAGGTTGGTGAATCCAGGAAAGAAGCGGCCTCAATTTCATCCACCACCTGCCTTCCGTGGCTTCATTTGAGCACTTCCAATAAACGAATACGAAATAACACCACATAATCTATAGGAAAACACTAAACAGCGTTTCCCGAAGAATAAACGCGTCACCTCGTTGCCATTTGTACCCGAATTAACGAATGCGTAATCTTCTCTCCTTATATAACTTTTATCTGTCCATCTTGTTTCAGATACGCCTAAGATATCTAAATTCATGTTATTTTGCCTCTGCAAGAAGGTTATCAAACTTCCCTGCTTCCCCGGGAAGGTTAACCCGGTCAGCAAATGCCCGCAGAAGTCGGATGTGTCGGCCTAACGGCGCAAGAACGCAGCTCTGCTGTAAACAGGCACAACGCAATCACGTCCGGAAAAAAACTCCGGATGAACGAAGAAGAAGAAGAAGAAACTTCCCTGCTTGAAATAAGGTGCGTACGTTCCACGTACCAATTCTCAGACTTCTACTTTTCAGGTAGGTATTGTCAGAATGCACTCTTTCAAAAGAATTTGGGATACATTCGTCATTATGCACTTCCTTATTCACTATAGGAGTTGTCTCTTCCCTGTGAATATTCACAACAGGCCCATCTCCAGGGGGCCAAGAATTACCTGCATCGCTTTTTTCTTGATGTTGATTGTAAACCGTAGCCACAAGCATAAACCCGCCACAGGACCCAATGGTTCAATGTCTAACCGCCATGCTGGCGACCGGAAGTCTATTAAAAATCAAGCTGCAGCAAATGTTTAGAAAATATATTATTTCTACTTCATTGCAAGCTCATCTTGCAAAAAAAATAATAATAAACCGATAACGCAATGATGCGCCATCTCAAGGAGACCAATTAAATCACAGACACATAACAGAAAATAAATTTCAAATATGACTGACTGACTGGCACCTTGCCGTCTTGACAGATAGATAGAGTTGGCCAGTGTTGAGGATCAACAAAAGGCTTTTACGTTTGAGATCTTTGCACTCCAGCCACAGAGTTGTCCTGGATCTCCCCAAAACACTCCATCAATGTTCTCCTTCACAGCGATGGGTGCCCATGTCCATTGCCTCCAGTCGAGGGCTGCCGGAGTGCCGCTGAAACTCCATCTGGGGTGGCAGGTGGGCTGTTAGCTCTAAAGCTGCATTGACCTTTTGCATCTCAAAATTCTCCTTTCCTCGCACCAATAATATGTAAATTTCTTGATCATTCTGTTTGCGCTTCTTGGCCATGCTCAGAAAGTCCGTGCTGATGGCCATCATGGAGACTGCGCCAGAGGGACCTTTATCACTCTGGACACCTTTCATTGGCTGGGAGGCTCTCTCATCAACCTGTCAAGCTGTAAATGCTTGCTTTGTTCCACTGGGGGGGGGGGGGGGGGGGGGTCTAATTGGTCTTGGTCTAATATTTATGGTTAGTGAATGTCTGCCAAGTGATGTTGAGACACACTTACTTCATTGATATGGGCTCTCCAGTAAGTTGTGGCATCCCATGCCAGAGTTGCCACATCACACATCATGCAACATTTGTCCTACCTGGACACAGGCAAGGACACAAAGTTCATAGCCTATCTGTGATACTGTTGATGCACACGGCACATTACAAAATTGTTGTGGGCTAGTTATCTGAAATAGAAAACAAACGGGAAGCATTTGCAATTCTTACATTCATCAACAATCTATAAATACACTGATAAAACTTATATCTAATACTAGATTTACATTTATTTTGATAGAGAAGCTGTGTATTAACTATCTCAGTTTAGACACTTGATATGTCAGTTCAACCTCATGGCATCCTTCGGGTGGTTGAACATCTGAAGAGGAAGATCGTCTTACCGTTGCTGTACCCATCTGATGAATTTGTTTTACAGCATTGGCCAATCGATCCTCTGCACTTCAACTCAACAGTGTCCCGCATCTTCTTCTCGAGCTCTGTGTGTATACAATGATTGACCCTTGCCCTGTCAGACATGGTGTCGAGAATTTTGTTTCAAATTCTGTTTTTGTTCTCTGCATCGTTCAGGTCAAAAGCACAGCTGTTTCACAAACATCTGCAAGAGAATGGTCTGTTCTGTTGCTCCTCCTGCAGTATAATTTATGTTAATGGTTAGTGAACGTACTTTACCATCTTCATTGGCCACTAAGACGTGCACTTCATTAATGTGCATTCTGCTAAATCTCATGTCATGAATCGACAATTGCTAAAATTAAAAATGGATAAATACCTTTACTGCCACAGTTCTTAAAGAAATCATTTTACTCGTGGCCGTACCCTGTAGATACAGGCATCCATCATGCCTCAAGTTGCCTGCAATGTTATGCATTGGGGCTGAAGCTCTCGCTTCACCAGACTCACCTAACCGCCTCCAAGAACCGATCCCTAGCAACAATCTCCAGGTGTCTCAGTTCTGGCTGTACTTTCAGCATTGTATTCCCAAACACATCACTGGTGATCAAATCCTCAGGTGTCGCAAGTAATAATCTCAGCCTCAGAATACATGGTTGGAATACTGCAGCTTACTGTTGTACATATATGCATAAATAGGTAGTCACATATCAGATAGTGCCGCTTATTTTAAAAGTAAACTGATGTTTCATTAAATTAATTTTCAAGACTATAAATCCAAACTTACTCCGAGCTGATTTTCCCACCTTCCTTCTCGCTCATAAAAGAACTGTATCCAAGGTCCTGTCAAATATTTTTAAAACAATCCAAACACTTGCAACTGAATCTGGATGCTGAGGCCACAGAGCTGTTCAGAATGTCTACACAGCTCTCTGGTCTTCCTGGATCTTACAAATTTTATAAGGATATCACGTTGACTGTGTACAATGGCTGCCATGTGGAACATGATTACCCACGTAATGCAGAATAATGCTTGACTGGATATTGTGCTTCTTTAAAAAAAAAGGCTCCAAGCGTGGATGGAGTAAGTGAGCCATCTTTATACCTTCAAAAACATAAACATTGTATATACAAGTGATGTATGTCCATGAATTCGCTTTTATTTATTACACACATGAAGTTTGTAAGGTAAGTAAATCAAGTTTTCTAGAATTCAACACCTGATTTACATTTATATTGATAGAGAAGTTCTTTAAGAATTAACTCAGACACTTTATATATCAGTTCGGCGGCACGCCATCCTTAGGGTGGTTGAACATCTGAAGAGGAAGAGGACCTTCCTTTCGTTGTGTTGTATCCACCCGATGAGGAATTTGTTTTGCAACATTGCCCAGTCAATCCAAGAGGTGTAAGCTGCACTCAGCAACGTCCCACATCTTCTTCTCGAAATTTGTGCACACAGTAATTGATCCTGCCCTGTCAGACATGGTGCAGAGAATTTTGTTAGTCTATTTTTGTCCTCTGCATCATTCAGGTCAAAAGCACATCTGTGTTTCGCAAACATCTGCAAGAGCCTAGGTAATATGGTCTAATATCTGTTCTGTTGCTCTAACTGCAATATAATTTATATTAATGCTTAGTGAACATACATACTCGTCATTAACCACTGAGACATTCATTCATTAATGTGCGTCTCACTAAATCTGACATCGTGAATCGGCAATTTGTAAAAGTAGAAAATTAATGCCGTAGCGCCATATTTCTGAAAGAAATCATTTTGTTAAATAAACATTCATATTACAACCCAACAATGTCCTGCATTCTGTTACCCTCTAAAATAAAGTTTGTTCTCAAGTTCTATGTGTATACACCCTTTCCCAGTCGTCAGACATGGTGCAGAGAATTTTGTTTGATAGTCCGTGAAAAGACATGCATAACTCTGGCCCATCATAGTACCCATGGGCACCCTGTTAATGTGGCTCCTATTCAACACATAAATTGAGGGCGAATACTAACTATTTCGTACCTTTTTTTATTATTCTATTTTTATTTCCATCTGCTATTGAACGTTAGTTTTTTGGGTTTTTTTCCCCGCTACTTTCATCTGTGTCCATGGTATCCAAATCCAGAAGCTGGAAAGAAATGTCTGTATCGCTGGATTAAATTCTGGGCACAATGGTCGTAGACGCAGAAGTTGAGGATGGTGTCTGGACTGAGGGGGAGAAGTTGATGGAAGCTGAAGAAATATGCAAAGTAATTGTTAATCGTAAAAACTCGTGGATCAAACGTAGCAGGGGACTTCTGATCATCAGAAGTGTACACCCTTCCCTAAGTATTTCGGACCTTTAACCTCTTAATACTCTCTGGGGGCGGTCCCATCCAGGTCATGACTCCGGGCATCTTACCCCTGCCGTGAAGACGTTTGGTCACATTCGTTATCCCTGTTGATACGCTTGTCCCTTCGATGTTACCGTGTCCACTCTCAAGCTGCCCCTCCCTCGGTGAGGAGAGCCCGTCTGTGCTTGCCCCTTAGCATGTGTGGTCATGGGGAGCCAGCTTCATCCCTTGCCATGGCCTCTGTCACCTCCATTCTTCTCCGTTGCCGTGTTCCTTCCTCGTGCTCCGTTCACAGCGCCGCACGGGAGCCAGTTCTTCCTTTCCGTTTCTGGACCCACCTCTTTGTCTCTGCAGCTGACTGAGTGCGACCTACGGCCGATAATCACTATGTTATGGAGGTTTGACTTCGGCCGACATTTACACGGTTTGACTGTATTCAGATTCACCACTCACGCTCGGAGGAAAGGCTAAAGAGCTGACATGAGTCGTAAGTTTGTGGTCTTTATTGAGAGATGGTTAGTAGTCCTGCAGTTACCGATTCTAACCATACTAGTTCCGAGACTCATTCCACTCTAGGTTCCGACAATTCCATAGCCAGCACGAGGCCTTTTTGGCTGCCTTACACAGTTGTTTCTGGGCCCAATTTCTTGCTTGCCTTTTAATGCCCATTTCCTTCACCACATCAAACACAGAGTGGGAGACTAGACCTCTGGCACCTACCTCAACGGCCAACAGCCTGACAGTGTACTCTTCCCACCTAAGACTTGCGGCCATGTCATTTTACTTCTCTAACTTGTACAGATGTTGCTCCTATTATTTCATTAATAAAGGACGGTCAGCTCAATCAGCATTGCTCGAGTGCGTCACAACTTAACTTGAGTCTTCTCAGCTACAGAACTTTGGGGTTCTCCCTGGCTGAGGTCCTCTTGTGTCTTTGTTACCAAAAGCACTGATGTGCCTCCTGTGATGCACTCTCACACTTCTTACGCCCAGCATGAATTTTCATTCCCTGGAAGGTGTCTAAGCTTTTACCACATACGCATGGCCTGCCCGGTCAGTGGGCTAATCTCATTGTTGGCTGGGCGGATGTGGTCGTCATCGTGTGGTCTCAGGTGGATCCTTTATCCTTTACCCCCCCCCCCCCCCCCTTTTTTTTTTGAGGACCCAGGGGACATCTTTTCTTACTTTATAATACACTGAGTACTTGGCAACAGATATTTCTCAAGCTTGTCACGGTTGTGTGTAACATCTTGTCATGAGGACCCGGGACCTGATGCTTAGCCAGGGCGGTTTGGGGATAAAAACACCAAGATTGCTCTCCACTTGGGCAAATTTCGTGACGTGGACTTTTGTCTGTTGAAAAATAGTGATGCAGTGAAGCCATAACACTTTTCCTCTTGGACTCTACATTTGTATTGTTTCTTATGGCTCTATTGTAATAAATTGTCAGCCTACGGATGGCATTTTGTGTAAGCTGACCTTTACCGCATCCTCCTAGGGTCACGCCTTGCTTTCGGCAGTCAGCAACAACATTGCGGAATGCTGTTCCAAGGGGTTTACTGACATGGTTGATACACTCCTCTAGAAATGTAATGTTCTAGGAATGTAATCTATTCTAGAAGAATAAGGGTTCCCGATTCGCGCACAAACAGGATAATGATTTTGTGGGGCTGAGTCCGTAGTGTTTAAATTCATATTGACAACTTTAGTCCGACCAGGCTTATCTGTACGCATGGGCGCATGAGACACTGGAATTCGTCTACTCTTCTCTGACCCAGACATCTCCGTGTCAGGGTTGAGAAAGACATTCCTGGTCTCATTAGGTTTTGGTGGGGATACTCCACTACTGAGTCCTCCACCTTCGACCTCAGTTACCACTGAGAATGCCATCAGATGCACCGGTGACCCTTCTACGCCTTCAACCTGCTTCTTTAGCAAGTGGATATGAAACACTGTGGATTTACGCCTAATAGAAATGTTATACCTAGTCCGGGACACCTTTTCTAGTATGGTAAAAGGACCCTGCCAACCAAGACCACTGAATCTTTCTTTCCTTTATTGAGAGAACAGGCTTTCCAAACTGCCATCTCTCATCTGGCCAAGTATTTTGCGACACATTAGAAACATGTCTGCGGAACCAAGTGGCCCCCCAGTGCGGGTTGCACCCCCTCCAGTGCGGGATGCCCCCCCCCAGCAGAACTAAGCAAGCATTGACAGAGGCTCAGGTTGATGAGACTGTTCACTGTGGAAAAAGATGGCCAGGTACTTGGGAGAAAAGCAGGTGAGATGATCTGTGTGTCTCATGGGCGTGACCGGAAAGCTGATGAGATGGCCTCCCACAGATTAGAAACATGTCTGCGGAACCAAGTCGCCCCCAGGGTGGGATGCACCCCCCAGCGGAACAAAGCAAGCACTTACAGCTTGACAGAGGCTCAGGTTGATGAGAGGGCCTCCCAGCCAATGAAAGGTGTCCAGAGTGAAAAAGGTCCCTCTGGAGCAGTCTCCAAGATGGCCATCAGCACGGACTTTCTGAGTGTGGCCAAGAAGTACAAACAATGATCCAGAGATTTACATATTATTGGTGTGAGGATTTACCCTAGGATAAATGGATATATGGGATCTTCAATCACATCAGCTGGAATAGTTCCTGTGACATACTTAGATGTCACCCTTACTTAGCTATCAAAACATAAATGGTTTGGGAGCCCCTAGTAGCACCCTTTACTGCAACTCTGCTAATCAACTGTGATGGTTTCACTAAGTGTCTACTTATGATTGCATCACAAGTCAACCCAGTGGGCTACCATTTACCAAAAATAGTCTCGACTGGGTGGTTTACCATTAGTTCCAGAATCTAGGTTCTGTCGGTACTCGCCCCCGTCGTCATACACGCAACATACTGGCTAGGGGGTCTATTCCTACAGGAACTAGTGTGGTGATAATTAGTTTTGCAGTTTTTAAAGTTTCCCCATCCACTATTCTGTGCTGGTGTGCTTTGAACTATAGGTTGTTGAAATCCCGGGTTTTGGCGTGATGACACCCCCCACCCCGGTGCCATTACCTAAGGAGTTATTTTGTTGATGACTTATTTTGTTCTGAAAGATTCCAGAGCATTAGTATGCATGGTTTTAGTGGTACCCCTCTACCATGGGCAGTTAAATACCTTTCAGCTAAAGAGCCTCAATCAATCAATCAATCAATCAATCAATCAATCAGCTAAAGAGATAATTTCCTGAGGCCTATTCCCACCATTTTCAGCAATAAAAGTTTGAAGTAGTTTATGGAGTGTTCTTTAAGCTGTTCTGTAAGAACCATTTCCTCAAGCCCATCATAAGTAGCATCAAAATTGCTCAGCTCGACTCACTTAGAAAAACAAGTGTAATTGTGAGGCAAACTGAGCGAACGATTCTCTCTGTGATCGCTTGGCTGAACGGAACTTCAGCCTGTAAGCCCCTGATGTCAATTCACATCTGGGTTCCGACAATTCCATAGCCAGCACGAGGCCTTTTCGGCTGCCTCACACAGTTGTTTCTGGGCTCAATTTCTTGCTTGTCCTTTAATGCCCATTCGCTTCACCACATTAAACACAGAGTGGGAGACTAGACCTCTGGCACCTACCTCAACGGCCTGACAGTGTACTCCTCTCACCTAAGACTCGCAACCATGTCATTTTACTTCTGTAACTTGTACAGTGACACAGATTGAGTTCCTATTGTACAAGACTGCAAGTTTCAGTTGTGTGTCCTTTGGTTTCATTGTCATCCAGAGGCATGTACACTAGCAACTTCAGACTTCATCTCCTTTTCATAAGTGTCTCTATTTCTCATATTCAGCTTTCTGTCTCTCTACCATACTCTGCCTAACCCTTAGCTGCTTGTATCACAAACTCAAGTAGTTTCTCTTGCTCATCTTCTGTACGTGACCTTAGCCACTGTAAAGTACTATTTTGCAGATCCTTCACCTTCGATGAATTCCCCACCTTTCCCAGAAGACACACACAATCCAGCCTTGTTGAGATCCAGTTGTCTTCTACTGGTTGGTCCTGATTTTTGAATATATCTTTGCATGAAACAAGATTACCCGTTGTAATAATGCACAAGTTTGGTGCCAGTGATATTTGTTATTTGCCAGTGATATTTGATACAAGTTTACTGGTAGATTAGGTGACAGGGACCTATGATAGCTGCTTACTAACACAGTGGACTAAAGTTAAAACCTCAGTGTGATCTGCCAGTGTGAACTTCTCAAATAGTTATGAGTGTGATTCTGGCTTAAAGTGATATCACCAATAATATATAGGTGTAACTAGAACAGTGGAGCTGGGACGGTTTTTCTTGTTAAGTATATTGTACTGCATAGACATCATGTGTATATTGTTGAAAATACAAGTATGATCGTTTGCTAGTTGTAAGAATTGACAACAAAAATTAATGGTAGAATTATGTTCTCTTTATAAAATCTAGTCTTAAAATACAACATTCATTATGTGTATTTTTGCTAGTAAAATTTCATGCCCGTTGTCTAAAAAACATATAAATTGTTTTGAAATAATGGTAGACAGTAATAGAGAAGTTGTACTGTTTCAACTGTTTCCATATGTGTGTTGTAACCAGGGTTTGGGAACTGTAACAGAGATGCTTCAGCACTGCACTCTTCATTAATATCCATTGGATGTTAATTTTGGTCATAGCTTTTAAAGATGCTCATGAGAACGAGTTGTGGGAATAATGAAGGGCAGGGATAACCTGGTGGCAACACACATTTGTATGGACAGTCAGCATGTGGTTGGTTTGTGCCTGACTCAATTGTATTGCAACACAATATAACAATATCCTCAATGTCTGCTTGACAGTAGGCATTGAGAGAGAAGTTGTGTTGCTTGTAGTCATTGTTTGAGAGATGATGCAGCACAGTATATCAATTATCCTTGCTGTCTGCACTGAACTGTGGGCAGTAAGAGAGAAGCTGTGTGGTTTAATGCAGTGTGGCTTGTAAACTGTAGACAGTCATACACATATTGTGGACAGCCAGACAGAAGCTTGCTACTTACTTGTTACTTACTGCAATCTTCTTCTACCCTCTCTCCCATTGGAGCATAGGCATTCAGCTAGATCAAGCCAATCTTTTGTTTTACTTGCTTTCTTCTCTGGCTCCATACATGTCCTACCCTATTATTAATCTCTACTTAGGTAGTTGGGTCTCCCGCCACTCAACTCTTAAGGGGAAATGCCAGTCTTCATAATGGAAACTCTTAATTACATACTGAAGAAATGGGGCACATGTGGGAATGTCACCATTGCAATGATGATTCAGTGAGATGTTATGCGTTCAACTGTTCACTGCATTGGCAACACAGTATACCAATCATCCTTGCTGTATTGAACAGCATGAGAGAAGCTGTGTTGTATGGGTCTCATCTGACGTATACTTGTAAACTCATGTCAGGAATGCAATATAACAATTATCCTCTCTATCTGCTTGGGACATGTGTTCTTGGTTGATAGTGAGAGAGAAGTTGCATTCCACGAAGAAGAGTAGGAAAGTGTATGCTGACCATGATCTCTAACAATCATCAAAGCATCTCGGACAAACCCACAGATGCCATGTCTCCTTCAAGTGTTGTGATTCTGACTGTTCCAGAGATTCCCACTCTATGTATCTATCCTTTCTGTAACTGCACTCAAATTCCAGCATCCTTTATCTGCTAGTAATCCACTGTCAAGCCTTCAGACTCTGTAGTGTCCAAAGTGTGTGTTCCAAACTACTGGAACTCTTGAAGCCAACAGAATGTTAACTGAAGATTACTGCAGTAAACAAGCACACTGAGATGCATCTTGTGAGATTGAGCTACATTCAGGTCAGGCACGAAACATGTGAGGCTTACATCAGTGCAATATAACAATCATCATTACTGTCTACCTGTACATAATGTGAACACCAACTAGGAAAATATTAGTATCCATAGCTATATTACCAGTAACACTTGATTCAGTACTTACCTCAGTAACACAGATTCGTCTTTCTATAGGCTGAAATGTTATAACTGTATGTGGGACTATGTCTTCATATGACTTAATCATTAGGTGATAATATTCTGCTAGAATAGGATGTCTTCAACCTCATATGACTGTATACAGCTGTTATAATAAAAATTGTGACTAGATTATTAGTGAATATAATGGATAAACATTCATGGAGAGATTAGTTCTGGGGGTAGTTTTTATTGTGCAATAGAATATTACAATTTCAAGTTGCATGAAACTTTATATAATAAATATTAAAGTATATTGGATATTTCAATGCTGAATTAATCTTGTTTCATGCATTGTTTCTCTTACTGATTATCCCTACATGACACCAGTTATTTCATCTGCGGTTTATAGTTCAAGCCTACTGTGCCCTTGCATATTTCCATATTTCTTTATTCTCTACAGATTCGTCTCCTTCAATTGTTATTCCTCCATGCCACTGGCTTAGGAGGCTATATATGTTCCTGGTATGCTACATGATCACACATCACCCGGATGGGGTGGAGGGTGGTATATACATATTCTGGCTGTCATATCTCTATCTCATCTCAACCTATCAAATATTAATAAGATGGATAATTAGAGCACTAACATTTGTGCCCATGTTTTAATGTATTATATATACCAGCAGTAGCAAGGTAGTCTCAATAGCTTCTGGATGATCAGTTGTGTAAAGGTGTTGAAGCCATCTTGGAGCTACTACCTTCTGAGGAATACTTGTGCCTCGCTGCCTGGTGATCGAAGACCTGCCAATCTCTCATCATTAACTGCAGACAGGTAAGTTCTTCACATGACTTAATCATTAAGTGAGAATATTCTGCTAGAATAGGATGTCTTCAACCTCTTATAATGTAATGTCCTAGGAATGGGATAGTAAATGTTGAACATTTATAGTTATCAGAAGCATGTCCTGTGGTGAGTTAGAAAATAACGAACCTATTACTGGGATAATCAGCGCAGGGCAAAAGGCAGAAAGAGATAAATAATGCTTGATGTCCCAAGGTGATAGCATAGAAAAATGTTAAGAGAATTGATCCAGAACACCAGGGACTCCGATGTGTGGAGATAAATGTAGGTGTTTGGCAGTGCATCTTCCTGATGTTTCATCTTCTCAAACACCAGTGGAATTTTTTAACTTTTTTTTTTGGTAGACGGTAATGATCATTGTTATACACAGATATTTCAAACCTTTCCTATATATATATATATTAGGTAAATGATAACACCACACTGCATGCAGGTTGGATATATAATTTTAATGGCTTATAATATAATTTTTAAAATATGGCCAACCCTAATTTCTGCCACATCTGTTTGTGAATAAATTCTGCTACAGAAATGGATTTGTAGTTAGTTAGTCGAGGTTCCAACTTCACGGCAACGGGTCGTCCCCATTATGCTCCATTCCTACGCCAGTGAATATCACACAAAATGCCACAAATAGACAGAGGAGTCTCGGCAATCCAACAGCCGGCACAGGTACACTGTGCATAATGCCGCCGCCAGAATGCCAACACGTAATTCATCCACGAAAACCACAGTTCATCATCGATGGACAGTCACCAGACAGATCTCATTGACCCAGGTTTTCTCACATGGCTCGGTCTTTTACCGCAGGGCGACCCACCTAAGGTGTCGCGCAACGCACGAACTCCGCAGCTTCAGCGCCGACTCCCAGGAATCTCCTGACAAATGCACTCGTGAACCAGAAAGGCAAATCAGTCAATTCAGCAACAGCCGCTAGCCATTGTTCCAGACATGCAGGTCACTGTACAGAACAGATGTAAAAGCATTCCACGCGAAGCTCACGGTGTCACCCACGTATTGACTCAGTAGTAGGGCTGCGGAATCATGTACTACCAGTCCAACGTGAGGAAAATGCAATTGCAAACCATAGCTACAAACATAAACACACCACAGGCCTTAACAGTTCAACGCCTAGCCGCCAGAAAGTCTTCTGGATTTGTAATAACCATCTGCCACTTAGGAAAGATTTGAAATATCTTTGTGTGCACACACACCTATGCCTACCTACCCTCATCTGTAACAATCACCCTGCATTTATCTCATGCAGTCTGCTACCAAAGTTCTGTTCCATAGAAGCCTAACTTATCCTCCAGTGGAGCACAGACTGTCAAGCAACTCACACCTCAGAAACTGGGTGTCTCCAGCAGCTTGCTCCTTGTCCTCCTCATACTATTCATCTGTCCATAATTAGACCACATGTTCATCTTCAGCACCACAGATCTCGGCTCTCCACAGGTCTCTGCTGATGATATTCCTCCATGCCACTGTTTCAATCCGTCCAGCTTGGTCTGCCTCTGCCTCTCTTCCTCTCGATCTTTCCAGTTGTCACAATATTCTCCAATGCCTTGTCTTCTCATCACATAACCAAAGAAGGCTGTTTGTTTCTTTCTTATTGTTGTATATGGTGTTCTAGTTTCATTAGCCTCTTTCAGGCAATCGTTATTAGTTACTGGCAGTCCAAGGAATTCGCAACATTCGTCTCAAAATCCACATCTCTGTTGCTTCTAAGTTCTTCCTAATTTGCTCATTTACATTCCAAGATTCGCTGCCACACAGAAAAACTGCTTCTATATAGCATTTCAGCGCACTCTTACATTCTCTTACATGTTCTATATGCTGAAGAAAAAACATGTTTCTATATTCTAAATTCTAACACCTTTCTTAAGTCTTTTGCACTCGGTGCAAGTCCATTCCACAAAAGGTATACCGATACACGCATGTTGGGAAACTGATTGAGTCTACATATTAGTTCATTTAAAATAAGCTGTTTGAGAAAGTTCCTAACTCCCAGGTCGATTTCTCATCCATTGAAATATTTATTTAACAAATATCCAATCACAAGTTTAATGTGCAAACATGTCATTGAATATAGCATGCACATTATTTTTTATTTTTCTACTTTAGGATGTTTAAAACAGCTGCAGATGATGTCACCACCAAGCTGAGTTCAGCATGTCACCACCAAGTCCAGTTCAGATGAATGCGTAGCTTAATTAATATGCTGGATCTCTGATGTCTCTGCTGGATCTCCATCAGTCAGGAGTTGCAGTTGTTCATTTTAATTCTGCAATTATGTTTCTCTTGCTCATCACATGCTCTGTTTTTTTCTTTAAATATTGTAGTCACTCTGTGCAGGTCTCCCTGGTCTAGGTGTTTGTGGTACTGTCACTCTTATCTCTGTGTGCCCTTCTCTTGCTGTGGTACTGTCACTCTTATCTCTGTGTGCCCTTCCCTTGCTGTGGTACTGTCACTCTTATCTCTGTGTGCACTTCTCTTGCTGTGGTACTGTCACTCTATATCTCTGTGTGCCCTCCTCTTGCTGTGGTACTGTCACTCTTATCTCTGTGTGCCCTTCTCTTGCTGTGGTACTGTCACTCTTATCTCTGTGTGCCCTTCTCTTGCTGTGGTACTGTCACTCTTATCTCTGTGTGCCCTTCTCTTGCTGTGGTACTGTCACTCTTATCTCTGTGTGCCCTTCTCTTGCTGTGGTACTGTCACTCTTATCTCTGTGTGCCCTTCCCTTGCTGTGGTACTGTCACTCTTATCTCTGTGTGCCCTTCTCTTGCTGTGGTACTGTCACTCTTATCTCTGTGTGCCCTGCTCTTGCTGTGGTACTGTCACTCTTATCTCTGTGTGCCCTGCTCTTGCTGTGGTACTGTTACTCTTATCTCTGTATGCCCTGCTCTTACTATGATACTGTCACTCTTATCTCTGTGTGCCCTGCTCTTGCTGTGGTACTTTTACTCTATATCTCCGTGTGCCCTTCTCTTGCTGCACTACATGTTTGTCAGTTCTTATAGCATCTTTAGTTTTTCTCAAATTTGTCTTGTTGGTACTTGACTTGTCCTGGCTGTTATTTAATAATTTCCTTCTTCTTTCGTTCGCTAATAAATTTCCTAATATCCACACGCTTTAGTCATTCTATTTTGACTCAGGGCATCACCAGAAGATAGATCTGTGCATTTTGTTCCAAATTGCAATCAGAACGTTTGCTATAAATTTTCATTTTTATATGTCAAGATTCATTATATTGTAATAGAAACACATTATTTTGAACACCAACATCCATTTGCCATTACATGACATTGATAAATTGAAGTCACTGATGTTCAAGAAACATCACTTGTTGCAGTGAAATTAATTGTCAGGTTGAAGTTACTGAACAAGTACCCACTTTTATGTCATTGAGAAACACACACCTCCTCTTCTGCTACTTGTCAGAGATGTTTGAAAATAACAATATTTCATGTATGGTGTGGTACTAGATTATACGAGGGGAAGTCAATAAGGAAGCCATATATGGCTGTAGAAATATAACTAAATATAACTTGAATCCAGCTTATTTTTATACATGCATTGTCCCTTTATTTCTTTATTTTCTTATTGGTGGAAATTATATTGAGAAATAAAAAGACAATATATGTATAAAAATAAACTGGTTTCAAGTTATCATATTTCGTTTATTTTTCTACAGCCATTTGTGGCTTACTTATTAACTTACCCTCGTATAAAGGCATATTTCACAATTTCGGAAAGATGTTTCTTAATTTCAGATTGTCTTGCTTTCTAGTGTCATGTTTTATTGCCAGAACTCGTCAGTCTTTTTACGTCTTTCTAGTGTAGACAATTTTACCCTTATCACCTTCTTGGTCAGTAAACAAATGTGCAAAACATTTGGTCCTTAACTAAACATCTGCTTTAAATTCTATTAGCAGCATAGGAAGAACAGCGGCATCATTCTCAGTAACAAGCATGCCATGACAGCTTTGGTAAATTCTTATATGCAAAATATTCTGGATGTGGTGTTAAGTATTATGTTCTCAATTTCTAGGAACACGTCTTTTTTGAATTTAGGCATTTTTTCTGTGAGATTGCATTCCACATATTTGTGTGTATGTGTTGTGGTTGATGAGTTGGTCTAATGTAATATGGGACCACGGACATATGAGAGAGATGTTTTCTCTGAGGTAGTGTATCCATGTATTTTTGCTTGTGACCTAATGGTGAACCCATTGATGTTTTTGCTTGTGAACTAATACTTAACCTCTGTGTAAGCACAAGATATTCTTTCACACATAAGATGTGTACGCATGTTTATTTTCTATATAGCAAAATATATTGAATATTTATTTTCCATATTTGCAATGTTCTTGTCAATTTACAAAATTCTACAGGATATTGAAATAAACATTTTTTATTGATTCTATGATTCTAGCTGTTCATTTTTTGCCAGAATTGTATTGGGTATTGTTATCTCTCTCTCTCTCTCTCTCTATCTCTCTCTCTCTCTCTCTCTCTCTCTCTCTCTCTCTCTCTCTCTCTCTCTCTCTCTCTCATTCATGGGTATTGCCAAATGCAAAATAAAAGGACCACAAAGAATGAAGGTTATCTCCAATAAATCAACAGTCTCGTCCGTCTGCTACTGTTAGCCCATCTCTTGATGTTATCTTCCCACTTGCATCTGCTTTTGCTCACCTACCTTCAACCGTACCCAGATTAACCCGGAAGCAAGAAAGTGCTAGGACTACCAACTGACCACTGTTTACCTCTTAGCGACGATTCTACAATTCAAATTCTGGTTTTACATATATATATATATATATATATATATATATACATACAGACAATGTACAATGGGCAAAATAATATGAACAGGATTAGAAACCAGATTGGTTACATCCTGATTAACAGTAGGTTTTGAAATGCCTTAACAGTTGCAAAAGCAGTTCCAAATGCAGACTGTTACAGTCATCACACATTGAAGGTTTAAAGTCAAGTATACACCAGGAAACGCTAAATATGATATGTATGCATTAAACAATAACAAGGAATTACAAGACAATTTTAACACAGGAGTAAAGAACAGATTTGATGAATTGTCTGATCTACAGATCTTAGTTCAAGATGTTCATGCTCAATGGAAAATATTGAAGGATTCAATCAATTTTGCTACAGAAATAACTATCCCAAAATTAAAGAAAGTAGGTCGTAAGAAATGGATGACTGAAGAGATTTTAAGACTAATGGAAATAAGAAACCACAAACATAATCCTGACAAATATGAGGAGATTGACAGGAAAGTCCAAAAATTATGTAAAGTGTCATGGCTTGAAAATAATTGCATAGAAATTGAAAAACAGCACAGCAGTAAAATTACCAAATTAATGTTCAAAAAAATTCGGGAGCTTACTAATAAAAGAACATCAACAGTCTACCTGAAAGGAAAGATGGAAAAATCATAATAGGAAAACAAGAGGTTTTACATACGTGGTCGGATTATGTGAAAAACCTTTATGATGATACAAGAGAAGAACGCTATGATATTGGGAGTAATAATGAAGGACCATTAATTCTGATAGTTCAGAATGTTCTTAACCGTATGAAATCTGGCAAGACCAAGACCCCGGGTCCAGACAACATCTCAACAGAAATGATCACTGCCCTAGAAGTATCAGGAATAGATCAAGTCACCAGACTGCTGAACACAATATATGATACTGGTGATATGCCTCCTGAATTACGTACTTCTATATTTATTGCAAACCCAGAGAAATCAGGAGCCTTGGAATGTGATCAATATCGAACAATTATTAAAATGAGCAAGACTTGCATCTTTGCTTTATTGACTACACAGAGGCTTTCGATAAGGTAAGACATGTCACCATGATGGAGATGCTTGCAGATCTACAAATTGATGGGAAAGACCATTTTTTTATTTTGCGTATCCCTTACGGGACGTTGCAGTCAACACAAGCATTTTTCAGCTGCTGTTGATGGACGTTTGCCACTGCTTTCTGAACGACCGGCTCCCATACCAGCACGTTATAACAACGCGACACGGTCTGTTGCACAAATCGGTTGCAGCTGAGCTTCGAACGCCTGGTACTCCGCTCACGAACCGCGTTCGCAAGCCTTTGGCCACGAAGCCGGTGTGGAAAGAACTTAGACTCATTTTTAAAAAAAACATACAAAACAACTAGCTGCCATAAGAATTGTTAATGAAGTAGGTCATTATCAGCGTAAAGAGAAAAGTGTGAGACAGGGATGTGTAATGTCTCCAGGTCTGTTTTCCCAATGGTGATGTGATATCTTTACACTTGGCCGACTGTTTGGCAGATAAGTTGTTAATCGTGGCGATAACAAATGCTCTACATTCGAACGATTTCAGCCAGTCTAATTTATTTATTCACTTCAAATGGTATATGACTGCAGAATACACCCGACAGATGCTGGTAGCAGTTAAAAACATCGTGACCACCGGAAAGATGAAGGGGCAGACCGAGAGAATGATGCTGGATGGGCGGTGGCGGTAGAATGTATCCACCTGGGATCTAATCCAATCCATTCAGCCACGTCGATTGCTAGCGAAATATGCCAGCATTACGACATACCTGGAAGTGAAGCGGCCGACAGATTGACAAAGGGTTGTGGAAGACAAATCATTCTACTAAAGATGTAATTTATTATGAGGCCAGAGATTTATAGTATAAGAGGTAGTTATAGAACCCGGCTTAAATCATAGTATCTAGGCCACCAGAAAGATGGCGCATATTAGTCATTACAAACTTTACCACAGAGATCAAGTTGCTTGCTTGCTTGCCTGTGTTCGTTGGCTGTGAAGTCCTGTATGTCGGATGAATACATCCTGTTGTCCAACATCAGTGTGATGTCATACCGGAACCTGAGGTTTGCGTGAGTATCCGTTGTCCCATGTCTGGCTTATTGGTGTGCAGACTGGTGGTTCCTCACCATTCAGGCAAATACTCTCCGGCTTCGGAGGAATCATCGATCCTACTGATCTTAGCCAGGTCCACGAAGGGACCTGTTGCCCAGGACACACGGCGTGGACGGCCAGTATAGATCCCGGCCCTGGTGCCTTGGAAACACCTCTGCGTCCCGATCAAGTAGCAATTTTGAGATTTCGTGCACGACACAACAGGCTGAAATACCACACGTTTAATAAACTAGAGACAGGAGATACTGGTGTTATCTTAGTACTGATAGGACAGCTAAACTGTGCTAAACAACACCTTTATTGCAGCAGTGTCCAACGTATGCAGAACGGACAAAACTATGTTGGACTAGATCCGTTCCATTGGAAGACAAACTCTATCCAGATGTCAACAAGCTCAAGTTGACTGTTGCTTTCTTTGAATATGTCCATGATATCTGAAAGTGTACACAGAAATAGACAAAGTAGACTACAGGCTATAGATGAGAACTAGACTTGGCGGCTCCATAGTTCATACGTATTCCATCCATCATGTGCCATGCCGGTAAGCGTGGGCGGTCATGTTCTGCCATCTCACTCGATCACCAGAGTCGTGGATCAGCTCCGTGTTCCTGTCTCGGCCATGCCATGTGGCCAAGCCATCCAGGTATTTAATTCTCGGTCTTCCCCTTGGTCTCTTCCCTTCGATCTTGCCAGTTGTCACCAAGTTCTCCAATTCATTTCTTCTTATAACATGCCCAAAAAATGTTGACTGTCTACGTCTAATGTCTCTAATCAGTTTACGATCTTCATTTGTTTCTTGAAAGACTTGTTCATTGGTTTTTCTGTCTGTCCATGGTATTCTTTGCATTTTCCTCATACGTATTACACAAACAAAATAACTGGGGCCCATAGAAAACACATGATTGGTCGGTTCTTTTCGACGTAAAATACGGGAAATTATAGCATTTGGAGAAATTAATAACTATATACCCATGTCCGCAAAACGACAGATAATAAACATCATATTCACGCCATCCTTATGCTGCCAATCTCAAATTTGGACTTTATCCAAATCACACTTTCGCAAAATCAACACCTGCGAGATGAGATGCCTGAGGAGAGCTGCCAACTTAACAATCCGAGACCGAATAAGAAATGCTGTTATCAGACAGACAGCGGGATTAACACCTTGTGTCACATTTATTGAAAGATCAATTGGTTTGGCCATGTCGTTAAAATGCAACACCATCAACAACCATCACTGGCCTTACATCAAAGATCATCTGCGACGAGACCAAGAGGACGTCCAAGAAGAAAATGGATAGACGACATCAAAGACATTATACAATCACACGGGATGACACTATCCTGTACCGCCAATCGGGCGCTGGAGCGGAAATTATTCCTCACCACGACGCTTGACGGCAGAAGTGGAAGATGATGATGATGGTAAATAACTATAATACAACCACCCCAAATATATAAAGAAAATAATAGCATTGATTGCCACTCACAGAAGATAAGAGGACAATATTAGTATTATTAGACACTTGTGTCTATCCACAGCCCTCTGTCTCTTGTGTCTCTGATACCGACTCTCCTCCATGTTGCGATGTCAAACTGTCCAGCATCTTCTCTCTTGGTCTCTTCCAGCTTTTAATTGTGACGACATACTCCAGCTTTTTTGTTTTCATTCTATGCCCGAAAAAATGTGAACTGTCCTCTTCTGATGTGAGTAACCAATTCTCTTTGTGAAATAACTTCTTTCAAGATATCTTCATTGCTCTTTCATTCCGTCCACGGTATTCTCATAATAATCCTTCTATAAAACCGCAACTTCCACATAAAATATCTGCTAATTGTCCATGATACGCTTCCACATATCAGATTTGCCTCAGCATAACTCTTTAAGAACTAATATCCTCACCCCGACACACTAGACAACAGAAAAACAAAACTCGTTGCAGTATCTTGGCTTGAGCTCATTAGACACTGCCGTGTATGTCTGCTCGGATATCCGCAGGTTGTGCTGATATAAACGGGCTGCTACAAGTCAGATGGGTTCGATGAAGTACAGGCCAGGACCGACTGTTGGCTGACGCCCAACCAGCACTGATGGGCCAGGAGGTGACTGTGTCACTGCTGGATGTCACCCTGTCTTGACCTCCTGGTGCTGGCAATAAGACCTGTCCAATCCGAATACGGCAGAAACAAACGTTTCTGTAGACGACATGTCTACTGGCAGGTCGTAAGCCAAGCACTAAAGATGGAGAGCCGAGGACTAACGGGAGTCCTTAAGTGGGCAATGACTTAGGTCATTGTCCATGTTTTTTTGTTGTTTTTTTTTTTTTTTCAAAAGTAATAACCAATCAGAAGGCTTTCATTTGTATCCCCTCGTGTAGAGTGGCATGCGTCTTTTAAAAAAAAAAAAACACAGATAGGTAGGATCCGTTGAATATTTTCCTCGGGACATGCTGTATGGTGGTAAACAAACGGACCGATAGATTGGCCGGTTCTGCACCGTCTAATTGCGAGGGACACTGGTAATAAGGAAAGCTAATCCACACGCAAAATCATTCCAGTGCACTAGAAGTGGCACATTTTTAATGACTGTGCGGTTTTTTAAAATATAGCCGTTCCAAGTTTTGCATTGGTCTGGTTCGCAAGATCAGTCCCGCGTCTAGCGTTCGTTGTCTTGGATGGCTGTGTGAGGTGCACCAAACTGGGATCTTCCCAGCCAACGCAAGTTAGCGAGGCAGGCGTTTCAAGAATGTAACCGCATCGTGCAGCCAGGGTCGTGGTTTGAGCGGGAAAAAGAGCAAATTTGTACGACCATTCGGCAAAGTCTCGATAAGCGCCCACTCTCTCTCTCGATGAGTAGTGGGCCTGCAGTCAGTAAGCTGGTATAGCTTTTCGGTCAGTCCTGCTGGCGTAGCTTGAAAGTTCGTCGGTAGGCGTCCAGTGGTTTTACATGTATCACCTTGTACCGGGAGGGCGTGCTTTAGCGATGCTACTCTTGACCTGCGTGTGCGTGAATAGTCCGTCTGTCCGATAGATATCTGGTTGATCCTGCCAGTAGTCATATGCATTGCGAACTGATGAGGCTCAGCCCTAGATCAGGAGATTTATTCGCAACTTAGACGAGCAATATCTTTTGTGGGCAGCATCTCGCTGGCCGCATGTGTGTGTGGTCTGTTCTGGCGGTCAGTCCGTCTATCCGAAGGATACTTGGTTGATCATATCAGTAGTCATACGCTTGTTTCTACGCTTGTCTCAAAGCTGAAAATTAAAGGAATTGACGGAAGGGCCGTTTGCACGAGGTTCTAGGCTACCATCTGTTTCTGAGAGCCAATATATACAGGGATATCTAGCCTGTGGCAGCCTAACGTCCACTGCACCTGCGTCCGTCTCCAGTCGTCCTGACATTTCTTGCCACTGGAATAAGATGGATGCAGGCGAGAGAGTGAGGCCGATGAAGTTGCGCAGCTCTTCCTCACTATAAACAAATTCATCGCGCAAGTCATTCTTCATCCTATTGTCTTCATCATTCCTGATGGACAAACTGGATGTAATGAACGGTCATAATCATTCTTGATGGACGAACATCCATTATCTTTTATGTTGCACGAAATTCACAGGGGTGAATACAAAATTTGGAACGGCAATATTTTCAAAAGCCCCACATTCATTAAAAATACCCCCTATAATACGTGTATGAACTACGCTTGTGTTCAAGGCAAGCGAACACCCCCAAAATATTCCTTTTGGAGATTGTGATACCTGGTGGGGAACAAATTCTCTGCACCAACCTCGCTCCCATAAACACTGTTCAGGGCTTAGCTGGTCTGAAAGTAAGTGCATACTAATGTAAGTTTTAAAATCACGTTCTCCCAGGTAAATTCGCAAATATCTATGGCAGGAGTCACCAAACTTTTTTCACAGTGGGCCGGATAACTGACATAATGTCGAGCGCGGGCCGCATAATCATTGTGTACTATACTTGCAAGCCAGAACGAAAGCTCTGGGAAAAAGACGAAATATTAAGTTTAGTATTCCATGTTAATCATGGGTGAGTGGCGTGCAATGCACAAAAAACAAAGAGAACCAACATATTTATTTACTAAAAAACGTTATCAAAGAAGGTGACATTAGCAAAAAGATAGTTACATGAGACCTAGTGTGCACACATCCGAATCTCACAAACTAAGCAGCAAAAAAGGTTGGTGAGATTCGTGAAACTGACGTTTGGCTTTCAAGATAGCAGCAATGACTGCAATGTTTGGTTTGGAATTGCTGCATCCAATCAAGAGAATTGCTTTCAAATGTTCATCAGTCAATCTCGTTCGATGTGTTGACCTCACATACTTCATATTAGTTCACTTACCTATCACTGTCAAACAAAGAAATCCTTGTTACATACCTATACAATGGATGACAGGCAAAAAGAAGTAAATATTTCTGGAGCGTCGGACCTGCGTTGAGTGCGGGAAAGATGCGGGTTTGTGTGTGTTGCCATGAAACCATGGTAACGTCAGAGTGTACGCGGAGCTACCACGAGCCGGGTAAGGACTTTGGATAGCGCGAAATAAGCAAACATTACAATAAACAAGGAAATCTAGATAGAACAGGGTTAGGATCGGCTGGCCTCTCCCAGGAGGGGTGAAAATTAGTAGCCTGCCGATGATCAGTAGACTACACAAGTCAACCCCAACCTTCACGTGGTGTAGACTGCGAAACCATGTCCGCGAGGTCATGGGCTAACGGGGCTATGGTTCGCCATATGGGATGGACTCCCTATGGTCAGATTTTTGTCCTAAACCTACGACTGGCCTAGCAAGCCGGCATGGTATCTTCATACTGCTCCATACTAAGACGTATAAACTCTTCATACCAACTCTATGTTACCAATGCCAAACCTGGGCAATGACCAAAAAAAAAAGAGAAAAGAAAACATCACAACGACAGAAATGAGATTCCTGAGAAGAATATTCAATGTATCAAGAAGATAAATGATCCTAAGATTGATTGATTTAGGAACCGACATCACAGCATTCGGGACAATCCCATAAGCGCTCCGTCACCATCCTCAGCAGCCAGCGAAGAGTTCCAACACTAATAGTTCCAGTAGCAATCTGATTATATGTCCGTCTCGCCTTTCCTCTGAGTGTCGAGCATCGGCCAGATCCTCTCGTCACACCTCGCTGCCTCATTCTTACCAGACTATGGTGATCCATTTGCTCCTCCGAGGTGTACACGTGCTCCCACAAGGCCGCAACCACGTCTGTCTTGTCATGCATCAATACTCCACCATGTTTTGCCGAGCCAGTCCGCCTGTTCATTCCCCAGCACACCCGCATGCCCCGGAGAAAAGATCCAGGTGATGCTTGCTATCCGTGACCTACGAAGCGAAGCAAGCCACTATGCACGAAGCTTGCCTGTCCTCGCCCTCCTCAGCATGCTTTCTGAGTCAGTTACAATCACAATGTGTGTATGTATCGTGTTCTCTATCCAGCGGAAAGCTGCATTGACCGCCTCCACCTCCATTCTTAAGCTAGATGTTGTGTCATCATACGCCAGGCTCTCCTGCACCAAACGTCGACCATTATCTTTTGCTAAGAATCCCCAGGCACGTCTCCTACCTCTCAACACCGAACCATCCGTGTAGATAATCACATCACCCGGGCGAGAATTATCCTGAATTAGTTGCTGAATTTCCACTTCCGTGGCCTCTGCTGGCCACTCCCTGCACTCCCGGCTCAATGTGATTATAACTCTGCACAAGTCTGATTGCACGGCTGGCACTCTGACCCACTCCTCTCCTCGCCTGATGTTCTCCAAGGGGCACACCTGTCTGATCGTATCCTCCGCCTGAGCCATCCATGATTTCCCTCTTATCAGTCTCTGACCCTTCACTACATCCAGCGCCTCATGCAACGGGTGATCTGTGTCTGCAGCTACTCTGAGGTATGCCTTGGCCTGCATCACCTTGTGCCTACCAGCAACGGTCGGCAGACCAAGGATGTAACTCATAAACACTACTGGGGTGTCTCTGGTGCATCCCATAATGTCCCGCATAGCTTCGTTCTGTATGCGCTCTAATTTCACCAGCTGACTCTTTGAGACAGTGAGCAGTCCTAGTCCATAATCAATCACTGAGAGGATCAAGTCATAACATCTGATGGGGAGATGCCTTGAAGAGATTAGAACAAGAATCGCCATGGCGAAAGTAGCCTTTAGCAAGATGAATAACATTGATTGAACCGACATCACACCATTCGGGACATTCCCATAATGATCCTAAGAAGTCAGGATTAAAGTGGGGGTTATAGCTGCGCTAGATTTTATTAGATGGCAGCTAGTCAAATGATTTGGCCATGCAATTAGGTTACCAACTAACAGTATACCGCAACAAGCAATGCTGTACAGACCATATGGAAGCAGAGGAAGATGCCGACCACATAAACGATGGACGCAGAGAATAACATAGTCCATGGGGATAACGTTACATGAGGTCCATGGCCGGGCACTCTCCCGCTGTTTATACTTCACCTCAACACCGCAAGGTACAAGAAAGGTACATGATGAGATGAGATCTAGATACAATAAATTAAAATTGAAAACGGTAAATTTAAGGTACGTAGCAGCCAGCAGGTCTCAGCGCGTGTGAAGATCTCCGAGTATTCTAAATATAATATTTAAATTTAAATTGTTTCACCTCCCCCGATGTGTCTCCACCTTGCCGTGGTGGGGGAGCTTGCGTGTCCCATTGACCCCCATCTGCTTGCCGATGGATGAAAACTGCATATCGGACAGCCTATGGGATAGGGACCAGACTAAGAGAGACACAACCTGCTGCTCTGCAGGTAGACTGAGGATAACAGTCAAAAGATTAAATCAGGTACACGAAGGCAGAAGACCTGTCAATACTCTAAGGCTCTCTGTCGAGGGTTTAGGCTGAACGCCTCTAAGCCACAAACCCGCGGATCTGAGAGCCAGGCCGATACACACCTACCGATAAATATAGGTGAGATACTCAGCACGCTATATGCCCAGTTCTGATACTTGTTTGAAGGCTCTCAGCTGGGAGTTATGACGGATTCCCGGATGAGAGGGCCTGGTCGTTTCTCGCTCACTGCTACACGGAGGTAAGGTGCTGAGCCGGCAGCACATGTAGCCTACCTCGTGAGCGAGAATAAAAATGCAGAAAGTGTCCCAGTCGAATGAAATGGCTACGAAAACTGTCTGTATCTAACACATAGAGTGTAGACAAAAGTGAAAAAAACGTCTCAATAACACGAAATGGAACGCACGGCTAGCGAATCCATAGCGTGGTCCGAAGTCAAAAGCAAAAGCTTACCGAGTGGATGTCGCCCGCAGTCTGACCGCTCCTAGTGTGTGCTTGAGCGACCAGTGGCAAGCGAGATGCCCAACACATGGAAGTGAGGAACTAAAGCAGCCATGAGCAGGACGTCGCAACTCCTTGGGTGAGCCCAGTCTCAGAGCAATATGTGCCGGCTCTGCAATTGTGGAAGCCCCCTTGGATAGCCTTGGATATGCCCATGGTCTGCCCCTGCCTTCCCTTGAGGGTTAAACGTGATGTCGATGATCGTTCTATCTTGACCAGCTGAGATGTGGGCGACATCACAACAATAAGTCGGCACTCTTCCGACAGACGGGTCTAAATAGTTCTGCAGTGAATAAGTTAGGGTTTAGGGTTAGGGTTAGTGTTAGTTATATAAAATTATTGACTGCAGAACTATTTAGACCCGTCTGTCGGAAGAGTGCCAATAAGTCTAACGTGCCTCGAAACCCGAGGAAGCTAACCTCATTTAAAAATGCCTGCTGAAGTCGGAAGTGCCGTCCTACGGGTGGCAAACTAAAAATTGGCACTACGCATTTACGTCCGAGTGAAATGTCTCGTCCGAATGTCTCCCGTGCTAGGAACAGCTCTGACTACCTAGTTTCCGAATGCCGCTCTTGTTCGGAACAGCTCTGACTAGGTAGTTTTCCGGATGTCTGTCGGGCCTGGAACAGCTCTGACGGGCGCAACGACAAGCACATGTCCGAAAACTCGCTGATTGGATACCGTCTGCAGACCTGTCTGGTTTGTTCGGGAACGGCCCGGGGCGAACGAAATGCCCAATATATTGAAGTGAGGAATTAAAGCAGCCATGAACAGGACGTGACGATTCCCTCGATGAGCCCAGCACCAGAGCGTTATGTGTCGGCTCTGCAATTATGGAAGCCACTCAGGATGGCGGAAAATGCTATGGACTGTCCCTGCCTTCATTTGAGGGAGGACCGTGCAGTCTTCGACTGTTCCAACTTGACCAGCTGGGAGGTGGTCAGTACCACAAAAGTGAGAGTCTCCCAGGAATGCTAACCTGGTCAAAAATGCACGCTAAAAGTCGGATGTGTTGGCCTAAGGGTTTCGACCCAAGGGTGCCTAACCAGACACACCGCAATCACATCTGAAAAAAACACTCCGGATGAACGCAAAGAAGAAGAAGAAATTGTATCACAACGTCTCGTGTTCCGTACGTTTTATCAAGCAAATTTTAGTACCATCTGCGGGGCTGATGAACTGACGTCACGAGTCGAATCCAGCCCGCGGACCGTAGTTTGGTGACCCCTGATCTGTGGAAACACTGCATGAACAATGGACATAACAGAAAAGTTATTTTACACAAGATGTTAATAGAGAAATTAGCAGTGGAAAGGAAAGGTCATCTATGAACATCACAGTAAATGTGGAGATACTAGAACAAATAACACGTTTCTCCTATCTTGGACATGTAATAACAGATTATGGGGAACAGAAATCAAAACGAGAATAGGAATTTGAATAACGAAGACACAAACAATAGATTGCACGATTTATTGCCTGGCATATTTCGCTGCATCTCGTCAGGTACAGACTGCAGAAATCACACAACTTACGTGAATTAACTAGAAAAATCCTTCAAGTTGAAATATACACATATTCGCACAGTAATGTCACTTATCTACCACGGTAATTTTAAGCTGACTAACATGTCTTTCTGTTTACACAATTCTGGCTTGCGTTGATAGATCATAATTGCTTCTGCAAATTTTAACAAGCGAGTATTTTGTGTGTTAAACAACACGCGAAATGCAGTGTCTCTGGCCACCACATGGCCACTTTCGACAATATGCCTCCCGATTGAAGGCGCCGGGAGCTTCCGGTGTGTCGGCCCCACGAGGCTAGCATCTCCTGTGTGTTGTATCTTGTTGACCCATTGAGGTATGTGTTCTGACACCCGTTTGTTAAGCTGTCTCTCTGTTCTACCAATGTAAACGGCCTGGCATCTACATGTGAATTGGTAAATACAATTGTTTGTGGCGTACAGAGGAACAGGCTCTTTGACTGCTGGTGTAGGAATCGGTACGGTTTTAAATCTAATGACTGGAGTTGCCGCACAGAATGTTCGGCCTACTGCTGTAGTAAGCCATAGAATAGAGAACATTCAGAGAATTCAGAGAATAGGAATGACCAAAAATGCTTTCAGCACCATGAAATCAGTATTAACATCTAGATAGATTACATACACATTGGCACCTTGCCGTCTTGACAGACGATAGTTTGTGCTTTAAAAAGGCATAATAACTTTTAACTATGGCGGTAGCGAGTGTGACTGATAAGGCCAATTTGCGCTGTAAATGTCCGTTCACAGTGGGTGCATGTGAACACGTGGTCATTTCCACCATCATGCACCATCTTACGTCTCAAACGCTTGGTGTGTGACTTTTCTGCAATAATTTTCTCCTTTGACTTTATTCCATTTCTGATATTTGCCCTCCATGCAACACGTTCAGCGGCGACTTGCTCCCAATGTGCATTATCAATGCCTGTATCAATCATGTCCCGCTTACACACATCTTTGTATCGTAGTAGAGGCCGACCCTGAGATCTCTTACCCATCTGTAATTCACCAAAAAAGATATCCTTTGGTATTCTACCATCATCCATCCGCCTAAGATGTCCTATCCATCTAAGTCTACGAAGACTGAGCATGGAATAAACTGTCACACAACCTGATCTTTCCAATACTTCAGTATTTGTGATTTTGTCTTGCCACTTAATACCAAGAATTCTTCGCAGACACCGCATATGAAAGCTGTTTAAATTGTTCTCTTGGTGTGAGTAAGTTGTCCAGGTTTCACTGCCATAGAGAAGAGTACTAAGGACACAGGCTTGATAGACAAGGACTTTTGTTTTGGCAGTAAGCTTCCTGTTCTCCCAGACTCTTTTTCTTAACCTGTTCATTGTTGTTGCTGCCTTACCAATCCGGATGTTGATTTCCTGATCTAGGGATAATTTGCTATTTACCACCGATCCTAGATATGTAAAATGGTCTACTATCTCTAGTTCGGCGTCGTCAATAAAGATTGATGGTACCCCATGTGCACCTTGTGACATAATCTGTGTCTTCTTTTTGCTAATTGTTAAACCAAATTCAGAACAAGCATTGGAGAATGCAGATAGTAGACATTGCAATTCTTCCTCAGAGTGGGTCGTAACTGCAGCATCATCTGCAAAAAGCAACTCTCTTATCAGTACCCTCCTAATTTTGGTCTTAGCCTTCAATCTCTGAGCATTGTAGAGGCCGCCATCTGAGCGTGAGTGAATGTATATACCACCATCCTGATCACGAAATGCATATTTCAGTAGAAGTGAAAAGTATATTCCAAAGAGGGTGGGAGCTAGTACACAACCTTGCTTAACTCCACTCTTGATTTCAAATTCTTCAGAAGTTGCACCATCAAACTTGATTATACCCTTCATGCCTGTGTGGAACGATTCCACAATGGACAGAAGAGTTGGTGGGCAGCCAATCTTCTTTAGTGCCTTGAACAAACCCTCACGACTGACCAAATCAAATGCCTTTGTGAGGTCGATGAAGGCAATAAACAGTGGTTGATTCTGTTCACGGCATTTTTCTTGCATTTGTCGCAATGAGAATATCATATCAGTGGTAGACCGGTTCTGTCGAAAGCCACACTGTGATTCGGGGTAGACTTGATCTCCTAGGACTTGAAGTCTGCGCAGAACAATTCTGGCAAATACTTTTCCAACAATACACAGAAGTGAGATACCCCTATAGTTGTTGCAGTCGCTCCGATCGCCCTTGTTCTTGTACAGTGTTATGATGCTTGAATCTTTGAAATCCTGTGGGACTTGTCCTTCACGCCAGCATAGCTCTATTAGCTGGTGGATCTGTATAGTGAGTGTGTCTTGCCCACTCCTGATAACCTCTATTGGAATCCCATCCTTACCTGGAGCCTTGCCAGATGCAAGTTCATTTATAGCACACTTAACTTCTGTTATGGTGGGAAGTGTGTCCAGGTGGTCAAGAGTTGGTAGAGCCTCTATGGCGTTGAGGGCATTATCCGCTAGTTTGGTCTCACTTGAGTAAAGCTCCAAATAGTGCTCTACCCATCTGTCCATCTGCTGTTTCTTATCAGTGATGACTTCTCCAGTCAAGGTTTTCAATGGTGCACTTCTTTTGATCACTGGACCACAGGCTTTCTTTATTCCTTCATACATGCTTCTTATGTCTCCCTTATCACTTGCGATTTGAATGGACTCACATAACTTGATCCAATAATCATTTGCACACTGCCTGGCAGCCTTTTGCACATCCTTCCTAGCTTGCCTTAGCTCACTCAGAGTGTTACGCGTTGGTCTTTCCTTGTTTCTTAAGAGAGCTTTCTTCTTCTTATCAATCAAGGGCTGCAGAGTCTCGCTGTTGGCCGCAAACCAGTCCTGCCTCTTATGATCCACAGTGCCGTAAACCTTTACGGCAGTTTTACAAAGAGTTTCCTTAAGTTTATTCCATTTATCATTTACTGTACAATTTTCTGGTGTATCAGTGAAAGCGTCTTCAAGTTGCTGTTGAAACTGAAAGCACTTTTCAGGATCATGAGTGTTAATAATATTAATCCTGGGGCTAGATTTGTGTTTAGCTGTGTAGATTCTCTTTGGTCTCAGTCTAACCCTTGCAACAACCAAAGAATGATCCGTATCACAGTTAGCACTGTGGTAACTACGAGTCAATGATATATGGTTCAGATGTTGTCTCCGTGTGATGATGAAGTCCAGCTGGTGCCAATGGCCGGATCTTGGATGTTTCCATGTGACCTTATGCATCTCTTTTGTTTTAAAAAAAGAGTTTGTAATACATAGGTCATTACTGGTGCAATGCTCCAGCAGCCTTTGCCCATTTTCATTCATGCGACCGATGTTGTATTTTCCAAGGCACACTGGCCATGAACTCGAGTCCTTGCCCACACGAGCATTGAAATCACCGAGCATATAAATGTAGTCGGATTTTGGAACTGCCTTGATCACAGAATCTAACTCCTCATAGAACAAATCCTTCACATCATCAGAGGAATCGAGTGTCGGTGCATATGCAGTAATAATGGTGGCAAACCCACAAGAGGTTGCCAAGCGTAGGGATAATAGTCTTTCATTTCCTCCTGCTGGAATTTCAATCATTCCCAGTAGCAAATTCTTCACTGCAAAGCCCACACCGTGTTGCCTTTTTTCTGCCTGCCCTTTACCCTTCCAGAAGAAGGTGTAGTTGTTTTCCCTGAGTGACCCTTCCTCAGCGAGGCGAGTCTCCTGCAGGCCAGCAATATCAATGTTAAGACGATTGAGTTCGGCATCAATCACAGCCGTTTTTCTCACATCGTCAATATTGGTCAAGTCAGTGGAAAATCCTGGACACATGGTTCTCACGTTCCAGGTTGCAAGCCGTAGCTTGAGGTTTCTATTTATATTTTTGTTTGTACCTGGTGCATTGGTTTTACAGCCTGCGATTCAGATTTTGTCCTAGCCCCAAGCACCCATTGAAGCAGGCAGGCTGTGGCGGATCAGCACCCAATTGGCTGGGGGCTTCCCAGCTTGAGGCGGGCGGTAGCTGATCAGTGACACCTATAGGTGTCTCCCACCGTCAGAGGCAACGCGTGGCGCCCCATGTCTACGCCAACTGACAAGGACTTATAACCCGTAACAGTTGCCTCTCGCTTTGATTCCGAGACCAGTTAAGACCAGGATGGAGTTATTGCCTCTCCATAGCACAAAGCCTGGGCTAAAATATAGAGATCAGGTGTTGCCCATGCAGCATGATCCCTCTCTCGGCCTGCCTAGTTCACTCCAGAGGAAAGGTAACACCCCTACATCTGGAACAAGACAAGCTGCAGAAGCTGCCGGATCAGCAAAGCAATGCTCTAACTGTCCGCCTGTCGGAGCTTCGATCCTAGACCAGTCGCCAACCAAGGCTTAGGGCCTGGTCTGCCCTGCCATGACAATTTTGTCTTTAGCTTGCATTTCCTCGCACCAGGGTAAGGCTTGTACCCTCCCAATTGCGCTCTTCCGCCCGAAGCCGTTGGCACAATGTGGGGTGTCGGGTTTGGTAAGCGCCGCCCAACGTTCGGCGCTAACAGAAACCAGGTAGTACCGTCTACTGTTATACGGTAGCTCAGTCATATCTGATTAAGACCTGACGCAATAGATAGATTAACAACGCATTAAACATGAGAATTGTCAAATGATAGGTATTTTCAACACTCCTATATGGCGCTGAATCCTGTATATTGAACGAGCAATTAGAAAGTCGAATAGAGGCCCTGGAGGTGTGGATGTACAGATGAATATGCCGTATTTCATTAAAACAAAAACAAATTCAGAGGTTCTTGAAAAACTGGGATTGAAAACATTTATATTCAAAGGCATTTATGCGCTGTTCAGCTTGTTTAGTAAGTGTCCATGTCTCACAGGCGTATATTGCAATAGGAAAGATGCATGCTCTTAACAATCTAATTTTTACAGGAGACTAGCCTTCATCAGTAAACAGTTACATGCTCAAATCACATCATATAATCACGGAGAAGACCCTCCGGTGACTACATTGTGGACGTGATTGCGTTGTGCCTGTTTACAGCAGAGCTGCGTTCTTGCGCCGTTAGGCCGACACATCCGACTTCTGCGGGCATTTGTTGACCGGGTTAACCTTCCCGGTTTTTTTAAGGACGTTTGACTCTCACTGTTGTGGTGTTATCTCCCATCCCAGCTGGCCCATATAGAAAAGGGAAGGCCCAATATACGGAAGTGAGGCTAAGCAGCCATGTGCAGGACGTGACGATTCCTTGGGTGAGCCCAGTACCAGAGCACTGTGTGTTGGCTCTGCAATTATGGAAGCCCCCTTGGATGGCGGGGAATGCCCATGGTCTGCCCCTGCCTTCCCTTGAGGGCTGACCAGGATGCCTTTGGCTTTCGGATGTGATTGCGTTGTGCTGTAAACAGGCACAACGCAATCACATCCGAAAAAAAAAACTCCGGATGAACGAAGAAGAAGAAGAAAAGCCAAAGGCATCCTGGTCAGCCCTCAAGGGAAGGCAGGGGCAGACCATGGGCATTCCCCGCCATCCAAGGGGGCTTCCATAATTGCAGAGCCAACACACAGTGCTCTGGTACTGGGCTCACCCAAGGAATCGTCACGTCCTGCACATGGCTGCTTAGCCTCACTTCCGTATATTGGGCCTTCCGTTCACCATAGGCTGTTCTTCCGGAAGCCAGAAGAATGCAGTCTGCAGATGACATCCACACACTGAGCTTTCGATTCGGACTTTCCACGTAATGGATTTGCTATCCAAGCAATATTCCATTTCGTTCCACTAGGACACTTTTCCCACCTTTTATGAAGCCCACACAGTGAGCTTTTGATTCGGACTTTCCACGTAATGGATTTGCTATCCAAGCAATATTCCATTTCATGCCTCTGGGAGGCTTGTGTAACCGACATGCCTGTGGTATGAAGTGTGGCAGTCTAAATACTTCTTCATGCACCTTTAAATGTCAACCTGAATGTAGTTAAAGTAAGCTGCAGTTAACTTGAGCTGGTTGATATGTCCATAGAGCTTGTCCTCAAATGAAGCAGGTGTGGGCCAAAATATCTTTCTCTGTTCTGCGTATATTGGGCACTCCTGCAACAAATGTTTAGCTGTCATTTTACCAGTTCCACAATTACATTCATCGGTATCTCCTATCTTTAGTTTATTGAACAAGTGGTATTTCAGCCTGTTATGTCCTGTGCGGAGTCTGAAGATTGCTACTTGTTCTCTTCGGTCGAGTTTGTAATATGCATCATCCTTCCGGTGGCCTGGATGTTCTGATTCCCATTTGGCTCTATAAGTGCTTTTTATAAACCTTTTGCCTCATTATAGGTTATGTCTATGTCAGGCTGTGGTAGTCGTCCACCCTCATTTGCTAGTCTGTCAGCCTCTTCATTTCCAGGTATACTGCAATGTGATGGGATCCACTGTATTACAACTTTTTTGGATTTCTGGCATAGACCATAGGTCAGCTAGTTATGTGCTGTTTTTGCTCTTCAATATTGAGGCAGCTGACTTTGCATCTGTGAAGATAGCTATTTGCTTCTCTTTATTTTCCTCCATCAGGAGCATTTCTGCTGCAGTTTTCAAAGCCTCTACCTCCGCTTTGAAGTTACTTGAAAATTTTCCAGTTGCCACTGACTGTGTTTTTTTTCATTCCATTTTTTTTTTAATTTAGGAGAATTCCTCCTCCTCCATTTTCTAATGAATTTTTGGCTGATCCATCTGTATATGTATGGGTCCAATTGCTGCTTGGGTATTTTCTTTTATGTAGTTTAGGGTTATTTTTCTTTCGGTTTCATTCTGAGTGTTCTTTTTCTCAATACCAGGAATGTTTTCTATCATCTCAGGCAGTTGCTGCTGTCTCCAAGCTGGGAACTTGTCTGCATTGTAAATGGGTTTGACGCCCTAATCTTTTGTTTTGCAGTTGCTACAAAATTGCTACGCTTCAGTCTTTCCTTTCCAAAACCATTAAACCTGCTTTACATAGGGTGGTCTGTCAATATTCTAAATTTTTCAGCTTGTTGTTATCTCTTCTATCCTGCATTGGTTGTAAACAAGTGATCTTTTCTAATTCATTACCAGGTGTTGTCTTCAGGCTTCCAGTTATGATTCGCATTCCTTGATATTGGACTCTATAACGTTGTCCAAATCCACGTGGATTACTGGCACAGCGTCATGGCGAGAACTCCATCGTGTATCACATTGTCTTTTGACAGTTCGAGAGGTAAATTATTTTAAGACCTCCCAACGGGAGGTAGATGCAGAAAAAAAAGTAAACAGCTTTTCCACAACTCCATAAAATGTAGCGACAACAGGTTTCCATCTCACTTGCAATGACACAGGCCAAATTGAGGCTGTGGTTCTCGTAATTCACAAACACAGCTTTTGGGTTAATGTCAAGAATTCTCTGTTGGACACCTGCCCTCACTCCAGCCATGACTGCAGCATTATCATATGCTTAGCCGCGACAGTCATTGATGGCAATGTTATCTTCTTCTAATTTTTTAAGAATTTCCGTTACCAAGCTTAATGCATCTTTCTTGTTGACTTGGAAATATCCCAGAAATACCTCCTTTATTTCTACCTTTTTATTGTCATCATCAATATGAACATAACGTTGAATTTCGGATACCTGATTTTCATGGGCAATGCCTGGAGTAGAATCCAATATTATGCTTAGATACTTGGCATCCTTAATTTCTGAAATAATTTTTTTTCCTTGACTTTTTCCACCAAGAATATCGATTATCTCGTTTTGACTTCTCTTGAACAAATATGTTACACTTTTTGGCTTATCTTTCCCTCTCTGCACGTGTTCCGCCAAGGTAACATCATATTTTGCCAACAGTCTGACAGTTGCTAAAAAAATTCCCTGTATTTTTGCTTATTGTCTCCTCTGGCTCCGATAAATATAAAATTCCTTCTCCTCGATGCCCACGAAGGGCCAGATTCTGTTTTGCCAAAAATGATATAACCTCGACAATCCGTTCAGTTATTGCTTTTCATTTCTTCTTCATAGCGGACGTTTGCTGTTGAAGTTCAGCATCTCCCTAATGTGAGCTCTACGAGAAGGGCTTTTCTCGTGATGAGGTATTCGAAGACTCAACTTTCTCCAAGTAGAGAAACCTTTTTCCTGGCTAAAGTTTGACATAGAAGACCGCTGTTCCTTTGAAAAAAAAAAAAAAAACATACAAAACAGTAGCATACGTCCCGGTATGGAGAGTATAACAACCACTTTCTCTTCACGATTTCTCCATTTGTGGAAACTTTGTTAAACCACTATTTTGGAAAAACTTCTTCCATCCTTCTCAACAAATGAAGTAAATAGCTAACTCTTATTTTGATATTTTTCTGGACCATGTTGTACTATTGCCATTTTCAACTTATCTGAAATCTTCTTCTTCTGCGTTCATCCGGATTTTTTTTTCTTCCGAATATGACTGCGTTGTGCCTGTTTACAGCAGAGCTGCTTTTTTCCGCCGTTAGGCCGACACATCCGACTTCTGCGGGCATTTGTTGACCGGGATAACCTTCCCCGGGGATATCTGAGATCGATTTCTTCAAATAGCCAAAATCGTTTTTTCTCCCAAAAATGTGCTAAAATCTTCTTTATCTTCCACTGGATGGATGGATGGATGGATGGATAGATAGATAGGTAGATCCCAGCCAGGAGCTGGGCGAAGCCGGGCCGGGTCAGCTAGTTTACAAATAAATGCTATAATGGGTGTTGAATGCAAACATGCAATCATTGGCATTGAAATTGCTATGAATATTCCATAACAATATTAAATGTTCATAGTTGGATGGCAACTGCCATGTCCCGCCATTGAAATACCACAATATACAGCATGCCCAGTGGCGTGCAGAGGTTCTTTGATGCCCGGGGCCAACCCCTTGATTGGATGCCCCTAAATTGTTCTTTACCTCATTCATTCCTCCTCCCCTCCGACTGCACTGTGCTGCCCCTTCTCCCCAACTGGATGCCCCCTCTCGGCTGGATGCCCGGGGCCGTCGCACCCCCCGCACCCCAATCTGCACGCCACTGAGCATGCCATCTGTATAATTTCAGTTTGATATTGGATTGCCAACTCTAATAGTTGAAAACTACATAATCATAAGTAAAAATTGATGCTAAAGTTTAACACACACACACACACAAAACATACTAGAACAATGCGCAAAGTCTAGTTAAAACGGAATTGACGGGTGTACTTACGTCTTATAAAGTCAGACTGTACTTCTGTCCTGGACACGGATTTGAGAAGACGAAAGATACAGACTCGTAGCTCGTGGAGGAAAACATAATATCCAGTAATCGGTTTCTGTTTTAGCGCGATCTTGAAATAATCGGGGAATTTATCATAACGAGTACTATATATATCCTTTAAATGGACACCAAAACAATAAAACGAAAATTAACGGGGGGAAAATTTCCGGTAAAATACGGCAAACATAACCGTAGCAACGTCTGTTCAGGGATATTGGGCCGTGTCGGACAGAGTTCTACTAGTTAAATTGAGTGGCAGACCTTTTAACATAAATGTTATACAAGTATATGCCCCAACAGGAGATCCAGTGAAGATAGTGTAGAGGAATTTTATAATGACATAGAATCTGCCTTAAAGAAATGTAAAAATTCAGAAATAAACATCATAATAGGGGACTTCAATGCAAAAGTAGGAAATCAAGGTGATAGATACACAATAGGAAACTATGGTTTAGGTGAGAGAAATGAAAGAGGATACAGACTAGTAGAGTGGGCAAAAGAACAGGAAATGATTGTAGGAAACACCTGGTTCAAGCAACACCCTAGAAGATTATGGACCTGGAGGAGTCCTGATAGCAGGATTAGAAACCAGATTGACTACATTCTCATTAGCAGAAGATTTAGAAACGCGCTAACAGTAGCAAAAACAGTTCCCAGTGCTGATTGTTATAGTGACCACAGATTACTCACAGGAACATTGAGGATAAAGTTGAAGAAAGTCAAGTATATAACAGGAAACACTAAATATGACTTGTGTACATTGAGTAATGACAAGGAAATACAAAACAAATTCAACATAGAAGTACAGAACAGATTTGAAATATTGTCTAATCTAGAGATCCTATTCCAGGATGTGGATGATCAATGGGAAATGTTAAAGAATTCAATCAATGTGGCTGCAGAAACAACTATTCCAAAATTAAAGAAGGTGGGTCGTAAGAAATGGATGACTGTGGAAATTTTACACTTAATGGAAACAAGAAGACTCAACAAAAATAATCCTGCCAAATATGAAGAAATTCACAGACAAGTCAGAATATTATGTAGGAAGGCAAAAGAATCATGGCTTGAGGAAAAGTGCTTAGAAATTGAAAAACAACACAACAGTCAAAATTCCAAATTAGTGCACAAAAGAATTCAGGAACTTACTAATAAAAGAACAAGAACATCAAAAGGCTGTCTAAAAACTAAAGATGGCAAAATCATAATAGAAAAAGATCAGATTCTACATGTATGGACAGATTATGTGAAAGACTTGTATAATGATAACAGAGAGGAACAGTATGCTATTAGATTTAATAATGAAGGACCAGCAATTTTAAAGATGGAGGTTCAAAATGTTCTTAAGCATATGAAAGCTGGCAAGGCCCCCGGTGCAGATAACATCACAACAGAAATGATTAAAGCTTTAGAAGAATTTGGAATAGAGCAAGTCACTAGACTGCTGAACCCATTATATGATACTGGAGATATACCTTCTGAATTATGTAATTATGTATTTATTGCAATCCCAAAGAAATCAGGAACCTTAGAATGTGATCAACATAGAACAATTAGTATAATGAGTTACATCACAAAGATTTTGTTACGAATTATCATGCAAAGAGTGAGGAAGAAAATACAACCTGAAATAGGGGAAGAACAATGTGGGTTTGTAGAAGGAAAGGGTATAGTAAATGCTGTGTATATGCTGCGAACAGTTATTGAACGTGCTTTAGAAGTAAACAAGGATATACATCTTTGCTTTATTGACTACACAAAGGCTTTTGATAGAGTTAGACATGTCAACATTGTGGATATGCTTGCAGATCTACAAATTGATGGGAAAGACATTAGACTTATAAAAAACATATATTGGAAATAACAAGCTGCCATAAGGATTGATAATGAAGTAGGACAATATCAACCTATTAAGAGAGGTGTTAGGCAGGGATGTGTAATGTCTCCAGATCTTTTTTCCCTATACAGTGAAAATATTTTCAGAAATGTAGAAGACCTAAATGGAATCAGCATTGGAGGACGAAACATAAATAACATTAGATATGCAGATGATACAGTATTGATTGCAGACAATGCACAGGATCTGCAACAATTAGTAGGTGCTGTTGTTGTACACAGTGAGCAGCTGGGGTTGGAATTAAATTGTAGGAAGACACAGGTTATGGTCGTCACTAGGAAGAACGAAGTACCACAATGTAATATACAAGTAAATGGGGATTTTCTTCAACAAGTGAATCGGTTCAATTATCTCGGAACAGTCATAACATCTGATGGCAGATGCCTTGAAGAGATTAGAACAAGAATCACCATTGCGAAAGTAGCCTTTAGCAAGATGAAAAACATTCTGACCAATAAAATGATGTCAATTGAAACGAGAAAAAGAGTGTTGAGGGGATACATAGAGCCTGTTCTTTTGTATGGATGTGAAACTTGGACAATGTGCAGTCAAGCTGAAAAATATCTGATGGCTGCAGAAATGTGGTTTCTGAGGAAAATGCAAAGAATACCATGGACAGATAGAAAAACCAATGACCAAGTACTACAAGAGATAAATGAAAATCGTAGATTGATTAGAGAAATTAGACGTAGACAGTCACAGTTTTTTGGACATGTTATGAGAAGAAATGGATTGGAGAACTTAGTGACAGCTGGCAAGATCGAAGGGAACAGACCAAGAGGAAGACCGAGAGGAAAATACCTGGATGGCTTGGCCACATGGCATGGACGAGACAGGAACACTGAGCTGATCCACGACTCTGGTGATCGAGTGAAATGGCGAATCATGACCGCCCACGCTTTCCGGCATGGCACATGATTGATTGAGAAATGAATGCCGTCATTCACGATCAATTATTTTGAAAACTGTCTGTTGCATCATCATGAAATTTTTCCTGCCATCTTATATTTACCCCCATCCAAGGAATATGTCTTTGATAGGTCCTTCTTTTTCTTCTTCTTCTTTGCGTTCATCCGGAGTGTTTTTTCAGATGTGATTGCGGTGTGTCACGTTAGGCACCCTTGGGTCGAACCCTTAGGCCAACACATCCGACTTTTAGCGTGCATTTTTTACCAGGTTAGCATTCCTGGGAGACTCTCACTTTTGTGGGACTGTCCACCTCCCAGCTGGTCAAGTTAGAACAGTCAAAGACTGCCCGTTGATCCCTCAAATGAAGGCAGGGACAGTCCATAGCATTTTCCGCCATCCTGGGTGGCTTCCATAATTACAGAGCCGACATATAACGCTCTGTTGCTGGTCTCACCGAGGGAATCGTCACGTCATGCTCATGGCAGCTTTAATTCCTCACTTCAATATATTGGGCATTTCGTTCGCCCCGGGCCGTTCCCGCACAAACCAGACAGGTCTTCAGACGGTATCCACTCAGCGAGTTTTCGGACATGTGCTTGTCCTTGTGCCCGTCAGAGCTGTTCCAGGCACGGCGGACATTCGGAAAACTACGTAGTCAGAGCTGTTCCGAACAAGAGCGGCATTTGGAAACTAGGTAGTCAGAGCTGTTCCTGGCACGAGAGACATTCGGACGAGACATTTCACTCGGACGTAAATGCGTAGTGCCAATTTTTAGTTTGTCACCCGTAGGACGGCACTTCCGACTTCAGCGGGCATTTTTTAATGAGGTTAGCCTTCCTCGGGTTTTGAGGCACGTTAGACTTATTGTTGTGATGTCGCCCACATCTTAGCTGGTCAAGATAGAACGATCATCAACATCACGGTCAACCCTCAAGGGAAGGCAGGGGCAGACCATGGGCGTTCCCTGCTATCCAAGGAGGCTTCCATAATTGCAGAGCCGACACATATTGCTCTGAGACTGTGCTCACCCAAGGAGTTGCCACGTCCTGCGCATGGCTGCTTTAGTTCCTCACTTCCATGTGTTGGGCATCTCGCTTGCCACTGGTCGCTCAAGCACACACCAGGAACGGTCAGAATGCAGGCGACATACACTCGGTAAGCGTTTGCTTTTGACTTCGGACCACGCAATGGATTCGCTAGCCGTGCGTTCCATTTCGTGTTATTGAGACGTTTTTTCACTTTTGTCTACACTCTGTGAGTTAGGTATGCATGTCATTCGACTGGGGCACTTTCTGCATTTTAGTACTCGCTTACGAGGTAGGCTATATGTGCTGCCGGCTCAGCACCTTACCTCCGTGCAGCAGTGAACGATAAACGGCCAGGCCCTCTCATCCGGGAATCCCTCATATCCCCCAGCTGAGAGCCTTCGAACATGTATCAGAACTGGGCATGTAGCGTGCTCAGTATCTCACCTCTATTTTTCGGTGGGTTGGTATCGGCCCGGCTCTCACATCCGAGGGTTTGTGGCTTAGAGGCGTTCAGCCTAAAACCTCGACAGAGAGCCTTAGAGTATTGTCCGGACCAAGGATTTCTGCCTTCGTGCGCCTGAATTAAACTTTTGACTGCTATCCTCAGTCTACCTGCAGAACAGCAGGTTGTGTCTCTCTTAGTCTGGCCCCTATCCCATAAGCTTCCGATATGTAGTTTGCATCGATCTGTAAGAAGACGGGGGTCAATGGGACACGCAAGCTCCCCCACCACGGCAAGGTGGAGACACATCGGGGGAGTGATAGGTCCAAAAGCAGCTTAAATCATGAAAAGCGGCAACATTTCTTTGATGTATTGATGAAAAACGTGATTTCCCGCTAACAAACTTGTTTTACAGTAATGCCAATGCTCCCGCCAGTTCGGATGACAAACACAAGGTGTATTCAGATTCGTATGGGAGTGGGTGCATTGTCTGCTCTACTGAGACGGAACATGATTACATGTTTTGCACGACGAATATAGCTGTGAATGTCTCTGTAGTGGGCTTCCTTCTTAACGGTCAATATGTTGGTCCCCTTTTCATTGAAGTTTATAGAATGATTCGTATGTTCGTGTGTTGTCCCCTCATTTGACAACGTGTTTCTTCTCACGTTTCTTGTTATGCCACAATATGTCAGTTCCCACCGCAATATTACTCTTCGGTTGGTTTTCGAGCGTCAAGAGCTTTTTGGTTTTTCAATGTCAGTTGTTTGTCACCGTTGAGGGCTCACGGAATTGAAAATTCATCAATGTGGAATACAAACTGTTGCCATTAACAAGTTGTATTGTTTATGCCGATGCTGTAATGTTTAGGGCCTGCAATTCTTCTGAATATTTGTAGCACATATCCCAGTTGGTGTGCACGTGGGCTGTGATCTGCTCAGACCTTAATCTGTGTCGGACGATTCCAGTAGGTTGACTGCTCTCGGTTGCATAAAATTCAATCCATCCTTTCTCCAATAATCCTCTTCCTCTTTCAACACAAGGTCCTCACATTTTTCTAGTAACTTTTATCAATATTTAATAACGCGGACTGGATTAGTATCTTGACATCAGACAGTTTGAATATAGTATTGTCAGCTGCCACCTGTTCTTTAATTTTAGCCCACACAAGTTCTATAGGGTTAAAATGTGAATGGTATGGCGGAAGTCTCAAGCACCCATGACGATGCTCTTCTATCAAATTGTCGATTTGATATTTCTTGCTTTTTGGCGTCTGTTTTACTAGGGACAACAATTCTAGCTAGAAATACGTTTCTGGAAATGGTATGTTTTCCTTTCGGAGTGATATCTTTATTGCTCCCTTTGTGCTCGATGCTGTAGGTATTTTGTCTTCTTGGGCAACAACATTGATATCATGCATTGTCCATAATTGGACACCACGGTCTATCTAGGGATGGAAGCACAGTATTCTCGAGCCAATCTCTAAATACGTTACCATTCATCTTATTATGATAATCCCTGTTGTCTGTATGCTTTGATACGAACACGAGCCCAGCATTCTGTTGTAAGCCATTATGCGTATTACCATCATGGGCCATAACCAAAAACTGTCCTATACTACTGGGCACATATCGCTTTATCTGTCCATCCACTGATTGCCATTCCTTATCACTTGTGTGGTACGCATTGATCCACATTTCATCCAAACACACTATGCCATAATTTTCTTTGCGCATTTCCCTTATTTCGCGTAGGTATCTGCTTCTCATGGCTCCTAAATGCTGTTGCTCGCAAAGAATATTTCTACCGCCCTTGTACTTTCAAAAAGTGAAGATAATATCCTTATAATTTTCCACAAAGTTGTTTTGGATAGCTATATGTTATTGTTCTTTCTCAACCAAACCCTAAGTTTTCTTACAGTCACTGTTTCTTTCGCATCTAGCATTTTTATAATGCTGGATAATCCTGGATATAAAATCCAAAATTTTTATAATTTTAGGAGTCTCCGTGGCGAAGTGGTAAAGCCTTTTGACTTGGGTTCCAGAAGTCGTGGGTTCGATTCCGGGCCGCATCCTTCGGTTCACGAGTTAAATTTTTCGGAGACTTCTGTGGGTCGTCGCTAGAGCTGCGGAGTTCGTGCTTTGTGCGATGCTTTCCGCGTTGCGGAAAGAGACCGAGCCATATGGGATAGAACTCGGTGCAATGAAGTCGACCCTATTAAAGCATTTTTATAATAGCTCGCCTTATGACATCTTTGTCAAAGCTGTCTACAATAATCTTTCTACCTAACGTTTGGTTATTGCATGGTGGTTTAATTCCAGATTCTTGCACCCATCGACGAAATAACGGTTTACTCAAACCCAATGCATGCACTGTTCTTTTTTCGGAATTTGTAATAGTATAAAACAGTTTCCTGCGATCAGCTTCTTGACAAAAATATGTGTACAACTTAATAGCAATCCTTTGAAGTGTATACACAATTTAGCATTCAATCCCATTGAAAAATATTCACACATTTCAATGTTAGCGATAAGTGGTAAGATTTTTAAAAAAAAACATATTAATCAGGTTTCATGAAATAACCCACATTTTGAGACACCTCTGAACAATCCTAGTTTAAACAACGCGGGGAGTTGGCATAAGGCCAATCCCGTGAAAATATTCAACATTGAGCGCTGATTGTCTGGCTACACTGTAATACATTGAAAATTATGAATTTCATCTCAGACTCGTGAATTATATACCGCATATAAACAAACTTTGAAATCTGCTGTAAAATCTCCAGAACAAAAAATATTTTGTTGGGTGGACATAATGATAAGGTTATATACTAAATCTCATAATTTTCCCTCAGTTGGTTACTGAGATATGGATGTTTATTTTGCGGCAAACAAATGTGAATGCACTATACCACCACCACCACCACCACCACCACCACCACCACCACCACCACCACCACCACCACCACCACCCACACCACCACCACCCACACCACCACCACCACCCACACCACCATTACTACTACTACTACTACTACTACTACTACTACTACTACTACTACTGCTGCTGCTGCTGCAGCTGCTCCTACTACTACTACTACTACTACTACTACTACTACTACTACTACTACTACTACTACTACTACTACTACTACTACTACTACTACTACTACTCTATCACTACTGTTGCTACTACTACTACTACTACTACTACTACTAATACTACTACTCTATCACTACTGTTGCTACTACTACTACTACTACTACTACTACTACTACTACTACTACTACTACTACTACTACTATGATTACTACTGCTGCTGCTGCTGCTGCTGCTGCTACTACTACTACTACTACTGCTGCTGCTGCTACTACTACTACTACTGCTATTGCTACTACCACTACTACCACTACCACCCCAATTCTACTACTATTACTATTACTACTACTCTTATTATTACTGTTACTATATTTTCATTTGTATTTTCCAAAAGATTACATCTCCCTATCTTTTTCTAACTATCTTGGTGTTTTAATAATTTAAAGAATTGGCGGTACAAACCCATTCCCCTCCTTCCCTCTCCCCATGTAGTTTTACTACTTGGTTTCGATTGAGAGAATACCACTTAGAATACACTTATTCACACTGTACATATTTATTGTTAATAAGTTCACCAAAAGCAAGTATAAACCAAAACTAGAGATATGTTTAGACTAGCATATCATTTATCTACATACTTATAACAACCATCATAGTGGCAAATGAATCAGTACATTTTCTGTCTTTGTCACCGGGCATAGGGCATTATTACCAGTCAGGGGGAAAAGTGCATTAAGCTACCCAGCACAACGGGAGGATGCACCTCATCAGGAAGTGGAAAGTAGGTATGATCATGACCAAGGCGAAAGTTCGTTTAACCTTCACCCAATTATATCTATAAGCTCGAGATGAAATTACAACCCAATGAGGTTAACTTCAAACAAAGCCTTTGATCTCTCTCTCTCTCTCTCTCTCTCTCTCTCTCTCTCTCTCTCTCTCTCTCTCTCTCTCTCTCTCTCGCGCTCTCTCTCTCTCCTCTCCCTTATATCTCTCTTTCTCTGTCATTAACGCCACATATACCCAATTTTTTCAATTTTTCAAAGTTTTCAATTTATTTTGTAAAAAGGACGCGTTACAATGTTTATTTTATGATCCGTGAGCTATACTGTTAAACTTGTTTAAATCCGAATATTTCTAGTTTTCTTTATGTTACATTTTAAGAAACAAGCTTTATTAGGTTATTGCACTATGCCATGAATGTAAAATATTATCATACGTATATATGAATGTAATCTGTTGTACTCGCAAATGTAAAGGAAAACACACAAAGTGCCTTGTAAATACACACTTTTCTATGGAATAAAAGTTAAAAAATACAGTTTGGAACAACATGATGGCTGCGGTATAAAGTGTGGCGAAAGTCGCTTCTCTGCCTTTTGGCTAAGATCAAAGTCTCATTTCTGCACCGGATCTTGTCAGGGCCACCAGCAGAGGAGGCCACGAAACTCAGGGACGTGAAACCTGATGTGGCGGCTCTGGCACCTGGTGATCCGCGAATCCTTATGCTAACACGGGACTGGTGTCGTAAATCGCTACACACTGAGGGAAACACTTTTTAGGGGATCTGAGCATTTATGGACTAATAGATATGCAATGAGGGTGATCTGCTCACTAACTAAATAGACTGACTGACTGAATGACGTTATGAGGATATTATTAACAAGCTTAAGCTGACCATTGCATTCTTTTAATATATTCTTGCTGACATTTGAAGGATCTACTGAAGATTATCCAGGATCGATACAGCCCATAAACTGCACAGAATGGTATAGAACTATTGTTATAAGCATATTAGGATTCGACCAGCAACTGGATTCTATTATCTCAGGGGAGGTAATAATATTATATTAATAATAGTACATGAAAGGGACGTAATAAATATGATAACTAAAATTCATTAATATTTTCCTCCTGATATAATATATTTAAATTATATTGTCAATTTTTATAAATTAAATGTGCAAGATGTATATTGTTATAGTTCTAAGCCAAATGATACTTAAACGAAAAAACAATAAAAGGCGAAATAGTTTACTTAAGCTAAAATAAATTTTGAAAACCAAATAAATATCCCGATCTTATTGCTGGGTGGCAATCCATATGGTTAAATCATATGTCATTTAGTAGGATAATTCTGATCTGTTGGGCCTCTGGCCCACAGTTTGGAATCACGTGATGACTGCGGTGTATGATTCATGTGAGTTAAACCCGCGAGGAGATGGACCTTGAACCGCCCATCTGCCTAGTCTGACCTACTAAGTGATCTTTACACAATTATCTAACGGAATATGACTGTTTCAGTAATAATTAAAGGCCACATTGTTATCCCCTGGTCGTGAAATTCCCAAATGAAAATGAGATGGACTTCTCGAAACTAATAATCCGACAACAAAGAAGTACTTTGGCCTATACGGCCCAAGTTGAAAACAAATTATATGGGCGTGAAAGGAAATGAAAGAAGTATGCCAGCTTTCGGGACTGACAGGAGAAGTAGGGGAGGGGAAATGGGGACCAGCAATGGACCAGGCTGATATCCTAAAAACTCTCAGGGAGGCAATACGAGGAAATGACTTAAGGGATGGATGTGATTCTACAATTTTGACCAGACTTTCATTGGGCCCACTTAACGGATTAGAAGCAACCCTGTTATTGGCCTGTTTCTCCTCAAGGCCAGTGTTTTTGCTTCGTAACCTGGTCACTATAAATAGCGGTTACGAAGCCAGAAGCCACACAAAGACACAAATCTGTGTCAGCCGTTACAAGTTACCTTTGTGGCTTTGTGAGTTGTGAGGGCATGAGCTCATTGGTTCATTACCACAGACATGGAATAATCATTTCTTTCTGCTAGTTCATCTAACCCTTCCTCCCCCCTCCCCCCGCCGCCAACACCCACCACCACACAGCCTCTCTTCCCCCCTCCCACCATCACCACCATACACATATACAGAAATATTCGGCAAAGAATAGTGGCTATGCAAATGTGCATAACCTCACCCAGTCTTTGTGTATAAGGTCTTCCAATATTTGTATCTTATATATCCTCTCTCTCTCTCTCTCTCTCTCTCTCTCTCTCTCTCTCTCTCTCTCTCTCTCTCTCTCTTCTCTCTCTCTCTTCTCTCTCTCTTATCCTCTCTCTCTCTCTCTCTCTCTCTCTCTCTCTCTCTCTCTCTCTCTCTCTCTCTCTCTCTCGCTCGCTCGCAAAAGACACACATACCTGTTTTAATCTAGCTGTTAAAATGGGGCGCTATTTGCCACTTTTACGTATGGTCATCGAGAGATACTGTTAACTTTCTTTAAATTGGAACAATTCTAGATTTAGAGAAAATGTTTCATCTTCCGTTACATTAACTTCAGTGCAACATTAAGTCTATATACTTCTAGGTGTAAATGAGACTTTATGCAGTATGACAGAATTTCGATTGAATGTGTGTGTGTTTTTTTAATGGATGCGCACACTCATCACACACACACACACACAAACACACACACACACACACACGCGCGCGCGCGCGCAAAACAAATTGGTGAGAATGCAATAACTAGTGGCCAATGCCACTTTAGACATGCAAAGCCCGTAAATAAACGTCAAATCATTAAGCATACAGGACACATGTGAATTTACGTTCAATACTGAATGCTATACCTTCAGCACTCAATAAATATTTGCAAGAGAGAGAGAGAATTAGACAGACAGACAGACAGACAGACAGACAGACAGACAGACAGACAGACAGACAGACAGACAGACAGACAGGCAGGCAGGCAGGCAGGCAGGCAGGCAGGCAGGCAGGCAGATAGATAGATAGATAGATAGATAGATAGATAGATAGATAGATAGATAGATAGATAGATAGATAGATAGATAGATAGATAGATAGATAGATAGATAGATAGATAGATAGATAGATAGAACGAAAATCTTTATTTTCAAAGGGTTAAGAATTGGGCACGCAGGCCCGTCTGACATTTTGCCCTTCTTCTCTATTTCCTCTCATACATTCTTTCATTCTTCTTCTTCTTCTTCTTCTTCTTCTTCGTTCATCCGGAGTTTTTTTTTTCGGATGTGATTGCGTTGTGCCTGTTTACAGCAGAGCTGCGTTCTTGCGCCGTTAGGCCGACACATCCGACTTCTGCGGGCATTTGTTGACCGGGTTAACCTTCCCGGCATTCTTTCATTCAACATCTCTTATGAAGCAATTCTTTGACTATGTGGCATGATGTCTTCAGACGTTCGCATCCCCAGTCCATTTACATTTCTCAATACTCAGTAGTTAACCACGTAAGCCGTCGTGATACCCTAACTAAAAATAGAATCGCAGATTCTAGATCGAGAGAGGGTAGATGAATGGTGGGGTCTCAATTTGATTGGGTAATCCTTGGGCTGGTAACGCTCCTTAATACATAATTAGCCCGCCAGTCGAAGCTTTGATTCCATCCCGTAAGGACATGTTCAAGATGCAGTGGTAAAATTTGCCCAAAAGCATTCTTTAGGATGTGTTCATCTGCACTCCAGGTACCTAAATCATTTAATATGTTATGTGTAAACCTGATGAAGTGAGAGAGAGAGACGAATGGCCGAGTATTTTCTTGAGAAAATGTAAAAAGAAGACAGGACTTCGGTACAGTGACTCTAAAACTGCCGCTCAAAACCTGTCATGTCTACCGCAGTGAAACATTCTTACCATGTCTATTGTCTGTCTGATTTGATGATTTGCATATGCTTATGACTGTAAACCACGCTCAATGCATATGGCAAAACCTTTGTGCGCTCTGAACATTCATTGAGTGCCTATCATGACCATTCTTAACCAAACTGTACATCGCTCTTGAGAGTTACCTTTGGCAGCTTTGTTTCAGAATGTGTGATGCTATATACTGCCTGTAATTTCTCCCTTATAATGGCTGAGAATGTTTGAGTGAATGAGATGATAATTATATAATTAACTTCTCATATTTGTAAAAGTAAAGACACTTATTAAATCCATGTTTGCAGGACTGCATTGCACTGTGGAAATTAACCCACAGTGTCTGTCAGATGAATACATGGGAAGGCTCATGCTATTTGTCAGGGAAAATTCATGTTTTCTTTCATTATGTGTATTCCACATGTGAAGGCAATTCTAGTGCATGATTTCTGCCATACAATGCCTACTTCTTGGTGCTTAATCACACTATCTGTTCTCATGGTACACCGGTCCCTGTGATCTACTCATTGTGAGAATTTACAAGATAATTGTGTGAAGCTGCCTCTGATTAGGAGTATGTGCCTATGACTTCACGGTTTTGGGAATGAACCTGGAGAAAGGATATCACCCCAAACCCCCAAATAAAATTGCACTTCATCATCAGTGAGAGGCGGGTGTTCGAATATCACACTCTCCTTTCCCCTCCCATTCCTCTCTGAATCTGTGATAGTACTGTATAACTGTGACAATGGTTCAATAGATGTAAAACACATGTTGTGCCTTTGTTTATTAACAGAGAATGAGAGAGATGGAGGAGGCCCTTTTCAATTACCAGGACAATCAAGGGAAGTCCTGAGCTCTAGTCTTCAACTCCAGCTGAAAAGTCAGACTCCAAAAAGACCAAAATGAACAACAGGTTGCAAAGATTCAGCCTGAATCCACTAATTCTGGCCTATACAGATGGCACTGAAGAAAAGTCTTTCTTAAAAGCCTAAGACAGGGATACTCTCCAATTTTGTAAAAGCTCCAGGCTATATCTTCAAGATAAATTCAAGAAGAAACCTTAAGAGGAGAGATCACCTGGTTTTCAGCATGTCACTACTGGCTAAGAGTGGACATTAAAGGTGCACTTGGAGCTGACCTATCACAGCTTAATATTAATAATGGCTGAAAGCTAAAGGAGCAGAAGTTAATACATAGAGCAAATTCCCAAAAATGGATTAGTGATAAGTCGGTGTGGTGATTCATTTACATCAGAACCTGTTTGTGGGAGATAGACTGGCAGAGAAGAATGATGGGACATAATAGTTTTTAGATCTTCCTCTGCTGGAAAAGTAAAACTAATCCCAAATTATCAACTTTGTGAACAGTCTACTCACACTTCGGAAGGACATGTTGTCACTTGCTTCGGACTAGTCAAAGTAGGGAATAGCCTAAACTGGAAAAACATTATGGGGAAAGCTGAAACCTGAGACATTCCCAACACCTTCATTGGTGCTAAAAGACGGTACACGGATCAGTATAGCAGTGTCTCCCTATACTTGTGCCCGGCTATAGGTTTATCATGTGTTTTCCTCATTTGACAGTTGGAAATGTGATAGCATGATTAAAGGTTGTGGTGTAGGATAACCTATGGTGTAGATATGCGCAGGAGGAGAGTTTATTTAGATTGATGTTTCAGTGGGGATATTGAGTGATGTGTTTGGGTTTTCATAGATAATGTCACTATAATTTGCATATAAACATATTTGAGATGTAAATTGTTGGCAGAATATGAAGCCTGAGTCTTCACTTGACCTCATCAGACATTAATAAATGATTAGTAGTAAGAAAACAGTTTTTGAGATACATGTCTCTGTGATTGTCTTGTACATTGTTGAGAAAGAAATGTCCAACTGGTGTCAAGCATCTTCATGGTGACTGGTACTCTACTGTTGCTGTTGGTTACAGAGATTGTGAAAGTCTGTGTGGTTGTTGTCAAGTATCTTCCATGATGTATGACTTGTCTAACCTGTTGGTGTGATCATTCTTTGTGAATGTTTGTCCAACTGTTGTCAAGATCTTCTCATGTTGTCTTGTTCAACCAGTGTAAAATACAGTTGTTGTTTATGTTCACTACAATGGTACAATTGTCAATGTGATCATTTGTCCAAGTGTCTTGTGTCACTTGAATTAAGTAATGAGATCAAAAATGAGGTTGGCGATCAGAGCACAGTCAGCTGGAAGATGAGAGAACTGCTTTCATTGGTTACTGTGGCTAACTGCCAAGATCTATATATATATATATATATATATATATATATATATATATATATATATATATATATATATATATATGACCTAGAAGAGAAATCATCTATAAATAATTCTGTGTAGAACTTAACTTAAGTCTAATTTCTCACAGTGGGGGGTACTCGATGAGCCAAAATTCTGAATGGTTTCTCTACAAGGGTTATGCGAGAATAAATATCAATACCTCTAGACAACACTTGCTGTTACTAACCTGTATCTTTTATAGAGAGATATACTTTATAGAACTTCACTCATTGGAACTTCTGTAATTCTCTATAAACCCACAAAAAACCTCACATGTTGGGGGCTCGTCCGGGATTGAACCCAGGGAACACCCCTAAAGGAGATCACATGTTGGGGCCTCATATCCGCGATTGAACCCTGGGAACACCCCTAAAGGTGATCACATGTTGTGGACCCGTGTCCGCGACTGGACCCTGGGAATAACCTGCTAAAGGGGATCACATATTGTGGACTAATATAGGCAATTAGAACCCTGGGAACACTCCTCAAGGTAATCACATATTGAGTGCTCTATGCACTAATTGAACCCTGGGAATACCTTTTATGGGATTCACATAACGAGGTCTGGCGACTCGGGATGTAAACAATGGGTATACCTTGTCTGGGACTCCTGTGGGGGGATATCTATGTTTGTATTAGAATCAGGGAGTAACCTCTCGCAAAATTAAACCTATTGCTTAGAGTTTTATGATGTGGTTAATGGATCTCGTCACATAAATGTGGACAAAAGGTCCAGATGTTTAAACCCACAAGTAAATCTCGGGTGGTGGTTGTTTCATCAATGGTGGTAATATTGCATGTATCACTGTTCACAAATGTCACATTGTACAATGTAGTTGAACAAACATGTTAATTATCTTATGGGTCAACATGTTTGATATACCCATGATAATGTTGTGTTTCAAGATGGGCTGATGTAATGGACTGTCAATAATGTTGTGTAATTTTGTGCATACTGTGTTCACTATGAGTATCAAAGGTACCTGAGAACCAGAAGACACAAATTATTTTTAAATAACATAGACAGCTAATTTCAGGATAAATTTGATTTTTCTTGAGATAAATTAAGACACTTTATCCAGGGAATTAATAGGGGGCCTACTCCATTTTCTAACTTATTGGCTAGCATGGGAGAAAGGGGAATTAGTGTATTTACATTTTAATATCACTGCATCACATCATATAATGGGTACTTAATTCCTCAGTCCCCTAACATGTTGGCAACACTGAGAGCAGAGAGTGTGAACCCTGATGGAAAAATTGGGCAACCATTAAGACACCTCACTAACCATCTCTCTCAGTATAGTCAGTATTCGTACCGGCTAATGTCCAGTGTCAATTCAACGTTGGGTTTGTTCTTCAGTGTGTAATCTTGTCGGTAGCCCTGATCAAGCTGCTGAGAAAGTAAGCACGATTGAATCTCCAGGAGAAACATCCTTATCAACTCGGTCACTTGCCATTCCTGATTTAATGGTATTATTAAGCGTACTTGATACGTAATGGACGAGATGAAGGGAAGATTCTACCTGATGTCATGGTCAGTCACTCATGACCCGACCACAGTCTGGTGTCTATAAGACATTAGTCTATTGTTCGATGGTGTGATCTCTGGTGTACTAGGATCCAAGTCACTAGGAGTGAACTCATTGAATCTCCAGGAAGGCCATCAAAATAACTGGACCCCTAGCCATTCATATGGAAGTGGAGAGCGTACACAAAGTTATGTGCCCAGGGAACGATGGATAACCAACCTGATGTCATTGGCGTATCATACGACTAGGAGCATAACGTGGACAACCTGAAAAATTTCATGAAGAGATAAAACAGGATCCGTCTCCGACGTCTGCCGTCAATTTATCCTCAATTGAGAAAGCATTTCTGCCTGAAATGGTGGAGATTAAAGGAAGGACAAAGTTGGAAAAACTGATGTCTTTCTCCTTTTTCATTCTCAATGGGAAGATATTTCTGCCTGGAAAAATGGTAAGAATGTAGCTCGGTTCTAGACAAGAGCAAAGTCTGTGATGGAATGGACTAATAAGGATTACTGTTCTTAAACAGTTAACTCTTATATGGTAGAGCTCACTGCAACTCCAGCAGTGACACTCTATACACAATGTCTGCGAAAGTGGACTAACGAAAGATCACTGTTCTTAAACAGCTGATTCCTTTCAAGATAAAGATCCCTGCAATTCAGCAGTCGACTCTTTATATAATAAGAACCATGCATTCCGCAGTGGAATCTTATATTATTACTGATCTGCGAGATGTCTTCACAAGACCTGGCCAGTCCTATCCTCAAAGTCAGTAAAATTGCTTCCAAAATTCCAGTCAATATTGGGATCTATGAAGCTATACCCACATAATCACACCCCTTCAAAGGTAGCTGTGATAATGACGGACTTCTCTATGGCTGAGAAGAAACGCCTTATTCGCCAAAAGTAAACGTTTTGCTCATGTGGGAGAGAAAGAACGGATACTTTCCCAGCCACTCAAAAGCACTTAGCTAGAGCATGGCTGAAGAAAACAAGTTGGAAATTCGACCTGGGATTCTAGCTTAGTGGATGTTAGTATAACTACATCTACAAAATCAGTTGCTACGTTGGAAACAGCTTACACAAGATGGACGCTGAGTGGCCAATCCACGGACAAGTCTGAAATGAGATTGTTCACTATTGTAACTATCTAGCAACTAAGGAGAGAAAATGCTGTCACTTCTCACAACAAAACAAAATAGAGGCATAACGGAATGAGGAAATCTCAACCAATAAGTGCACCTCTAAATCTATGGTAAGACTACAGAAATAAGTCAAGGAAATATAATGGGAAATTGCTACTATCTGCAAACACAAGAGGCTTATTGGAAAGGTAGACCCTGTGTCCAACGCTAACCAAATCTGCACTTAGTAGATTTTTGTCTTAAGTTCTGCAGCGGCTGCTATACAGTTCACCCGGAAGTGATTGTTTTTGCTCCGATGATGATCAAAAATTTTAACCCAGTTCCAAATGCCAAGATTACTGTTGGAGAAAGTGTTCAGTTAAATACACTCTCACAGGATTATCATTCTCCAGAGGCGAAGGGAAGAATGAAGTTCTGATAAAGACAAATGAGTGAGAGACATATGGAATTATACCACTCTCATCAGACATATAGAAGTTGACTTAATTGCAAAGCCATTACTTCTCATAATGAATCTCAATGGTACTCATGCTTTGAAAGTGTGTGACTCTGAGAGATCATTCATCATAGACAGGAAAAATAGCATGGAGATTGACTGTGGAGCATTGTCAGAAATGAGTTGGAGAGCAGTTCACTGATAAGTGTGGTCATAACTCTTCATACTTCCAGTGACTAAATGGAACTTCATGCAGGACTAACTTCATGGTCTTTGCAGATGCCACCAAATTCATGACTGATGGATGAATATTGGAGCAGATTTTTCAGGGAAAGAATCAATTGGTTCCATATGCACAGCTCTTGTTGGAGTAATGGGAGATGAGTAAATGATGACACCACTTAAAGGATCTGGGAACTGTGAACGCCTGACCTATCAGTCATTGTATCCATGACAGTTTTACAGGGAGGCTATGTGGCATGATGTCTTCAGACGTTCGCATCCCCAGTCCATTTACATTTCTCAATACTCAGTAGTTAACCACGTAAGCCGTCGTGATACCCTAACTAAAAATAGAATCGTAGATTCTAGATCGAGAGAGGGTAGATGAATGGTGGGGTCTCAATTTGATTGGGTAATCCTTGGGCTGGTAACGCTCCTTAATACATAATTAGCCCGCCAGTCGAAGCTTTGATTCCATCCCGTAAGGACATGTTCAAGATGCAGTGGTAAAATTTGCCCAAAAGCATTCTTTAGGATGTGTTCATCTGCACTCCAGGTACCTAAATCATTTAATATGTTATGTGTAAACCTGATGAAGTGAGAGAGAGACGAATGGCCGAGTATTTTCTTGAGAAAATGTAAAAAGAAGACAGGACTTCGGTACAGTGACTCTAAAACTGCCGCTCAAAACCTGTCATGTCTACCGCAGTGAAACATTCTTACCATGTCTATTGTCTGTCTGATTTGATGATTTGCATATGCTTATGACTGTAAACCACGCTCAATGCATATGGCAAAACCTTTGTGCGCTCTGAACATTCATTGAGTGCCTATCATGACCATTCTTAACCAAACTGTACATCGCTCTTGAGAGTTACCTTTGGCAGCTTTGTTTCAGAATGTGTGATGCTATATACTGCCTGTAATTTCTCCCTTATAATGGCTGAGAATGTTTGAGTGAATGAGATGATAATTATATAATTAACTTCTCATATTTGTAAAAGTAAAGACACTTATTAAATCCATGTTTGCAGGACTGCATTGCACTGTGGAAATTAACCTACAGTGTCTGTCAGATGAATACATGGGAAGGCTCATGCTATTTGTCAGGGAAAATTCATGTTTTCTTTCATTATGTGTATTCCACATGTGAAGGCAATTCTAGTGCATGATTTCTGCCATACAATGCCTACTTCTTGGTGCTTAATCACACTATCTGTTCTCATGGTACACCGGTCCCTGTGATCTACTCATTGTGAGAATTTACAAGATAATTGTGTGAAGCTGCCTCTGATTAGGAGTATGTGCCTATGACTTCACGGTTTTGGGAATGAACCTGGAGAAAGGATATCACCCCAAACCCCCAAATAAAATTGCACTTCATCATCAGTGAGAGGCGGGTGTTCGAATATCACACTCCCCTTTCCCCTCCCATTCCTCTCTGAATCTGTGATAGTACTGTATAACTGTAACAATGGTTCAATAGATGTAAAACACATGTTGTGCCTTTGTTTATTAACAGAGAATGAGAGAGATGGAGGAGGCCCTTTTCAATTACCAGGACAATCAAGGGAAGTCCTGAGCTCTAGTCTTCAACTCCAGCTGAAAAGTCAGACTCCAAAAAGACCAAAATGAACAACAGGTTGCAAAGATTCAGCCTGAATCCACTAATTCTGGCCTATACAGATGGCACTGAAGAAAAGTCTTTCTTAAAAGCCTAAGACAGGGATACTCTCCAATTTTGTAAAAGCTCCAGGCTATATCTTCAAGATAAATTCAAGAAGAAACCTTAAGAGGAGAGATCACCTGGTTTTCAGCATGTCACTACTGGCTAAGAGTGGACATTAAAGGTGCACTTGGAGCTGACCTATCACAGCTTAATATTAATAATGGCTGAAAGCTAAAGGAGCAGAAGTTATGTTCAGCAAATTCCCAAAAATGGATTAGTGATAAGTCGGTGTGGTGATTCAATTACATCAGAACCTGTTTGTGGGAGATAGACTGGCAGAGAAGAATGATGGGACATAATAGTTTTTAGATCTTCCTCTGCTGGAAAAGTAAAACTAATCCCAAATTATCAACTTTGTGAACAGTCTACTCACACTTCGGAAGGACATGTTGTCACTTGCTTCGGACTAGTCAAAGTAGGGAATAGCCTAAACTGGAAAAACATTATGGGGAAAGCTGAAACCTGAGACATTCCCAACACCTTCATTGGTGCTAAAAGACGGTACACGGATCAGTATAGCAGTGTCTCCCTATACTTGTGCCCGGCTATAGGTTTATCATGTGTTTTCCTCATTTGACAGTTGGAAATGTGATAGCATGATTAAAGGTTGTGGTGTAGGATAACCTATGGTGTAGATATGCGAAGGAGGAGAGTTTATTTAGATTGATGTTTCAGTGGGGATATTGAGTGATGTGTTTGGGTTTTCATAGATAATGTCACTATAATTTGCATATAAACATATTTGAGATGTAAATTGTTGGCAGAATATGAAGCCTGAGTCTTCACTTGACCTCATCAGACATTAATAAATGATTAGTAGTAAGAAAACAGTTTTTGAGATACATGTCTCTGTGATTGTCTTGTACATTGTTGAGAAAGAAATGTCCAACTGGTGTCAAGCATCTTCATGGTGACTGGTACTCTACTGTTGCTGTTGGTTACAGAGATTGTGAAAGTCTGTGTGGTTGTTGTCAAGTATCTTCCATGATGTATGACTTGTCTAACCTGTTGGTGTGATCATTCTTTGTGAATGTTTGTCCAACTGTTGTCAAGATCTTCTCATGTTGTCTTGTTCAACCAGTGTAAAATACAGTTGTTGTTTATGTTCACTACAATGGTACAATTGTCAATGTGATCATTTGTCCAAGTGTCTTGTGTCACTTGAATTAAGTAATGAGATCAAAAATGAGGTTGGCGATCAGAGCACAGTCAGCTGGAAGATGAGAGAACTGCTTTCATTGGTTACTGTGGCTAACTGCCAAGATCTCTCTATATATATATGACCTAGAAGAGAAATCATCTATAAATAATTCTGTGTAGAACTTAACTTAAGTCTAATTTCTCACAGTGGGGGGTACTCGATGAGCCAAAATTCTGATTGGTTTCTCTACAAGGGTTATGCGAGAATAAATATCAATACCTCTAGACAACACTTGCTGTTACTAACCTGTATCTTTTATAGAGAGATATACTTTATAGAACTTCACTCATTGGAACTTCTGTAATTCTCTATAAACCCACAAAAAACCTCACAGACAACAAAAGAACAATAAGCATTAAAACGCATGAAAAATAATCAATAGTACATGACTCGTTGAGGCAATGTTTAACATGGGCATCATAAATACCCAAGGCGGGTGTAACGTGCCACACATATGGGAATGTTTTTTTTTGTTTTTTTTTTGGCTAGTTGTCGTTCGAGATAATTTACCATTATTATTGTCTTTGTTGCTTTTTTTATTTTTAAGGGGGCATGTAGTCTGTTTTAAGGTAGTGTTCAAACAGGTTGCGACTGTATGTATAATGATTGGTGGTGTCTTTGATTTCTTGTGGAAGATTATTCCACAACTGAGTGGCAGAGTATGCTAAGCTTGTTTTATATAAGTCTATCCTAGGTTTAGGAACATGAAGTATATTTAGTCGTTCACTATGTCTTGCGTTATATTTAAACAATGGCCAAAGGTAGCTTGGGGCATTTTGAAATAGGATTTTGTGAGTTAGTTTAGCCTTATTAAAAAGTAGGCGTTTGTGGAGTGGCAGTAACTGAAGACGTTCATGTAGGTTAGAATTGTCTGTAAACTTATCACCATTGATTAGACGCACTGCCTTTTACTGGAGCGAATAAAGGCGTTTTGTTATTGATTTGGAGCATCCATCCCAGATTGTGGAGCAATACTCAATATGTGTTTGTATGTGGGAAGTATAGAATATCTTTCTTGTGTCGAGACCCTAGCATTGTAAAAAATCAAATTGGAAACAACAAGCTTCCATAAAGATTGACAATGAAATAGGTAAATATCAGCCTATTAAGAGAGGTGTGCGACAGGGATGTGTAATGTCTCCAGATCTTTTTTCTCAGTACAGTGAAAATATATATTTTTTTGAAATGTAGAAGATTTGAAAGGAGTCACCATTGGGAGATGTAACATCAATAACATTAGACTTCCGGATGATAAGTGTGTTATTTCCTAAATCTCTGCACCAGAACCTGTACATTTGTCTTTTCTTTCTCGTCTGCCATCTATTTTTGTTGTCAGGGGGAAGATTCTTAACCACTCATACACGACCTTTCTTCTTTCTCGTCTTCTGTTCTATTTCTCTCTTTCTACTTCTCTCTCTCTCTCTCTCTCTCTCTCTCTCTCTCTCTCTCTCACACACACACACACACACTTAGTTATCTTTCTTTCTCCTCTTTCTTCGCTTTTTCGACCACCTGCTTCATAACTGAATAAATAACTAATAACTAACAATCACTCACTCACTCACTCACTCATTCCATCTCTCACTCACTCACTCACTCACTCACTCACTCACTCACTCATTCTCTCTCTCTCTCTCACCCACTCACTCACCCACCCACCCACCCACCCACGCACTTTATTTTGACGTCAACATAAGTTCAAGCTAACCGTTGCATTCTTTGAAAATATTCTTACTGACGTCTGAAGATACACGAAGAAGAAGAACAATTCTAGCTTTGGGCGAAACTAAACAGGGCCTTTAAAAGAAGGTATAATTTACGTGTATATGTGATGAATTCAGTAATATCTTACAGTCAACCACAGACCAACCGAAGGCTACAATATACACTCGGCTTGCGACCTACCTTCTTTGTCATAATTTTGTGAGAATAAATGTTCCAGACACACTGAGTCGAGAGTTTACAATCGACCACATACGATATGGAAGCAGGCTGATTTGGGATGATATGAACGTCAGTCGTTCAGAAAGCAGTTGCAAACTACTGAACGTAAATATTGCCCAGTAAAATATAAACAATTTTTTTTTAAATGTCGAGGGTGATTGCAGCGTCCTGTGAAGGACATGCAATTAGTTAAATGGCCCAGAAACAATCCTGACATACCTCTGATGACGATGTGTGAAGTATCTACCCATGTCAATGATACGAATGGGCTTAACATAAAAACGTTAAAAGTATGCTAGAAATTACAATAGCCATGCCACTGTCTTGTAACCTGTCAATATTGCTGTAAAGGATGTCAAGAGTGTTAAGCATGCGACATTATAGTGCAGATGAACACGGCGACGTTATAAGGGCAGTTGAAAGATGGCCGCCATACTTTTGACATGCATCAACCGTCTTTTTGATCAGTGAAGGGGTGAAAAAATATAGACATTCGTCGGCGAACAAGGTCCAGTATGGTGATGCATGCATGTCAGTCCAGCAAGTGTGTGAGTGGAGTAAGGAGATTCAAAACGGCATGAATTCTGTGACAGACTTTTCGGTGCGATGAAGACGTACAGCAGGTGGTGTATGGGTGGTTAAACACGCCACCAAGATAAATTTTTTTTTTCTACAGGAATCCAAGCATTTTATCGCCGCTGGAGAACTTGCATTGATCGCAGTGGTGACTAAATCGAAAAATGATACATTTGTTCTTTACTTTTTTATAATCTATTCACACACACACACACACACACACACACACACACACACACACACGGCGCGCGCGCGCGCACAAAAATACATTTAAGGTTTTCTTTTGAAGTCCCTGGTATAAAATACAATAGTTCATCAGGTTTTAATGGAATCAGTAATCAGATTCTTCCTTGTAATGCACCAGTTACATGTGGGTCACTCACACATGTATGACCAAAGGCTACTTTCCATCAGTCTTTAAAACTGTTAAAACGCATCCTCGAATTAAGGCTGGCGCATTGGACATTGGTCTTCGGATCAGCGGTAGACTTATCTTCACGCTATCATCACAATCAAAACCACGAGAAAAACATATTCACTAACACTAAAGCATGTAGTTTATAATAAGCTTATAGTTGATAATAAATCAGACCACAATATTCTTGTTCTACGACCTTAAACAAAATATAGTGCTGATACTTGAATATAAATGAAGATAATATATGTGGAACATTGTTTATAGATATTACAAAAGCATTATCCTACCATACTAGACTTATTGTAGCTTGTGGATTAGTTTTCATATTACCAATGCTCTTCTCCATAAGGCGAACCCACTCCGACTTCGGAGGTACTTCTGAGTTAAAGATCAGAAAGCCGGCCTTACTCTCACACACTCTCCTGTTATGATGGAAAGCTGATAAAACTCCCACAGTGCTCTGCCAAACAACATTCAAAAGACTTTCGACAGAGTAGATAAAATGTATGGCCCATCCTTGAAGACCACGGGAAAGAGCGACAATTACTAGAAAACATCATAGCCATGTACCACCCGAGGCAAAGTGCTGTAAGAACACAAGAAGGTATATCAGATGTGTTCAAAGCATAGACAGAATATACAAAGAAGCAAGCCTTGACAGAAAATATTCAGAAAATTTAGAACTCTTTACTTTAGACAAATAAGAGATCTATGCGCAATCGATGGGCTTTTATTTACAGACGATCAGTGCATAATTTACAGCGATGAGGGCAGTCTGCAAAATAAAATTACATAGCTCATTTCAACATGCGGCAGATACAATATTAATATAAATACAACTGAAGTAATGCAGGTTAGCAGATCTTCTGATACACTAGATATACTGATAAATAGTATATTTATCTGAAACAAGTTAAACATTTTAAATATCTAGGAAGTATGATCACGGAAGATGGCAGAATATGTTAAAAAGCAAGTGCGCTTGTATATCAAGTATCACACACATGGAAACATCAAAATATACATATGTCCGCAAAACGTCAGATAATGAAAAGCATATTCACATCAGCTATATGCTACCAATGTCAAACTTAGACATTATCTAAATCACACTTATGCAAAATCAACACCGGCGAGATGAGATGTTTGAAAAGCGCTGCCAACTTAACTATCCGAGACTTGAGTCCAATGGTATTATCAGACAGACAGTGGAATAATCACCTAGTACTTCTTCTTCTTCTTCTGCGTTCATCCGGATTTTTTTTTTCTTCGGATGTGACTGCGTTGTGCCTGTTTACAGCAGAGCTGCGATCTTGCGCCGTTAGGCCGACACATCCGACTTCTGCGGGCATTTGTTGACCTGGTTAACCTTCCCGGGGATCACCTAGTACTACATATATTGAAAGTCAGAAGATCAAATGGTTCGGCCATCTGTTAGAATGCAACACTGTCAACTACCAGCCCTGGCGCTACATAAAATAAGATCTGATACGAGAACAGGAGGAGAAAATGGATTGACATCTTCAAAGACACTGTGCAACCACACATAATGACAATACCCAGTGCCACTCATCGACCGTTGGAACGTCAACTATTTTTCCCCACGACTCTTGACGGCAAAAGTGGAAGAAGATGATGATGATGATGATAATGATTAATGTTTAGATCGACTCTTTGCACGTAGTCAATGTTAATATATAAGATAGCACAATTACAGGAACAAATCTTACATTAAACACACACTGACGGAAACTTGTTTAAAGATATTTTTAAAAAATGCTGTACTTCCTAACAATAGCTATTGATAGAGTTTTCAGGTGCAACTGCAGCCCAAGTGCACTTTTAAATTATAAGTTTGACAAGTGTGAATTTGGAACGCGAAAACCAGGAAACAGATCGGCGCGGATGAAGCATGATATGGAATCGGGTTCGTCTCCTATGTGAATGTCTAAATGTTTCCTCCTCTGGTCAAGGCCTCATTCGAGGTTCTCGGCGGGCGAATTCTTCTTCCAAGTGTAGTGTCTAAACAATAAGCATATGTGCACACAATGGACGTATCCTTTGTAATAGACGTGTCCTTCATGCATCCCAAAATAGCTCCCAGGGCCTCGTTTTGCATGGTTGCTGGCCCTGACATTTTCATAACGGCTCAATTTGCACAGACGATCTATACATAAAATATACACATACAAACTACTGAACGTAAACTTGCCAAGACATCAACAACAGCAGTAAAATGCTGGTGTTGACAGCGATGTCCTGTAAATAGAATATGCAAAAAAATATACATATAAAACTGTTATTACTGCTTACAGTACCTTGCGGTATAAACTATTGTGCAGATAACCTACACGGTTTTGCGTGAAATGGAAGCAACAGGAAAAAAGCGGTAGCGAATCTCTGTCTGTCTGTCTGTCTGTCTGGTTGGCTGTCTGTCTGTCCGTCTGTCTGTCTGTCTGTCCGTCTGTCTGTCTGTCTGTCTGTCTCCACATTCTAGCCAATATAACCACGTTTCATGTGGACTTAAGTATTCTGCTATCTCGGGTGACGAGATCCCACGAGACACCATTCATAAACTTTCAACTATGAAGGAACTGGCCAGCGGACATCGTTGAATACGAGATGATGCATCAACTGCTGGCACCTTGCCGTCGTGACCGACGATAGTTTGTTACATTGTACTTCATAAAAGACACACATTCTATAACCCATGGCTGTAGCGAATGTGACTGAATAGACCAATTCGCGCGGTAAATGTGTGGGTGCATGTGAACACATGGTCATTTCCACCTTCATATACCATCTGACGTCTCACACGCCCAGTGTCTGACCTATCTGCAATCATGTTCTCCTTTTTTTTTTATTCCATTCCTGATCTTTCCCATGCACGCAACGCGATCAGCGGCAACTTGCTCCAAAGTTGTGACATCAATCATGTCCCACTTACATTCATCTTTGTACCGTAGTAGAGGCCGACCCCGAGATCATGTAATCATCTGTAATTCACCTTAAACAATGTCCTCCTACCTAATGTGCCCTATCCATCTAAGTCTACGAATACTGCGCATGTAACAAACCGTCACACAACTTGATCTTTCCGATAGATGGGTATTTGTGATCTTATCTTGATACTTAAAACTAAGTATTCTTCCCAGATACTGCTTATGAAAGCAGTTTAAACGTCTCTCATGGTGTGAGTAAGCTGACCAGATGTTACTGCTATAAAGAAGAATACTAAGGACACAGGTTTGATAGACCAGGGCTTTTGTTTTGGCATCAAATCTTTTGTTCACCAAGGCTCGCTTTGTTAACTTGTTCATTGTGTTTGCTGCCTTACCGATCCTGGTGCTGAATTTGTGATCTAGAGATAATTTATTGTTGGCCTCCGATCCCAGATATGTTAAATGGTAAATTATCTCCAGCTCTGCGTCATCAATAAAGATTGATGATACCTCATTCGCGCCTTGCGTCATAATCTGTGTCTTCTTTTTGCTACCGTGTTTCCCCGAAAAAAAGACCTACCTCTGTAATAAGCCCTAGCACGATTTTTCAGGATGCTTTTTTAAATGTAAGACCTACCCCAAAATAAGCCCTAGTTAAAATTTCAGCTAGAATGAGAGACTTCTTGCCGAATGGCTAGTCGGAGTTCAGACGCCACTTGTGCGCACTTGATAATGAACGCGTGAAAATTAACACAGTAGCTGGAAGACGAGCTTGCTAGTTGCAGCAATTCCCGATTAATTTAATATGTTGCTGTAGCTACTTCATATAGTCCATGTCGTACGTCATTGTTGATAACATCTGTCCACGCCTCCTGCTTCACGTATTGCCAGTAATTACTGATACTGATGCCGATAAGAATGGACGGTCATGTTTTGCCATCTCACTCGATCACGTGCTTCCCACGGCCCACAGGAGTCTCCGAAAAATTTCACTCGTTAACCGAAGGACGCGGCCCGGAATCGAACCCACAACCTTCGGAGTCCGAGTCAAACGGCTTGACTACTTCGCCACGGAGATTCCCTCTTCCCAGCTTATATTGTTCTTCTCATAACATGCCCAAAACATTTGACAGTCTACGTCTGTCTCTAATCAGTTTACGGTCTTTATTTGTTTCTTGAAGGACTTGTTCATTGGTTTTTCTGTCTGTCCATGGTATTCTTTGCATTTTCCCCAGAAACCACATTTCCACAGCTCTGAGATGTTTTTTTTTTTTGGAGCTTGCTGCTCATTGTCCACGTTTCACATCCATTCAAAAGTACAGATTCTATGTAGCACTTCAACACTCAAAATTTGGCGCCATCTGATAACAAAATCTGGCAATCATCAAAAACGGCGGGAAAGTTGCATCACTTCCGCCCAGCCGAGGCGTATGTCGGCGTTCGAGGTTTTGTTTAAGCAAGAAGGGATGACCTGTTATCTTTGATGTTTCTTCCATAATTGCAGTGCCGTTTAAAGTCAAGGTAAATCATGTATTACCCTCAGGTAAGATCGCGTTCAATTAACTGTCTTAACCGAAACGAATATAATTTCAAGTAATGAAAAAATGACGAGCTATTTCATTCTAATTTTCTATGATGCACGGACGTCATGTTTTCTCCGCGGTCTTTGACTAACCAAGATTTCAATTTTTTAATTTCAATAACACTCTTCTTAGTGTGGTAGGAATGATGCAATATCGTAAAAGACTGAACGCACACACGGCGGACTTAACCCTTTTAGCACGGAATTATTTTAGGCTTATTAGCCAAAAACACTGAGCATTATTTCAGTAAATTTGGTTGTATTTTTGTTTATTTTTTTAGACACCTTTCTGATTTTCTGACACCATGCAATATTATGAATATATATATTTATAGGAAGGGTATATATTGAAGTGTATGATTTACAACAAATTGTTTTTTTAAATTGACAAATATGCAAATTAGCTCATTTGCATATCTAAAAATAGAAAAGACAAAATGTGAATTTACAACTTCAAAGTAAGATACATACAGCTAAATACAGTTATATATGCAATTTCCTACCTTATTATTGTCCCTTGGCCTTCTTACATTGGTGTTTATCAAAACAGTAGTGATGCACACCCTTTTCACATGTAGAACACATGGTTCGGCTACGCTTCCTTCCTCCTGGCTGAGAGCGGTCACTGCACACAGAACAGTCTTTCTCTTTTCTATTTGGAATATCCACATAGCCTCTGTCCCCAGCAGCATCAGTAGAAGGAGGAGGATATTTTATGTCCAGATAGTCCTGTGCCAGATCACTCACAACATTGGCAGTGAATTTATAGCGAGTTAAATTCCGGGTATTTGACGTATTTTGACAATACAAAATATATGCATTTACTGTCATGCGTCCAAAAATGGAGAAGACAACCTTACGCCAATACTTTAACGTTCTCCTCTCATCTAAATAGGCGTACAACATCATGTCGCTTTGATCCACACCTCCCATGTACTTATTGTACTGCAAAACAACACGCGGCTTTGATCTTTCGGCAGGCGTTGGGTCATTTTGTCTTCTCCTCACAGTAACATCTACTTGTTCTGCTTTCTCTTTAGTAGACATGAGAAGAACTGATTTTGTTTGGGATTTCTTTTCCCTGTATGCTGCAGTCAGTATGCTTCCTTTCCTGTAGTAGAGAGTTTCATTAGGCTGAAGATTGCCCTTTATTGCCTTGGGGAGATTTCGGCGATTGCGTCGCACTGTACCTGTGAGGTATGTTCCTTGCAAAAACAGATCAGTAGCCAGTTCAATACTTGCAAAAAAATTATCCACAAAAACATGATACCCCTTCTTTAGGTAGTTTCCTATTGGTAAGAGCTTTCTGACTACTCTATGGGATAGTCCAAGGTGATCTTCCTCTTGATCTCTTTTCCCCTTGTACACAAAAAATCCGAGCACATACGCACTTGCAGACTCACACAGCATCCATAATTTTATGCCCCACTTGTGGTGATGCTTATTGGGCATATACTGTAGAATCTGGCTTTTGCTCTTGGTACCAATTAGGCTCTCATCAACAGATAACTCCTGCTTTGGGGTATAATGGTGCCTAAATAATCTATTAGCATGATCCACCAGTGGAGCAAACTTACCGCATGGATCATAGCCGTCTTCCCCTGGTGCCGCTAAATTTTCATTATTTACAATATGAAAAAATTTTTAAATGAGCTCATATCTCTCCCTGGGCATAACCCTTCCAAACCAAGGGGTTTCTTGGGATTTGCAGGTAGTCCAGTATGAAAAAAGGGTTGGCTTTCGGTTCAGTCCCATATTCAGGATTATCGCGATAAACGCCTTCATTTCTGGAATACTGGTGGGTCTCCAATTTTGTACAATGGATCTCCTTTTGAGTACATTGCCACTTTTTGCAATGAACTGGCTGGCATATCTATTTGTTTCTGCTACAAATACTGTCAGTAACTCAATTGTGAGAAACAGGTATAGATAACTGACAGGCTTGGAGTCACTAGGTGGCATTCGTTTTGGGCCAGTCAGCTCAGAAAATGGATGTATCTCAATCCCATCATCATCTTCAGGAGGATAAACCCTGAGCCATGGTTGAGCTGTTGTCGGTTCATTCTCTCCATCTGCACTTTCGTTATCGCTCTCACTAGATCTATCATCAGCTTCCTCACTAGACTCACCAGATTCACTCGATTCAAACGTTTCATCGACATCCCTATCAGTGGCGGAATTATCAGAATCTGACATGTTTTGGGCCGTTTAGGTCTGTTTCAAAAAAATTCTACAACAAATTAAACGCTTGATACAGAACAAAGACGATAGGACGGAACAACATTGGGCCAAATTTAGGTTTCCCTCTGAAGAAGACGCAGCCATTTTTTTGGAGTACAGAAATGACTGAGGTGACAATTTTATAAATTAAAAAAAAAATATTAGAACCCTAAATAGGTATATACAAGTATATATATTCTTAAAGAGGATAAACTAAAGTTTATTTCTGTGTATGATTGAAGTTATTTTGTTCATGTTTATGCAAATTTGGTGACCTCATTTGCATTTTGTGAAAAATAAAATATTTAATCTGCGTGTAGCAGTCCATTGCAGCCACTGTTTATTATTGTTCATTAATGTATATAAGTCACCAGGTCTGACATCTACAGCTGCCAGTTGATCAATCGTTAGAACATTATTGCTGATCTGTGTCAGAGATGATGGTCTGCCTGACATAATTTTTTGTATCAAGTGTATCCGCTGGAAAAAATTTTGGATAGGTATGTCCGTATTTCGTTATATCAAATGTATCCGCTGGAAAAACTTGTGTATCCTTATATATGTATTTATATCAAGTGTATCCGCTGGAAAAAACTCGTGTATCAGTATATCCGTATTTCTTTATACCAAGTGGATCTGCTGGAAAAACTTGTGTATCTGTATATCCGTATTTCTTTATATTAAGCGTATCCGCTGGGAAAACTTGAAATCCTGATTTGGTCCCCAACATAGCTGGTGCTCCATCTGTACAGCACCCACACATATTATCCCATAAAAGATTTTCTGATTCAAGGAAAGATGAAACCTTTTCCAAAATATTCCTTTATATCCACACACACAGTGAAAAACTCTGCTCTCTGGCTCACATTGTAAAAGACTTGCGCGCTAAGTTTCCGCTGTAACTTAATTTATCTCCTCCCACGCCGCATTATTTGTCTCCACCAATCCTCACAAAGAATTTCCCTCGTGACAATGACTCATTCCACCAGCATCCATAACAATTTCTGTTTCTTTCCTCTGTGTTGCCGCAAACAGGCACAACGCAATCAAGTCAAAAGAAAAGAAAAACGCAGAAGAAGAAAAAGTATTTGTAAATTCTTACCTCTAGTTGAAGTCTGAGCTGTCTCCTTTATTAACTGGGGTTGAAGTTGTAGCTGTAGACCCCTGCAAGAGTCTTTGTCTGGAATGTTGATAATCCTCAACCGTGTTGTATAGCTTGAAACATGGTGTCAGGCATAGAGGTGTATTGCAATCTGGGCAGTACATGCAAGTCTGGCTTCTTTTACCTGCAGCCTTACACACTTTACAGTCTGGTTTGTACCTTGGTCTTTCATACTTTTGAATAAAATGGCGCTCAGTAAGTCGTGATGTTGTGACTTGTGGTCTTGAAGGTGTTGCATTGCGCCGAAGAACAGCAGGTCCAATAAGAGCAAGACTGACATCCTGCCTAAACTTCTTTGCAGTGATCTTATTTGTAGAGTTGGCAGTGTTGTAGATTCTATGCCCATTGACCAGAGCAGTTTCAACTAGACAATGGGATAATGGCAGGTACCATTTATAGGATCTATGTGGAAAGGGGTAGCTTGCACTCAGTTGGCCGAAGTGATCGACACCGCCCATACTTTTATTGTATTTTTCTGCAAGCACTGGCTTGTTTATTATTCTGCCCTCTGGAATTCCCCTTTTCCTGACTGTCTTTTCTATAACATCATTAGAGTGAACTGTAGATATCAGGGTCACTCTCTTAGTGTCATGCCAGGTAACGGCCAACATGCAATTATCTTCTGTATCACAAAACACAGGATGATCTGCCTTTTTCAGTTTCAGTTTCTTCTTCAACATATCAGGAAATATGCTTTCTATTTTGACATACTGTTCCACATGCACCAATCTGTATTTCTTTCAGTTCTTGAAATAAAGCTGGGCTTGAATAAAAGCTGTCACAATAGAGAATATGTCCTTCGGAACCATATCCATCAAGAAGATGTTTCACAACTTTGGAAGTTGTCCCAACACAACCTTCATTATTTGCCTTTCCAGTGTAAATCTCTACCCAGGCTGTCCTCTTTCAATTCTATAATCGTTATTGTTGAAATGAAGATTTCTGTGAAGCTGTTGGTATCTGTTCCGACTCATGGCCTTCGAATATGCTGTTTCATTCAGCCAAAAATTCTTAGACTAGTAGTCTGAAACTGCTGGTTTACAACACATTCCCATAGCAATCTGAAGGCCTATGAATGCAGAAATTTCAACTGCATCAGTATGATCCCAAGTAAGCTTTTTGTACTTGGCATTTCCTGTGTACTGAGCGAGGTGATTTTCACCATACCTGTTGACTTCACACTTGATCAGATCTATGGCAGTGTCAGGGAAAAAAAGCTTGAAAAAATCAATGGGCATAAACTCAGTTGTGTCTGACGTGATGCCTTGTTCTTCTTCATATTGAGGAATTTTGTTCAGCTCAATATGTTCATTTCGAAGAGCCTTTCTCCATTTCCAAGGAGAATTTTCAGCTGAAGAAATGTTCTGGTCTCTTGTGCCACGCCTACTTCTTTCTTCAGAACTACCTTCATCACCTCCATCACCAACTTCTACATCATTGTCGCTACTACTAGTACTTTCAGTCACACTGTCATTCACTTCGTCTCTGCTCAGCCAGGAATCATCACTTTCAGCACCAAATTCACTGGCAGAGTCAGAATCATCTATATTTCTATCCTGGTCTTCAGCATCCGACATGATGAAAATGCTGGTGTTTCAATTCTGACACAATTTTATAAAATTTCACAAGAAAAATCGCTGAAACTCGCTCAAATTGATATCACGCAAGGCGCAGCCATTTTGGAATAAGGGAAACAACTGGATGACGCCTGATTCGGTGGCTAACGATAAGGCCGTATGTTTGAAATCCGCATGTCGCTAATTCGTCGACCGTCGAAGTTGGTCACCAAGGCATATAGCCGAAAATTCGCAGAGTGTCGAAGTTGGTCAGCAAAGGATTAATGTATATAAATCACCAGGTCTGACATCTACAGGTGCCAATTGATCAATCGTTAGAACATTATTGCTGATCTGTGTCAGATATGATGGTCTGCCTGACATAATATTATTTTTGTATCAAGTGTATCCGCTGGAAAAACTTGTATCGGTATATCCGTATTTCTTTATATCAAGTGAACCTGCTGGAAAAACTTGTGTATCTGTATTTCTTTATATCAAGTGTATCCGCCGGAAAAATGGACACTTTTGCCTTAATTCACCCCAAACAAACGGAATCCCGGGGTATGACGTCACATCCAGGGGTTCCCTGTGTTGCGCCGTAGCTCGGTGCTCAATTTTTATCGGTGTGCAATGTTCTATGCGGTTTGCTATTCTTGCAGTGGCTGGAATCGAACAATGTCAGCAAAAATAGTGTTGAACACATTGAGAGCGCATTTTGTCCGTCGATGACACATGAATTCGCACAGGTAGGTCTCTAGTAGATGTCCGTGTGTTCCATTCTGTCTCTTGTTTCTCTCCTTGGCCGTTCTCCATATGCGCTAAATCAGTGTTTCCCAACCTTTTTTGTGCTATGCCCCACCTAAGCCTTTCTAAAATTCTTATCCCCCCCCCCCCCCAAAAAAAAAAAAAACAAACCCATATACATAATTTTTAATATTCAAAAATTGAAATGTTCACAAAAGAAACTTGAATGATAGGTTTTAGGAAGAAATTATTGAGCAGAGTAAGTAAATTTTCAAAACATATAACTGAGAACTGAAATTCAAGTACAAAATAATTTTAATGAAAATTTTTCTACATTATTTTAATTATTAGTAATTATTTATTATTTAAATTTAGTGATATCCTTGCGCTTGATGCTTGCTGCAAAGAGATTTTATGTCAGGTTCCAATTTAGTTAACTTCAGTCTCAAGTCTCCCCGTTTTGTTATATCCAGCCGATTTTTTTTTTTTAAGTAGCAAATCAGTTATGGCACTAAATCCGCATTCAGCTAAATATGAAGATGGAAACGGTAACAAAAGTTCTCTTGCACATTTGGTTGCATTTGGATATTTGATTTCGGTTTCCTCACAAAGCCTTGCCATCGCTCCTTTTATATTAAATAAAGTTTTAATCGACTCATGATTTTGCATTTCTGCGAGTTCTTCTTGATACTGCATATTTGAAATATCAGACAAATCCACTAACATTGGCTGCATCATCCAAGTTGGGAAATCAATTTGTTTCAAATCAGAAAATCTTTCTTTTAAATCAGCCGATACAATTTTCAGATGATCGACAATAACATATATAGCGGTATCAGTCACTTCACATTTTTGGAGCCAATGAAACTTTACAAAATTGTTGTTGTAAATATATGTCTGACATAATTAAATAACTCACAAATTCCTTACCATCGACCGTTAACAGATTTTTCATATCAGGTTTGTCGCTTAAAAAATCACTAAAAGTATCAAATAGTTCCATACATCTTTTCAAGCAGTTCCCTGTCGAGAGCCATCTTACTTCAGTGTGAAGTATAAGTCTCTCATGGTCTTCATTTTGTTCTTCACAAAATAACTTGAAGAGTCGTTCACATTTGGCACTAGCTTTAACGGCATTGATACACTTTATAACTAAATTTAGTACTTCATTTAGAACAGGCGAAATGTTTTTAGCTACCAGGTTTTGCCTGTGAATAAAATAAAGCACAAGAAGCATTTCTGGATTCTCATCTTTCATCAATTTTAAGCAACCATTTTCTTCCCCATCATATTAGGAGCGCCGGCTTCCTGGTCGAGGGGTTAGCAGCTTTCTCCGTTAACCCCGAATACTCTCATGGTTGACGTGAGCTCACGAGAATTAGAAGTGGTTCGAGTCGCGCCAGTGACTTATGAGAGTATGGAGCCGGTCGCTCAGAAAGTCGTAGCGTGCTGATGAGCGTAATCTAGCCTAGGAATCAACATACAGCTGAAAGATGCTGGTGTTAACTGCAATATCCTGAAACAGGATGGAAACGCTGGGGAAAAAATCATATTAGGAGCACCATCTGCAGCACAAGATGTTATATATTTTTCATTGGTATATTATTGGAAAATGAGCAGTCATTGGTATATTATTGGACAATCAACAGTCAAGCTGAAAAACATCTGATGGCTGTAGAAATGTGGTTTCTGAGGAGAATGCAAAGAATATCATAGACAGACAGAAAAACCAATGATCAAGTACTACAGGAAACAAATGAAAATCGTAAATTGATTAGAGAAATTAGACGTAGACAGTCACAATTATTTGGACATGTTATGAGAAGAAATGAATTGGAGAACTTGGTGACAACTGGCAAGGTCGAAGGGAACAGACCAAGGGGAATACAGAGAAGTAAATACCTCGATGACTTGGCCACATGGCATGGTCGAGACAGGAACAATGAGCTGATCCACGACTCTGGTGATCCGAGTGAAATGGCGAATCATGACCGCCCACGCTTTCCGGCATGGCACATGATGGATGGATATTATTGACATCTAAGTAATTTGTTAGCTTTCTATATATATATATATATATATATATATATCTTTGGAGGTAGTGGTGCATTCTAATGATTTACAGAACATCATTTCTTCAGCAAAATCAACTTTATCAATGCATCTTATGTTAGTTATAAGTACGGCCTCACTGTCTCTCAAAGTTGATTCATCCATTTGCACCGAGAATTTTCTTGTTTTCAGCTTTTCAACAAGTTGTATTTCAATATCCTCACTCATTTCGTCTATTCTTCTGCTAACAGTATTGTTACTTTGTGGCATAGCTTTAAATTCTTTGTCATCTTTTTCCAGAACCGTTTTAAGAAATGCTGATATCGATGGTTTGATTAAATTCTCCCCTGTAGTATGACTTTTCCCAGATTTGGCGATGAGTAATGAAATTTGATAACTAGCCTCAAGATTATGATTGATAGTTGCGTTATGAGCAGTACATAGAGACTTTAATGTTACTCATTTTTCTTTAAAGTTTGAAAGTAATTGAAATCTGCATTAATATGAGCATTATGTTTCGCCTTCAAATGTGCCTCAAGATGACCTCGTTTCATTGATTCGTTGATCAAGCATTGTTGGCATAAAAGACAAAAAGGTGACCGTTCATCGTGGACAGCGGGTATGAAACCAAATTTTAAATATTCCTCCGAATACTGACAAATTGTTTTCTTGCTTGCACCACTCATTTCACTATGGGCTGAAAGAAATAAATATAAGATCAATTAAAAACTAAAAAAAATAATATGAACTGGAGTAAACGTAGACTAAAAATGCATATTTAAATATGCATGGCACATTTATCCCACCAAAAAAAAAAAAACGTACTTTTTCATTTGACAAATTTTTCTGGAAAATGATGCTTCTAAAACTGAAATTAATAAAAATTACCAATTGAATTTACATACCATTTATATATCACTTATATTTATACAATGTATTTATGTTTTAAAAAAACGAGACTTGCAACAATTTAACGGACGCGTATTTCAAATTAACACCAAAGGTGAATGCTGAGCGTTACTGCGAAACACTGCAGAAACTGAGAAACTGGCACTAAGCATTTCGCACCATTCAGAACAAATAGCGCAAAATGCTTAGTGCCAGCCCAGTATAATCAGTAGTTCGTCTCTAAGGTCAAACAATGAAATCACGACTACTAACATGTGACTTATACTGGACGTTTACCCTGCTCGAGTAGCGACTGAGAGTCGCCAAACGGTTAACTTAAACTCTGGACGAGTCTATTTTCGAATTGCTCCCCTTAACAATCGAATTGCCCCCCTGAACAATCGAATTGCCCCCCCCCCCCCCCCCCCCCCCCCCCCCGTGGGGCGTGGGCCCCACGTGGGAAACACTGCGCTAAATGCATTGATTATGTGCATTGATGGTTGAGTCCACATAGTCGTGGGAGTGGTTGACTGAGATGCTTTTCCAGTCTCTGCCTTGTTCAAAGTCGACAGTAGTAGAACAGCATTCTTTTGAGACTTTTCCGTAAAGACAGTGGCAAGAGTTTCTCCTTGTCTGAAGTTAACTATGTCTCCAGGGTTCATCTTCACTTTCAGTCCTTTTGGTATTCCTTTCCTATTGCGACTCAGCGTTCCAGTGAGGCGTGTCTGGTTGTCTCTCAGCTCTTTGACAAGAGACATGTTTGAAAAAAAATTATCAACAAACAGATGGAATCCTTTGTTCAGATAGTTGCCCATTCTGAGCAGTCTCATCACAACTCTATGGGCTAATCCACTGTCAGCTGCTTGTTGAACATCGGTGATATTATCATGCTTGCCTCTATAAAAAAAAACCGAGAACGTATGCTGAAAAAAGTCCCTACACTAGTTTATTGTCCTGGTTATTGTTTCTTTATTTTAGATACTGGTCGTTTGATTGATTAATTGCATAACATAAAACACTTTAATCCCCATTTATGATGATGCTTATTTGGGAGATACTGGATTAGCTGTGTTCTGTCTCATCTATGCAGATCTCTCTATGCAGGGTGTAATAATGTCGGAACATGGTATTCGCATGTTCAACGAGAGGACTGAACCTTCCACAAGGATCATAATTGGGCTCCCCAGGATTGGCTAAACTAATATTATTCACCATGTGAACGAATTTCCGTACTCATTAGCTCTGCAAACCACGGGGTTCTTTGGGATGGGTCAGTTGACCAGTACAACTTTTATCGTAGACTTTTGAACCAAACCCATGTTGAGAATTATGGCTATGAAGGCCCTCATTTAATTCATAGTAACCTCAACCCAACTGTGAGGACTTCACTATCTAGAAACTGCCTGGCATATCTGTTTCTTTCTTTCACCGACAGTTTAGAAAAGATTGAGTGTGAGAAGCAACTCCAAATACATAATAGGTGGGCTATCATCTGGTGGCATATGTTTTGGTCCAGATGAAGTCCATTTTCTAAAAAAAAGAAACTTTCCACCGTGTTAACCAACCCATGTGGTATTGGTTATTATCGGGGTGGTTCATATGGCGGTATGAGTTCCAGTGTTGTCGCATCTCGCCTTTCCACAACTTCCAACCAGCAACGACCACTACCGCATTGAACCAGCCCAACTACCCATTGACCTTGACGAATGTGACCACGATGGTACGTGCGGTGGAATCAGTAGCTCTCGTCAACTTCTTCGACCACTGACTGTCCGTTAGCATCAAATCCTCACAACTTAGGGTTGCTAAGCAGCACTCACTTGTGACATTCTACCTGAAAATAGTTATTGTAGTTGACAATAGTGTCACAGCTTGTCAAGCGTTCAAAAAACATCACGTCGAACAACCAGTAAAACATTATCGTCACAACTTTTTCAATTGAGATTTCACAAGAGGCAAAGAACGAGCCTGTTCGTACACTGCAACGACTATTACATTAACGACACCGCCACGAGAATCTGTCAGAACGTTGGCAACATGAACATTCTACTGTGTTTCGTAATTAATCTGTGTGTAGCAAGCCATTGCAGCCACTGTTTATTATTGTTCATTAATGTATATAAGTCACCAGGTCTGACATCTACAGCTGCCAGTTGATAAATCGTTAGAACATTATTGCTGATCTTGTGTCAGAGATGATGGTCTGCCTGCCATAATAATTTTTGTATCAAGTGTATCCGTTGGAAAACATTTTGTATCCGTATTTCTTTATATCGAATGTATTTGCAGGAAAAACCTGTGTATCTGTATATCCATATTTATATCAAGTGTATCCAATGGAGAAAAAAAAACTTGTGTATCAGTATATCTATGTCTTTATACCAAGTGAATCCACCGGAAAAACTTGTGTATCGGTATATCCATATTTCTTTATATTAAGCGTATCCGCTGGAAAAACTTGTGTATCGGTATATCCATATTTCTTTATATCAAGTGTATCCGCTGGAAAAATGGACACTTTTGCCTTAATTCGTCCCAAACAAACGGAATCCCAGGGTATGACGTCACATCCAGGTGTTCACCCTTCGAATGTCTGTGGTCGGATTTATCCCTTTCATTACTATTGTTGATGTTGGTTTATGAATCTCTATTTTTATTTTTACTTCATGGGAAAGAGTTCTAGTGACCAGTCTGTTTTACCTTTCCAATTCTTCAATTAGCTGTCTCACTGGTTCTGTGTTGTACGTCTTAATTCTTACTGTTCCATCCAGGCGTATGTCAATGTTGTTAATGGCCCTGGAACAAGTACCTTTTCCACCATTAGGCCGATTTGGTGTTTAGATATTCTTGATAATGTCATTTGCTGTCCCTCGATTATCTTAAGTTATGGGCCTGTCTCGGCGGTCATGGGTTCTCCACTATCTAAAAACTGCCTGGCATATCTGTTTGTTTCTTTCACAAACAATTTAATAAGATTGAGTGTGAGAAACAACTCCAAATACATAATAGGTGGGCTATCATCTGGTGGCATGTGTTTTGGTCCAGACATGGCCATGAATGGATATGGATCACCACGATCCACTTCAGACGCCAATTTTGCAGAGTATTTTTCCACCATTTTGCTTCACAATGTTTTGTATGTCTTGAACAGACACAGACTTTAGAGAAAGCTTCCCTGGTCACACAGCTTGTTTGTCAAGTTCCTCACATCTTGGCAGAGTATTATTTTCCCATCATTTGCCTCACAATGTTTTGTATGTCTTGAACAGACACAGACTTTAGAGAAAGCTTCCCTGGTCACACAGCTTGTTTGTCAAGTTCCTCACATCTTGGCAGAGTATTATTTTCCCATCATTTGCCTCATCTGAAGCGGCAGAATCCTGAGTGCTACCTCCAGGGCTTCCCTAGATGTATATTTGCCAGTTCCTACTATGATACCTAGCGCCTGATTCTGAATTGTGTCCAGTTTCCATTTGTTGCTGCGTCGTAAACTATGCTGCCGTACTCCAATCTCCCTCTAATAAATGACTTGTAAAACATTATCATTGTCTTTGTATGGGCTCCCCATCCGTTTCCTTTGATTATTCTTAGTAAATTTAGTGTTTTTTTTTAACCTTTTCGACCGTTAGGTCTATGTGCCTTTTCCAGCTTAGTTGTTCGTCCAGTGTCATTCCAAGGAATCTTGTATGGCGTGTTCTCTGTATAGTCTGTCCTTGGATTTTTAAGCTGCAGTTAGAGTATGACATTCTTCGTTTCGCGTTAAAAAAACTGTTTTGTCGGTGTTGATCTGGAACCCCCATTTTACCATCCATTTGGCGATTCTATTTATCTGGATTTGAAGCCGGTCTCTAGTTGCTTTTATGAATCTGCCGCTTCTCCATATTGCACAATCGTCAGCAAACTGGGATAGTCCTATTTTGTCGTCCAGTCTTTCTTCGTCTAAGTCGTTCACTAGTATTGCAAATATTGTTGGGGATATAACCGATCCTTGTGGTATTCCGTTTTCTTGTTCATAAGTGTTGGATTCCTCGTACACACTAGTGGTGTATGTCCATGAATCCGCTTTTTATTTATTGCACACATGAAGTTTGTAAAGTAAGTAAACCGTGTTTCTAATATCAGATTTGAACTTATGTTGATAGGGAAGCTCTGTGTAAGAATTGCCTCAGCTTAGACAATTGATAAATCTGTTCGACCGCACAGCATCCTTAGGGTGGTTGAACAACTGAAGAGGAAGATCACCTTCCTTTCGTTGCATCCATCTGATGAATTCGTTCAATGGTTAGTGAAGATACTTTAGCATCTTCGATGGAAACTGAGACGTGCACTTGATTAATGTTCATCCCGCCCTTTGTTGTAGAATCCCAGGCTAATGTAGCACTGACACAATGATCCAGGGCTTGACCTTCCTATTTGTTTTGTTCGTTTGGGGTAGGATCAGGGCCGGATTAAGCCATCTTGGTGCCCTAGGCACAAACCCACATGGGTGCCCCCTACTGCCCCGGGCCCCCGATCCTCCACTGACTGCTGGTATGTTAAATATTATGCAAAAAACTAACAAAGAAAAACAGTTTTGAAATGTTAACACATATGTTTGTACTACTATCACTCATATAAAACCTACAATAAGGTATTTCTGTATTAAAATTAATAGTTAATTAATTTTGTAATAATAGTAGACAAAAATACTGCAACTTTTTTGATAGATAAGAAAGTCAGAGAGAGAGCACACATTTCATTTTAAAGTGCTTTTTTCTAGATTTACGTCTGTGGGACCAAGGTTAAATAATGTGCGATTCAATATTACATTTGCGATTTGCTTATGCCATGCAATTACGCTACCGGGACAATATACACATTTTTCTTGAGGACTTGTGGTGCCCCCCAAATGCTTGGTGCCCTAGGCACGTGCCGTGTTTGCCTAATGGTTAATCCATCCCTGCCTGAACCTATGAAATGTTTAATCTATGAAAAGTTTTATTTACACAATAAAATATACTCACTTCAAAAGCTGGTTCCACTAGGTCTGCCTCTGCCTCTGTTCCCCTCGAACTTTCCAGCCCGGTAGGAAGTGTTTGTCTCCAAATCATCTAGGGCAATGTCCAGCTCGATGTCAGGTACAGGAGTCTCCTCGCTTTTTACTTTGTTGACATTTTGTGTGTCATAATCTTGTCCACACTCCAGCTTGATTGCAGGTACTGGAGTCTCCTCTCTTTTTACTTTGTTGACATTTTGTGTGTCATAATCTTGTCCACACTCCAGCTTGATTGCAAGTACTGGAGTCTCCTCGCTTTTTATTTTGTTGACATTTTGTGTGTCATAATCTTGTCCACACTCCAGCTTGATTGCAGGTACTGGAGTCTCCTCGCTTTTTACTTTGTTGACATGGAAGGTTCTATTCTATTAATAACCTTACTATCTGGATGGTCTCCGTTCAAGATTAAAAGTATTATTATGGATGTGGTGGACTGGGAATGTGTGTGACTGATCCATAATGTCACAACCACGTAATACGCATATCTCTTAAAAATGTGAGGTGGTCGTTATTGTTGCAGGCTTGTTAAATTGCGCTCAGTCTGGGTGCGTCTTATGGTCGATTATCGCTATATTATGGAGGTTGGACTTCGGCAGACATATGACTGCACTCCACATCCCCACCCACGTTCGGAGGAAGGGCTAAAGAGCAGACACGAGACGTAAAGTTCATTGTCTTGATTAGGAAATTGTTGGTACTGCAGTTCCCGCTTATGACCACACGCGCATGGTCAGCTGTGACTCATGACGTCTGAGCTGTGACTCCAGCCGGCTTGCCGTGTCTGCATGAGCCGCATGAGCTGTGTCGCCTACCGTCTCACCTGTATCTCCGACCAGTTGAGCTGTCTGTCCCATTGGGTGAGTTGGGGGTCAGTCAAGCCAATAAAAATTCTCTTACACAGGTCTCTGCTCTTCCTGCGTATCCTGAACTCTATTAGAACTTTTTATTTTAGAATTATTATATTATTATTATTAATATTATATTATTATATTAGAACTCTATTATCCATGAACTCTATTAGAAACAGCGACAGTGACAGTGAATGATGGTTGCCATGTGGAACATGACAATTCACTACCAGACATATGTGAATGTTTCCAGCCGCACAATCAGGGTCTGTGTGTATATGCTCTGCTTCCATCTGCTCACCGATAAGGTCCATACCTCCTCCATCATCATCTTCCTCAACACCATGATCTGTATCGATGTCGCAAACTTGCTGGATGCTCTCATCTTCTGAGCTTATTCTAACTACATAGCGTGGCAGCATCTCCTGTTGACTGCTGAAAAGTGGTGTCCATTTAAGTCAAAGTTTGTTAATTGACTTAGCATTTATGTGATTAACTAAGACCTTTATGTTAGTGGATTTTACTTCCCATTTTGTGTGATAAATTTTGTCTTTAAAAATGTAATAATTACTATATTTTTGATTGTAGCGGGGTGGGGCTTAAAAAACTATCATCATACTAGTGATGCTGTTAATGTACAGGATTAATGTACATTTTTAACAATATGAAAACTGAAAAGTCCCTCAGTTCAGACATCAAAACATATGATATTAAAGTGCCACGTTGGCTGCATTGGGAGTGTGACCTAAGGGATCATAGACACAACAGACTGAGCCGACAGAACAGGCATAGAAGAAAGAAAGTCAGTCGACAAGGACTGGAATGTGAGACAGGTATGATAGTGCTGGGACAAGTCACGACTGTTGACAAACACCGAGAGGTCAGACTCGACGAAGGGACTAAGGTAGGTCCGGCAAGAAATACGTGGCCATAGGACACGGGTAGGGACTGGACAAAGGCCTAGACAAACTGTACAAGAATGGTGACGGACATGCTTGAGAGAGAGAGGACAGATTGTATCTGACAAGAGAGGCGAAAAAAGCTATTTAAGATTGACATGTTGTGTAGAGGAGCTGTATAACTGCGAGATGAAAGACGTGCTGTGATTGAGTGAGACAGAGACGATTTGTATGCATCTTGAGTTGTATCGGTAGTACATTTGTAAAACGAGCGGTATTCGTTATATTTGTGACGTCCAGTTCACAAATAAACGTTCCTGATTTGGTACGGAGTAAGAGCCCGTCTCTGTCTGCAATTATTGTGTCTAGTCTAGTCTTTCCTCTTGGGCCTAAGGCGGCACATAGGGCAGAAGTCGTGGCTCTTCATGTTTGTGTGTAGCGCTAACATTTAGAGCCAGAGATCTGATTCTGTAACAACAGCGAGTTTTATGATGGCGGATTGTCAAGCCGCCGATCAACCGACTTAAGTCAAGCTAGAAGAAAACACGCCACGCCATCCTGACCCAAGCCGGGAAAAGGTGATAGTAATAGAGATAGTAGCAGTCAGGATTTCATATACCGGTGTCTATGAAATGCATCTATGTCCTGGAGACATATGTGTCTATAAACCACATTGAGTTCATCTTTATTCTCACTCACATAGGGCTGCCAGATAAGTGGGCTCCAAAAGGAGGACATAATAAGACGAAAATAGTAAAACAGTATCTGTTATACTGTTGATACACATGGCACATTAACTAAATTTTTTGGGGCTAGTTACCTGAAATAGAAAACAAACGAGGAACATTTGCAACAACGCATTCATCAACAATCTATAAATACACTGACAAAACTTATATCTAATACCAGATTTACATTTATGTTGATAGAGAAGCTGTGTAAGAATTACCTCAGTTTAGACACTTCATACATCAATTGAACCACTCAGCATCCTTTGGGTGGTTGAACATCTGAAGAGGGAAAGGCACCTTTCTTTCGTTGTATCCATCTGTAATGATTTTGTTTTGCAGCATTGACTGGTCCATGCAGTGGTGCTGCACTTCAACTCAACAACTCAAAAATGTCCCGCATCTTCTTCTCGAGTTGTGTTTACACTGTGATTGACCCTTGCCCTTGGTGTTCTTGCCACGTGCCATTTTCTCCCGTATCAGGCTTCTTGACTAGTTAAGACGACTTGGCTTGTTAGCGCTCGCAGTGTAAATCTTATACGGATGTCACAGTGACTTTGTATGATGGCTGCCACGTGGAACATGATCACCCACGTGACACAGAACAATGCTCGGCTGGTTATTGTGATTTAAAAACGCCCCACACATGGATGGATCACTTGAGCCATCTTTATACCTGCAAGACATTGTACACACTAGTGGTGTATGTCCATGAATCCGCTTTTTATTTATTGCACACATGAAGTTTGTAAAGTAAGTAAACCGTGTTTCTAATATCAGATTTGAACTTATGTTGATAGGGAAGCTCTGTGTAAGAATTGCCTCAGCTTAGACAATTGATAAATCTGTTCGACCGCACAGCATCCTTAGGGTGGTTGAACAACTGAAGAGGAAGATCACCTTCCTTTCGTTGGATCCATCTGATGAATTCGTTCAATGGTTAGTGAAGATACTTTAGCATCTTCATTGGAAGCTGAGACGTGTACTTGATTAATGTTCATCCCGCCCTTTGTTGTAGAATCCCAGGCTAATGTAGCACTGACACAATGATCCAGGGCTTGACCTTCCTATTTGTTTTGTTCGTTTGGGGTAGGATCAGGGCCGGATTAAGCCATCTTGGTGCCCTAGGCACAAACCCACATGGGTGCCCCCTACTGCCCCGGGCCCCCGATCCTCCACTGACTGCTGGTATGTTAAATATTATGCAAAAAACTAACAAAGAAAAACAGTTTTGAAATGTTAACACATATGTTTGTACTACTATCACTCATATAAAACCTACAATAAGGTATTTCTGTATTAAAATTAATAGTTAATTAATTTTGTAATAATAGTAGACAAAAATACTGCAACTTTTTTGATAGATAAGAAAGTCAGAGAGAGAGCACACATTTCATTTTAAAGTGCTTTTTTCTAGATTTACGTCTGTGGGACCAAGGTTAAATAATGTGCGATTCAATATTACATTTGCGATTTGCTTATGCCATGCAATTACGCTACCGGGACAATATACACATTTTTCTTGAGGACTTGTGGTGCCCCCCAAATGCTTGGTGCCCTAGGCACGTGCCGTGTTTGCCTAATGGTTAATCCATCCCTGCCTGAACCTATGAAATGTTTAATCTATGAAAAGTTTTATTTACACAATAAAATATACTCACTTCAAAAGCTGGTTCCACTAGGTCTGCCTCTGCCTCTGTTCCCCTCGAACTTTCCAGCCCGGTAGGAAGTGTTTGTCTCCAAATCATCTAGGGCAATGTCCAGCTCGATGTCAGGTACAGGAGTCTCCTCGCTTTTTACTTTGTTGACATTTTGTGTGTCATAAACTTGTCCACACTCCAGCTTGATTGCAGGTACTGGAGTCTCCTCGCTTTTTACTTTGTTGACATGGAAGGTTCTATTCTATTAATAACCTTACTATCTGGATGGTCTCCGTTCAAGATTAAAAGTATTATTATGGATGTGGTGGACTGGGAATGTGTGTGACTTATCCATAATGTAACAACCACGTAATACGCTTATCTCTTAAAAATGTCAGGTGGTCGTTATTGTTGCAGACTTGTTAAATTGCGCTCAGTCTGGGTGCGTCTTATGGTCGATTATCGCTATATTATGGAGGTTGGACTTCGGCAGACATATATGACTGCACTCCACCTCCCCACCCTGTTCGGAGGAAGGGCTAAAGAGCAGACACGAGACGTAAAATTCATTTTCTTTATTAGGAAATTGTTGGTACTGCAGTTCCCGCTTATGACCACACGCGCATGGTCAGCTGTAACTCGTGACGTCTGAGCTGTGACTCCAGCCAGCTTGCCGTGTCTGCATGAGCCGCATGAGCTGTGTCGCCTACCGTCTCACCTGTATCTCCGACCAGCTGAGCTGTCTGTCCCATTGGGTGAGTTGGGGGTCAGTTAAGCCAATAAAAATTCTCTTACACAGGTCTCTGCTCTTCCTGCGTATCCTGAACTCTATTAGAACTGTGACTCCAGCCGGCTTGCCGTGTCTGCATGAGCCGCATGAGCTGTGTCGCCTACCGTCTCACCTGTATCTCCGACCAGCTGAGCTGTCTGTCCCATTGGGTGAGTTGGGGGTCAGTTAAGCCAATAAAAATTCTCTTACACAGGTCTCTGCTCTTCCTGCGTATCCTGAACTCTATTAGAACTATTTATTTTAGAATTATTATATTATTATTATTAATATTATATTATTATATTAGAACTCTATTATCCATGAACTCTATTAGAAACAGTGACAGTGAATGATGGTTGCCATGTGGAACACCACATGTAGACGATTGCCGACATAACGTAGGATAATGCTGCGTTTGATACTGTGCTTCTTTAAAAAAAATTCTTGGGCGTTGTTTAAAAAGTGCATTGGCTATCGTTAACTCATTTTTTATGCATAATTCAATTAATTTGTCACCTGCATCATTTCTATTTCCCAATCCAAATTTTCCTAAAATGTGTCTCATTTTCAGTTCCTTCCAGTACCTACCTACTTTTGCATTAAAATCTCCCATTATTATTGCTATATCATTATGACCAATCTTATTTAATGTTTATTGCATCTGTGTGAGAGTTGTGTTCTTTGGACGGCCTTAAAGTCTAATAGTGAGGATTCTATCACTAACTGGTTTATATCCCAGTAATGCTTTTGCAGTTTTATCTAAACAAAATGCCACTCCACTCTGGCCTCCGAAGTCTCTACCAGAATAAATGAACACACTTCCCCATTTTCAGTTGTAAAATGTCCCTTGCCTTTCCAGCGATGTTCACTAATTCCTAAAATTTGAATATTTAACCTCAATCTCATCACATACTACTTTAAGCTCCCCCTCATACAGACTTCTCACATTCTACTTTCCTATTCTCACTTTGTTTTTTAGCTTGGTCGTTTGATTGATTGTTATATATATATATATATATATATATATATATATATATATATATATATATATATATATATATATATATATATATATATATGCTTACTTTTATGTATCTCCTATCTATTCTGCTCTGATTTAGCTATTTCCTACTCCTATCTCTTGTTATTCATTGTTGTGTTTGCTATTGCTTTCCCGGACAACACAGACTATACTGACAGAAGCAGTTGAGTCACTGTGATGCTGTTTTTATCCACACACACTGAAAAACGTCTGCTCTATGGCTCACATTGTGTAGACTGGTGCGCCAGTTTTCTCGGGGTCTGAATTTATTTCATCCCACACCGCATTCTTTGTCTCCTCAATCCTCTTAATGGATTTCCCTGGTCGTGACAAATGCCACCTGATATTTCCCTAGTTCGTATAGCACGGCAGTTGACACTGATTGCGGTTGACACTTGACACTGATTGCGGCTGACACTTGACACTGATTGCGGTTGACACTTGACACTGATTGCGGTTGACACTTGACACTGATTGCGGTGGACACTTGACACTGATTGCGGTTGACACAACTGAGCGGATGACACAACTGAGCGGCCAAAATATTGGTCTCGCACTGGCTGAACCCGGTGAGTCACTCTGCGGTGTGGTTGTAAGTTTAAGAACTGTAAGCTTTCCTATATAAACAAACTCTATATCTTCATATGACGATGTTGTATCATATAGTCGGAATGGAGACTGGGGTGAAACGTGAAATGTTACAACCAGTGAACATGACAATTCACTACCAGACATATGAGAATGTTTCCAGCCGCACAATCAGGGTCTGTGTGTATATGCTCTGCTTCCATCTGCTCACCGATAAGGTCCATACCTCCTCCATCATCTGCCTCAACACCATGATCTGTATCGATGTCGCAAACTTGCTGGATGCTCATCTTCTGAGCTTATTCTAACTACATAGCGTGGCAGCTTCTCCTGTTGACTGCTGAAAAGTGGTGTACATTTAAGTCAAAGTTTGTTAATTGACTTAGCATTTATGTGATTAACTAAGACCTTTATGTTGGTGGATATTCATACAGCAACAGCTAATGGACACAAAAAGCTGTGGATGTTAGCATGTTCGATTGGGTAAGATGCTATCGGCTTCTTGTGCCCTCTTCAGTTCCTCCTTTCGAGGGATTGGCGTAGTTTCTGGATTTTTTCGTCTGGGATCGAGTTGTCATCGCCGACATCGCCACAGGTTGAACAGGTTCTCCTAGAATTATAAATCTACAGCCAAGAATTACGGGATATATAGGATCTTCTAAGACTGCAGCCTTGATTGTCCCAGTGACATAACGAGAAGCTATGCTCACCTTTGCCACCGGAAGAGACATAATTGTAGAGCTCTTCAGGGGTCCCTGTAATTCGACGATCTCCTCTGTCATCTGTTCCGGGTGAACTAAGGATGATGATACAACGCAGTCATACGATAACCCAGTATCATAGAGACAGGTCGTCTTGAATCCATTCAGCAATATGGACTCGACAACCGGAAGATCAGATGCTGTGTCTTTATGAGGTGTCTGATTTGATGTTTTATCAGTGTTCACTCCTTTCTCTCTTCGGCTGGCCAAACAAGCAGCTGTGTGTGGAGGTGGCTTCTTTCTACAATTCTTCAATGTGTGACCTCTGATTTTACAATGTGTGCAGTATGGTTTGTCCTCCTTCGCCGTTGTTTGGGCGTGATTTGAGTGATGTTCTTGGATTTCCCATTTTTCTTGGTGGCTAAGTTGCCATCACCTTCCTTTGGCTTTGAAGTTTTATCCTGAGGGGGAGTGTTTGTCGAACGACCCTTGCCTCTGATTTTTCAAATCTCTCTGCCAGGATGATGATGTTTTCTAGTCGGTCAGCCCTGTTTTGTGTTAAAAATGCTTTCATCTCATTCGACATCTTGCCTTTTAGCTGATCTATGATGATCATCTCACGTAGTCCTTCGAAACTTTCATCGAACCTTCCTAGGCTTGCCCATCGTTGGATATAAGATTTCAGTCTTTCAACCAGTTGAGCGTAGCTCTCGCCCGATTCTTTCCTTGCGGTTTTGAATCGAGCTTTATAAGAGTCACCGTCCACCTCAAATCGGCTCAAGAGTGCCGTCTTGAGTGTCGCGTAGTCCTGCTGTTCCTCACGAGTGAGGCGAGAGAACACGTCGTACGCAGTAAACCTTAAAGCTTGCGATAATTTTGTTGCCCAACGTTCCTCGGCCAGACCACAGCTGACACACATCAATTCGAAGCGAGGCAGAAAAGCCTCGACGCTGTCCGTCTGTTCATTGAATGGTTCTAGAGGAAAAGACATCACTCCGGAATTAAGGTGAGAGACGTTAGAATGTTGTTCTGCCACTGGAAAACCTAGTGAGTTTGAGAGGGTGGGGGCGATCCCTCCCTCTAGTCTTCGGATCTCCATTCTCTTCAACTCCAACTGGTGTTGACGTTTTCTTTCCCTTTCCCTGATTTCATCTTCTTGTTTTCTTTGTTCCAACTCGTAAGCCTGTAGGCGTTCTTTTCCTTTTCAGCTATATCAGCCTGAAGTCTACTTTCCTTCTCAGCTATTTCAGCTTGAAGTTTCTTTTGTTCCAACTCGTATGCTTGTAAGTGTTCTTTCTCCTTCTCAGCTAATTCAGCCTGAGCTTGTTTCTCTTTGAGGGCTAGATCGGCTTGGAGTCGTTCCCTCCTGTCAGAATTCATCTGAGACATTTAGCCAGCTCAGGGCCGTCTAAACTGCATTGTTTACCTATTTCCATTATCTGGGCCCGGAATTTAGCAGCTTCGGCCATGCTTATTTGTTTAATTTTTATTTACTTTAGAAAAGAAAATAAAGTGCAGTTTGATCTGATCCAGGTAAGCTTGTCACTCCTTGGATCTGCAAATATACAGCAAAGCATGCACAATATTAAACAAAGCAATCACTAACTAAATTCTGTTGACCCCAGGTAAAGGTATGTTAACACGATTGGTATCTGACCTAGAAATGGTACAACTTAATTTCTTGTCTATCTGTCAATGCTACACAAGCTAAGGACAGAAGCACAGAAGTAACCAGAATAGTTCCACTCTTTCTAAAAGAATTCAAAAGCCATGTAGTACGCTTATCTCGTAAAAATGTGAGGTGGTCGTCACAACTTCCAACCAGCAACGACCACTGCTGCGTTCAACCAGCTAACTACTCATTTCCAGAACCAGAGGTCAAGCAATTTTTTTTTATACTTATCATTTTTTCGCGTGGTCATCACATCTCTGACCATCTCATAGTACACATAGTTCTCTCCTTCCAGCTGCCATACATGACATAGCAATAAATTAAAGCACTGTCATTCTCCATAAATTTCTTCAGTCTTTCCTTGGACAAATCATCTAACTTCCTAAACATATCTAAGTCCAGTAATAAAGAGGTTAATGCTTTATTAGCAACTTCCGAGTTCAGCTCCTTTTGATAAGCGGCTCTTGTAAGTTTTTCATGCTTCTGACATACAGCTGCATAAACAGCTTTCTCCCTCTCTGCCATTCTCTGTCTAACCCTAGGTGCCTGCCGAATAGCAAACTGGACAAGTCTTGCTTGTCCTCTGGACATAACTCCAACCACCGCAACGTTCTGTTTTGCACAGCCTTCAACTTGGCATCATTGAAACCAAGTGTGGCACGTGGAGCCCTCTGCATCAAGGCATCCATCATGCCTAGAGTCCGCTGAGCATGCATATTATGCATTGGAGCTGATTCTGTTGCATCAATCATCTCAGATGAAAAATGTTTAAGTTAATTACTATCCTTACCTTATCTTTATTGTCAGCGGATTCTTGTTTGAATAGGTTAAAAAAATCAAACGGAGTAAGAGTTGTACTCCCCATGGGATTAAATCCGGTCGTGTACAAATTGTGAATGCTTACTGTACAAGTTGAATGCAAATTGGTCACGCCATGTGGACGTTCTTGTTGGTATAACTATCGCCTTCTTCCATTGTTCTGGTATCTTTCCGGAGTGCCATATTTTGTTATACAACGTTATTATCGTAATTGTTTTCATTGGTAACCTTTTTAGTAATGTGTAGTTTAAAATGTCCGCCATTGCTGCCGTGTCGTCCTTTTCTTTGATCGCCGATGTTACCTCGCCTACTGTTATGTCCGCATCCATGTAAAAGTCCTCTATTTGTTCGTGTTGTATTTCTCCTGTCTCTTCTACGAATTTTTCTTGTCTCATTCTCTCCTGCTCTCCCAGTGCCTTGTTGGAGCTGATCTCGTAGAAGTACTTCCCAAAGGCGTCTGCTTGTTCTTTTTCTGATATCGCTACTGTTGGGAATTTTATTGTTGCAGTCTTGCTCTTTGTGTGGTTTCTTTTATTGGCGTTTATTTGTTTCCATACTTCTTTTGTAGGTGTGTCTGGTGACAGTGGCTGACAGTACTTCTTCCATGCTGTTCCTTTGGCTTTTTTTATCATTCTGTTGGCTTCGTTCCTAACTGTTTTGTATTCGTTATAGTTTTCCTCTGCATAGTCTTGACACTGATTCAAGTCTTGACACTGATTGCGGTTGACACTGATTGCGGCCAAAATCTTGGTCTCGCACTGGCTGAACCAGGTGAGTCACTCTGCGGTGTGGTTGTAAGTTTAAGAACTGTAAGCTTTCCTTTATAAACAAACTCTATATCTCCATATGACGATGTTGTACCATATAGTCGGATTGGAGACTGGGGTGAAATATGAAATGTTACAACCAGTGAACATGACAATTCACTACCAGATATATGTGAATGTTTCCAGCCGCACAATCAGGGTCTGTGTGTATATGCTCTGTTTCCATCTGCTCACCGATAAGGTCCATACCTCCTCCATCATCATCGTCCTCAACACCATGATCTGTATCGATGTCGCAAACTTGCTGGATGCTCTCATCTTCTGAGCTTATTCTAACTACATAGCGTGGCAGCTTCTCCTGTTGACTGCTGAAAAGTGGTGTTCATTTAAATCCTGAATTATTTTATCTATAACTTTGTAACCATTTTATTTTTCTAAATGGTATATTTTAATACATATACAACTAAGATATAAGTCTGGGGAAAAAAAAATTTTTTAACAATAATATTTTACAATTTGTTTTTTTGGGACTTTAAAGTACCAACAGGAACCAACACATAATTTTATTTTTTTTTTCCTTTTCCACTCGATTTTTTTTTTGGGTCTGACTTGTTGCCAGCTCGGAATATTTTTGGGGAAAAATAATCAAAACTGATGTCAGCTACATTCACTCATTTTCCAAAGGAAATAACAGAACATATTTAATGTTGAATGTAATTTTATTGATTATTGGTTATTATGTAATGTTATTGGCTGAAGATTGTCCAAAAAAATAGTTTTTTTTTTATTTATACTGTGCCATAGTGTGGTATTTTTTGAAACATGTACCAGGATGTAGTCCGGGTTGACGTGAGCAAGTTTCGCAGTAAAAGACTGTCTGTCGCCTCTGACCAGGTGTTTTTCTGTCACTACACACTGCACAATCTTTTGTTTTCTTTTCACTGAATTGGGCAATGAAGTGCTGGCGCCGGTCAAGTCTCTCCTCTGCATCTAGAGTTGATGGTCGTCCTCTTCGGCGAATGGGCTGAGAGGCTCGTTGTTCGGACACAAGCTGCTGGATCAGTTCTTTTCTATATTGAATGTGGTCAATAACCTTGTCAGAGTGTATCTCTTTATAAAGGATGAAACTGTTCACAACTGCCACTTCTAGGAGCCAGAAAAATGTTTTTTTCCACCACTTTAGAGACTTTCTTGTGAAAGAGTAGCTGTTGCAGTAATGGTCAAAACGGTCAACAGCACCCATGTGTTTTGTGTATTCAATGACTGCATTTGGTTTTGTAATATCTTCAGTGCCACCATTGTTAGTTCTTCTCTGAATGACAGTTTGTCCAATATCATAGTATGTGCTTAGCATGTTGACAACTCTTTTGTCTGTCCATGATAAAGCCATTTCTTTATTTTGACGTGTCCAGGCAATCGTATCACCTTTTGAGAGTTTGTGCTTGTTCTTGATTTGTGGTGGCAGGCCTTGTCTGTTGCTCATGACAGTCCCAGTTGTGTGAACATGTTGATCTAATAACGCCATGGCCAGCGTATGTCCTGTGTAGAATCTGTCAGTGAACAGATGGTAGCCGCGACCACGGACTTTCTGCAACAATTCATCACATAGATGCAGAACAATTCTAGCAGTGAATGGTAAGCCAGGATTTGACAGCTGATTTGTTGTAGAGGAACCATAATATGGCTCGAACGCACATAAATAGCCAGTGTGGCAGTCAGCTAATGCGTACACTCGCAGTCCCCATTTGTGAGGCTTCTGGGGATTGTACATTTTGTACACTGTATGCCCCTTGAAACTTATTGTGCATTCATCCACAACAATGTTTTGATGTGGAATAAACAACTCCAGACACTTGTCTTTCATATAACGGACCATGTCGCTTATCTTGTTGCCTCTCGTTACACAGCTAACTGGTGTTCTTGAAGCTTGTTGTGGTGGCTGGACATGTAGCATCCAGTGAATTTGTTCAAACCTTTCTCTGGAAAATATGTTTCTGTAAAATGACATGTAATCTATCCACTGAGTAGAGAAAAAATCTTGTATCTTTCCTCTCTCCTGCAAGGCCATTCTCAAAATGACTCCTAAATATGCCTTTATTTCAGTTGTGGAAACATCTGACCAAGAATGCCACAATGAACGAGAAGACAGTTGTTTTTGTTGTATCTTCTCAGCTGCATACCTGTTAGTTTCTTTCACTATGTTGTCAAGAAGTGCAGGTGTAAAAAACAGTTGAAAGAAACCACATATTGTTTCAGGCACGTCTGTACCAGATATTTGCACACCAGCGTTTTGAACAGTAAACAAATGTTTAGTTATGTGAGAAGAATTCGATCTGATCCACTCATTACTCGGTACACTAGGCCCAGCTGTTGATTCAGATCGACCATCATTGGTGACATCTTCATCGCTACTGCTGTTATTATTATCAGAACCTTCTTCAGCTGACACATCTCTACTTCCAATGTCTAAATAATCACTGTCACTTCCATTTATAACACTATCCAAAGACACATCTGAATCAGTTTGCTCTAAATGCGTAATAACTTCATCAACAGTCAAGCGAGCGCGTTTGCTAGGACCAGCCATGATTATCGTAGTGATAGTGTCCGGTTCGTTTTAACATTTCCTGTTAATTCCTGGATTCAAACCATAAAATTGTGGTCCAAACAAATAGATTAATGCCACAAAATTAAGGTCCACACAAATGTCTTACCTGGTAGGACATACGAGTAATTGATACTGCTTTTAAAAAGCATGTCTTACTGGATAAGACATTCGAGCGGAACGGGAAAATCGGGATGTCTTACCCAGCTGGACACACGAGTGGAAATTAAGCAATGGGTTTTAATGTTGAGTTGAGTTGCTACTGGCTATGTTACTATCACGTTCAGAGTGAGATCCTCCCAGACATGAATGCTTTTCTGTGTTAGTGTAGGGCTGCCACACATCCGGCAAACAGAGGACAATCTGGTTTCTAATCCTGCTATCAGGACTCCTCCATGTCCATAATCTTCTAGGGTGTTGCTTAAACCAGGTGTTTACTACAATCATTTCCTGTTCTTTTGCCCACTCTACGAGTCTGTATCCTCTTTCATTTCTCTCTCCTAAACCATAGTTTCCTACTGTGTATCTATCCCCTTGATTTTCTAATTTTGCATTGAAGTCTCCCTATTATGATGTTTATTTCTGAATGTTTACATTTCTTTAAGGCAGACTCTGTCATTATAAAATTCTTCTACACTATCTTCACTGGATTCTCCTGTTGGGGCATATACTTGAATAATATTTATGCTAAAAGGTCTACATCAAGACGATTGAGTTCAGCATCAATCACAGCCGCTTTCCTCACATCGCCAGTATTCGCCAGGTCGGTGGAAAATCCTGGACACATGGTTCTTATATAGTGCATTGTCTGAATCATAAATGTGTGACTATGATGCCGGGGAGGTGGTATAAGTTTGTATCCCTGGAGGAGGTCATATACTAATCATACTGCTAATATGGATATTGGTAATCTCTGGCGGGATATTGCCCATTTTGGTAAGGCTGATAACTCAGCTAGTTGTTATTTGATGGCGTTGTCGTATCCGTATCCGTCATAAACATTTAATATTAATGAACAATTTGTTGAGGTGCATTATACTATAGGTGTCTCAATTCTGGCTACACGTTTAGCATTGTATTCCCAAATATATCAGTGGTGGTGATCAAGTCCTCCGGTGTCACAAGCAATCCTCTCAGCCTCTGAATACATGGTTGGAATTCTGCATATTACGGTTAATTAACTAACATGCTGCATGGATGGGTAGGTAGTCTCATAGCAGATAGTGCGGCATATTTTAATAGTAAACAAAATTTCATTACACTCATGTCATGTCAACATAGATTAATATTCAAGACTATAAATCCATACTTACTCCAAGCAGATTTTCTCCCCCTCCTCGTTCATAAGAGAACTGCATCCAAGGTCCTGTCAAATATTTGGAAAACAGTCCAAGCACTTGCAACTGAATCTGGATGCCGGGGTCACTCAAGCTGTTCAGAATTTTTCTACGCAGCTCTCTGGTCTTCCTGGATTTTGCAAATTTTATACGGATGTCACGGTGGCTGTATGATGGCTGTCATGTGACACAGAATAATGCTGAACTAGATGTTGTGCTTCTTTAAAATGGCCCCCTCATGCGGGTGGTTCACTTGAGCCATTTTTATACCTGCAAGACATTGTATGCACTAGTGATGTGTGTTATAATTCAGCTTTTTATTTATTTACACACATGAAGTTTGTAAAGTAAGTAAATCAAGTTTTCTAGAATCTAATACGAGATTTATATTGATATGGAAGCTTAGGGTGGTTGAACATCTTAAGATGAAGATCATCTTCCCTTCGTTGTATCCGTCTGATGAATTTGTTTTGCAGCATTGGCCAGCTGCACTTCAACTCAACAATGTCCTGCACTCATCTTGATGAGTTGTGTGTACATTGTGATTGACCCTTGCCCTGTCAAAGATGGTGCAGAGAATTTTAACAATTCTTTCTCTGTCCTCTGCATCATTTAGGTCAAAAGCACAGCTGTTTCACAAACGTATATATGTATGAGACTGGGTGATATGGTCAAATATCTATATCTATAAATATCTGTTGCTGCGCCTGCAATATAATCGTAAATCGTAAGAACTCAGACGCGGAGCAAGCACGGCATGGTGCTTCCGATCATCAGAACCCCCATCCCCAAGCATTTCGGACCTTCAATTTCTTAATACTCTCTGGGGGCGGTCCTGTCTGGGTCATGACTCTTGGCGCCTTACCCCTGCCGTGGAGATGCTCGTTCATATGTTATCCCTGATGTTAAGCTTGTCCCTTCGCTGTTACCTTGTCTACTCTCAAGCCCTCCCTCGGTTGGGAGAGCCTGTGCAGTCTGTGCTTGCCCCTTTAGCATGTGTGGTCGTGGGATACCAGCTTCACCCCCCGCCACGGCCTATGTCGCCTCCATACGTCTCCGTTGCCCGTGCCCCTTCCCCGTGCCCCATTCACGACACCGCACCCTACTAGGAAGCTGGACCTTCCTTTCTTTCGGACCCGCCTCATGGTCTTTCTGCAGCTGCCTAGACCATGTAGTACGCATATCTCGTAAAAATGTGAGGTGGTCGTCACAACTTCCAACCAGCAACGAACACTGCCACGTTCAACCAGCTAACTACTCATTTCCAGAACCAGAGGTCAAGCAATTTTTTTTATACTTATCATTTTTTCGCGTGGTCATCGCATCTCTGACCATCTCATAGTACACACAGTTCTCTCCTTCCAGCTGCCATACATGACGTAGCAATAAATTAAAGCACTGTCATTCTCCATAAATTTCTTCAGTCTTTCCTTGGACAAATCATCTAACTTCCTAAACATATCTAAGTCCAGTAATAAAGGGGTTAATCCTTTATTAGCAACTTCCGAGTTCAGCTCCTTTTGATAAGCGGCTCTTGTAAGTTTTTCATGCTTCTCACATACAGCTGCATAAACAGCTTTCTCCCTCTCTGCCATTCTCTGTCTAACCCTAGGTGCCTGCCGAACAGCACACTGGACAAGTCTGTGTTGCTTGTCCTCTGGATGTAACTCCAACCACCGCAAAGTTCTGTTTTGCACAGCCTTCAACTTGGCATCATTGAAACCAAGTGTGGCATGTGGAGCCCTCTGCATCAAGGCATCCATCATGCTTAGAGTCTCCGCTGAGCATGCATATTATGCATTGGAGCTGATTCTGTTGCATCAATCATCTCAGATGAAAAATGTTTAAGTTAATTACTATCCTTACCGTATCTTTATTTTCAGCGGACTCTTGTTTGAATAGGTTAAAAAAATCAAACAGAGTAAGAGTTGTACTCCCTATGGGATTAAATCCGGTCGTGTACAAATTGTGAATGCTTACTGTACAAGTTGAATGCAAATTGGTCACGCCATGTGGACGTTCTTGTTGGTATAACTATCGCCTTCTTCCATTGTTCTGGTATCTTTCCGGAGTGCCATATTTTGTTATACAACGTTGTTATTATCGTAATTGTTTTCATTGGTAACCTTTTTAGTAATGTGTAGTTTAAAATGTCCGCCATTGCTGCTGTGTCGTCCTTTTCTTTGATCGCCGATGTTACCTCGTCTACTGTTATGTCCGCATCCATGTAAAAGTCCTCTATTTGTTCGTGTTGTATTTCTCCTGTCTCTTCTACGAATTTTTCTTGTCTCATTCTCTCCTGCTCTCCCAGTGCCTTGTTGGAGCTGATCTCGTAGAAGTACTTCCCAAAGGCGTCTGCTTGTTCTTTTTCTGATATCGCTACTGTTGGGAATTTTATTGTTGCAGTCTTGCTCTTTGTGTGGTTTCTTTTATTGGCGTTTATTTGTTTCCATACTTCTTTTGTAGGTGTGTCTGGTGACAGTGGCTGACAGTACTTCTTCCATGCTGTTCCTTTGGCTTTTTTTATCATTCTGTTGGCTTCGTTCTCGTTATAGTTTTCCTCTGCATAGTCTTGACACTGATTCAAGTCTTGACACTGATTGCGGTTGACACTGATTGCGGCCAAAATCTTGGTCTCGCACTGGCTGAACCCGGTGAGTCACTCTGCGGTGTGGTTGTAAGTTTAAGAACTGTAAGCTTTCCTTTATAAACAAACTCTATATCTCCATATGACGATGTTGTACCATATAGTCGGATTGGAGACTGGGGTGAAATATGAAATGTTACAACCAGTGAACATGACAATTCACTACCAGATATATGTGAATGTTTCCAGCCGCACAATCAGGGTCTGTGTGTATATGCTCTGTTTCCATCTGCTCACCGATAAGGTCCATACCTCCTCCATCATCATCGTCCTCAACACCATGATCTGTATCGATGTCGCAAACTTGCTGGATGCTCTCATCTTCTGAGCTTATTCTAACTACATAGCGTGGCAGCTTCTCCTGTTGACTGCTGAAAAGTGGTGTTCATTTAAATCCTGAATTATTTTATCTATAACTTTGTAACCATTTTATTTTTCTAAATGGTATATTTTAATACATATACAACTAAGATATAAGCCTGGGGAAAAAAAATTTTTTTAACAATAATATTTTACAATTTGTTTTTTGGGACTTTAAAGTACCAACAGGAACCAACACATAATTTTATTTTTTTTTTCCTTTTCCACTCGATTTTTTTTTTGGGTCTGACTTGTTGCCAGCTCGGAATATTTTTGGGGAAAAATAATCAAAACTGATGTCAGCTACATTCACTCATTTTCCAAAGGAAATAACAGAACATATTTAATGTTGAATGTAATTTTATTGATTATTGGTTATTATGTAATGTTATTGGCTGAAGATTGTCCAAAAAAATAGTTTTTTTTTTATTTATACTGTGCCATAGTGTGGTATTTTTTGAAACATGTACCAGGATGTAGTCCGGGTTGACGTGAGCAAGTTTCGCAGTAAAAGACTGTCTGTCGCCTCTGACCAGGTGTTTTTCTGTCACTACACACTGCACAATCTTTTGTTTTCTTTTCACTGAATTGGGCAATGAAGTGCTGGCGCCGGTCAAGTCTCTCCTCTGCATCTAGAGTTGATGGTCGTCCTCTTCGGCGAATGGGCTGAGAGGCTCGTTGTTCGGACACAAGCTGCTGGATCAGTTCTTTTCTATATTGAATGTGGTCAATAACCTTGTCAGAGTGTATCTCTTTATAAAGGATGAAACTGTTCACAACTGCCACTTCTAGGAGCCAGAAAAATGTTTTTTTCCACCACTTTAGAGACTTTCTTGTGAAAGAGTAGCTGTTGCAGTAATGGTCAAAACGGTCAACAGCACCCATGTGTTTTGTGTATTCAATGACTGCATTTGGTTTTGTAATATCTTCAGTGCCACCATTGTTAGTTCTTCTCTGAATGACAGTTTGTCCAATATCATAGTATGTGCTTAGCATGTTGACAACTCTTTTGTCTGTCCATGATAAAGCCATTTCTTTATTTTGACGTGTCCAGGCAATCGTATCACCTTTTGAGAGTTTGTGCTTGTTCTTGATTTGTGGTGGCAGGCCTTGTCTGTTGCTCATGACAGTCCCAGTTGTGTGAACATGTTGATCTAATAACGCCATGGCCAGCGTATGTCCTGTGTAGAATCTGTCAGTGAACAGATGGTAGCCGCGACCACGGACTTTCTGCAACAATTCATCACATAGATGCAGAACAATTCTAGCAGTGAATGGTAAGCCAGGATTTGACAGCTGATTTGTTGTAGAGGAACCATAATATGGCTCGAACGCACATAAATAGCCAGTGTGGCAGTCAGCTAATGCGTACACTCGCAGTCCCCATTTGTGAGGCTTCTGGGGATTGTACATTTTGTACACTGTATGCCCCTTGAAACTTATTGTGCATTCATCCACAACAATGTTTTGATGTGGAATAAACAACTCCAGACACTTGTCTTTCATATAACGGACCATGTCGCTTATCTTGTTGCCTCTCGTTACACAGCTAACTGGTGTTCTTGAAGCTTGTTGTGGTGGCTGGACATGTAGCATCCAGTGAATTTGTTCAAACCTTTCTCTGGAAAATATGTTTCTGTAAAATGACATGTAATCTATCCACTGAGTAGAGAAAAAATCTTGTATCTTTCCTCTCTCCTGCAAGGCCATTCTCAAAATGACTCCTAAATATGCCTTTATTTCAGTTGTGGAAACATCTGACCAAGAATGCCACAATGAACGAGAAGACAGTTGTTTTTGTTGTATCTTCTCAGCTGCATACCTGTTAGTTTCTTTCACTATGTTGTCAAGAAGTGCAGGTGTAAAAAACAGTTGAAAGAAACCACATATTGTTTCAGGCACGTCTGTACCAGATATTTGCACACCAGCGTTTTGAACAGTAAACAAATGTTTAGTTATGTGAGAAGAATTCGATCTGATCCACTCATTACTCGGTACACTAGGCCCAGCTGTTGATTCAGATCGACCATCATTGGTGACATCTTCATCGCTACTGCTGTTATTATTATCAGAACCTTCTTCAGCTGACACATCTCTACTTCCAATGTCTAAATAATCACTGTCACTTCCATTTATAACACTATCCAAAGACACATCTGAATCAGTTTGCTCTAAATGCGTAATAACTTCATCAACAGTCAAGCGAGCGCGTTTGCTAGGACCAGCCATGATTATCGTAGTGATAGTGTCCGGTTCGTTTTAACATTTCCTGTTAATTCCTGGATTCAAACCATAAAATTGTGGTCCAAACAAATAGATTAATGCCACAAAATTAAGGTCCACACAAATGTCTTACCTGGTAGGACATACGAGTAATTGATACTGCTTTTAAAAAGCATGTCTTACTGGATAAGACATTCGAGCGGAACGGGAAAATCGGGATGTCTTACCCAGCTGGACACACGAGTGGAAATTAAGCAATGGGTTTTAATGTTGAGTTGAGTTGCTACTGGCTATGTTACTATCACGTTCAGAGTGAGATCCTCCCAGACATGAATGCTTTTCTGTGTTAGTGTAGGGCTGCCACACATCCGGCAAACAGAGGACAATCTGGTTTCTAATCCTGCTATCAGGACTCCTCCATGTCCATAATCTTCTAGGGTGTTGCTTAAACCAGGTGTTTACTACAATCATTTCCTGTTCTTTTGCCCACTCTACGAGTCTGTATCCTCTTTCATTTCTCTCTCCTAAACCATAGTTTCCTACTGTGTATCTATCCCCTTGATTTTCTAATTTTGCATTGAAGTCTCCCTATTATGATGTTTATTTCTGAATGTTTACATTTCTTTAAGGCAGACTCTGTCATTATAAAATTCTTCTACACTATCTTCACTGGATTCTCCTGTTGGGGCATATACTTGAATAATATTTATGCTAAAAGGTCTACATCAAGACGATTGAGTTCAGCATCAATCACAGCCGCTTTCCTCACATCGCCAGTATTCGCCAGGTCGGTGGAAAATCCTGGACACATGGTTCTTATATAGTGCATTGTCTGAATCATAAATGTGTGACTATGATGCCGGGGAGGTGGTATAAGTTTGTATCCCTGGAGGAGGTCATATACTAATCATACTGCTAATATGGATATTGGTAATCTCTGGCGGGATATTGCCCATTTTGGTAAGGCTGATAACTCAGCTAGTTGTTATTTGATGGCGTTGTCGTATCCGTATCCGTCATAAACATTTAATATTAATGAACAATTTGTTGAGGTGCATTATACTATAGGTGTCTCAATTCTGGCTACACGTTTAGCATTGTATTCCCAAATATATCAGTGGTGGTGATCAAGTCCTCCGGTGTCACAAGCAATCCTCTCAGCCTCTGAATACATGGTTGGAATTCTGCATATTACGGTTAATTAACTAACATGCTGCATGGATGGGTAGGTAGTCTCATAGCAGATAGTGCGGCATATTTTAATAGTAAACAAAATTTCATTACACTCATGTCATGTCAACATAGATTAATATTCAAGACTATAAATCCATACTTACTCCAAGCAGATTTTCTCCCCCTCCTCGTTCATAAGAGAACTGCATCCAAGGTCCTGTCAAATATTTGGAAAACAGTCCAAGCACTTGCAACTGAATCTGGATGCCGGGGTCACTCAAGCTGTTCAGAATTTTTCTACGCAGCTCTCTGGTCTTCCTGGATTTTGCAAATTTTATACGGATGTCACGGTGGCTGTATGATGGCTGTCATGTGACACAGAATAATGCTGAACTAGATGTTGTGCTTCTTTAAAATGGCCCCCTCATGCGGGTGGTTCACTTGAGCCATTTTTATACCTGCAAGACATTGTATGCACTAGTGATGTGTGTTATAATTCAGCTTTTTATTTATTTACACACATGAAGTTTGTAAAGTAAGTAAATCAAGTTTTCTAGAATCTAATACGAGATTTATATTGATATGGAAGCTTAGGGTGGTTGAACATCTTAAGATGAAGATCATCTTCCCTTCGTTGTATCCGTCTGATGAATTTGTTTTGCAGCATTGGCCAGCTGCACTTCAACTCAACAATGTCCTGCACTCATCTTGATGAGTTGTGTGTACATTGTGATTGACCCTTGCCCTGTCAAAGATGGTGCAGAGAATTTTAACAATTCTTTCTCTGTCCTCTGCATCATTTAGGTCAAAAGCACAGCTGTTTCACAAACGTATATATGTATGAGACTGGGTGATATGGTCAAATATCTATATCTATAAATATCTGTTGCTGCGCCTGCAATATAATCGTAAATCGTAAGAACTCAGACGCGGAGCAAGCACGGCATGGTGCTTCCGATCATCAGAACCCCCATCCCCAAGCATTTCGGACCTTCAATTTCTTAATACTCTCTGGGGGCGGTCCTGTCTGGGTCATGACTCTTGGCGCCTTACCCCTGCCGTGGAGATGCTCGTTCATATGTTATCCCTGATGTTAAGCTTGTCCCTTCGCTGTTACCTTGTCTACTCTCAAGCCCTCCCTCGGTTGGGAGAGCCTGTGCAGTCTGTGCTTGCCCCTTTAGCATGTGTGGTCGTGGGATACCAGCTTCACCCCCCGCCACGGCCTATGTCGCCTCCATACGTCTCCGTTGCCCGTGCCCCTTCCCCGTGCCCCATTCACGACACCGCACCCTACTAGGAAGCTGGACCTTCCTTTCTTTCGGACCCGCCTCATGGTCTTTCTGCAGCTGCCTAGACCATGTAGTACGCATATCTCGTAAAAATGTGAGGTGGTCGTCACAACTTCCAACCAGCAACGAACACTGCCACGTTCAACCAGCTAACTACTCATTTCCAGAACCAGAGGTCAAGCAATTTTTTTTATACTTATCATTTTTTCGCGTGGTCATCGCATCTCTGACCATCTCATAGTACACACAGTTCTCTCCTTCCAGCTGCCATACATGACGTAGCAATAAATTAAAGCACTGTCATTCTCCATAAATTTCTTCAGTCTTTCCTTGGACAAATCATCTAACTTCCTAAACATATCTAAGTCCAGTAATAAAGGGGTTAATCCTTTATTAGCAACTTCCGAGTTCAGCTCCTTTTGATAAGCGGCTCTTGTAAGTTTTTCATGCTTCTCACATACAGCTGCATAAACAGCTTTCTCCCTCTCTGCCATTCTCTGTCTAACCCTAGGTGCCTGCCGAACAGCACACTGGACAAGTCTGTGTTGCTTGTCCTCTGGATGTAACTCCAACCACCGCAAAGTTCTGTTTTGCACAGCCTTCAACTTGGCATCATTGAAACCAAGTGTGGCATGTGGAGCCCTCTGCATCAAGGCATCCATCATGCTTAGAGTCTCCGCTGAGCATGCATATTATGCATTGGAGCTGATTCTGTTGCATCAATCATCTCAGATGAAAAATGTTTAAGTTAATTACTATCCTTACCGTATCTTTATTTTCAGCGGACTCTTGTTTGAATAGGTTAAAAAAATCAAACAGAGTAAGAGTTGTACTCCCTATGGGATTAAATCCGGTCGTGTACAAATTGTGAATGCTTACTGTACAAGTTGAATGCAAATTGGTCACGCCATGTGGACGTTCTTGTTGGTATAACTATCGCCTTCTTCCATTGTTCTGGTATCTTTCCGGAGTGCCATATTTTGTTATACAACGTTGTTATTATCGTAATTGTTTTCATTGGTAACCTTTTTAGTAATGTGTAGTTTAAAATGTCCGCCATTGCTGCTGTGTCGTCCTTTTCTTTGATCGCCGATGTTACCTCGTCTACTGTTATGTCCGCATCCATGTAAAAGTCCTCTATTTGTTCGTGTTGTATTTCTCCTGTCTCTTCTACGAATTTTTCTTGTCTCATTCTCTCCTGCTCTCCCAGTGCCTTGTTGGAGCTGATCTCGTAGAAGTACTTCCCAAAGGCGTCTGCTTGTTCTTTTTCTGATATCGCTACTGTTGGGAATTTTATTGTTGCAGTCTTGCTCTTTGTGTGGTTTCTTTTATTGGCGTTTATTTGTTTCCATACTTCTTTTGTAGGTGTGTCTGGTGACAGTGGCTGACAGTACTTCTTCCATGCTGTTCCTTTGGCTTTTTTTATCATTCTGTTGGCTTCGTTCTCGTTATAGTTTTCCTCTGCATAGTCTTGACACTGATTCAAGTCTTGACACTGATTGCGGTTGACACTGATTGCGGCCAAAATCTTGGTCTCGCACTGGCTGAACCCGGTGAGTCACTCTGCGGTGTGGTTGTAAGTTTAAGAACTGTAAGCTTTCCTTTATAAACAAACTCTATATCTCCATATGACGATGTTGTACCATATAGTCGGATTGGAGACTGGGGTGAAATATGAAATGTTACAACCAGTGAACATGACAATTCACTACCAGATATATGTGAATGTTTCCAGCCGCACAATCAGGGTCTGTGTGTATATGCTCTGTTTCCATCTGCTCACCGATAAGGTCCATACCTCCTCCATCATCATCGTCCTCAACACCATGATCTGTATCGATGTCGCAAACTTGCTGGATGCTCTCATCTTCTGAGCTTATTCTAACTACATAGCGTGGCAGCTTCTCCTGTTGACTGCTGAAAAGTGGTGTTCATTTAAATCCTGAATTATTTTATCTATAACTTTGTAACCATTTTATTTTTCTAAATGGTATATTTTAATACATATACAACTAAGATATGTCTGGGGAAAAAAAAATTTTTTAACAATAATATTTTACAATTTGTTTTTTTGGGACTTTAAAGTACCAACAGGAACCAACACATAATTTTATTTTTTTTTTCCTTTTCCACTCGATTTTTTTTTTGGGTCTGACTTGTTGCCAGCTCGGAATATTTTTGGGGAAAAATAATCAAAACTGATGTCAGCTACATTCACTCATTTTCCAAAGGAAATAACAGAACATATTTAATGTTGAATGTAATTTTATTGATTATTGGTTATTATGTAATGTTATTGGCTGAAGATTGTCCAAAAAAATAGTTTTTTTTTTATTTATACTGTGCCATAGTGTGGTATTTTTTGAAACATGTACCAGGATGTAGTCCGGGTTGACGTGAGCAAGTTTCGCAGTAAAAGACTGTCTGTCGCCTCTGACCAGGTGTTTTTCTGTCACTACACACTGCACAATCTTTTGTTTTCTTTTCACTGAATTGGGCAATGAAGTGCTGGCGCCGGTCAAGTCTCTCCTCTGCATCTAGAGTTGATGGTCGTCCTCTTCGGCGAATGGGCTGAGAGGCTCGTTGTTCGGACACAAGCTGCTGGATCAGTTCTTTTCTATATTGAATGTGGTCAATAACCTTGTCAGAGTGTATCTCTTTATAAAGGATGAAACTGTTCACAACTGCCACTTCTAGGAGCCAGAAAAATGTTTTTTTCCACCACTTTAGAGACTTTCTTGTGAAAGAGTAGCTGTTGCAGTAATGGTCAAAACGGTCAACAGCACCCATGTGTTTTGTGTATTCAATGACTGCATTTGGTTTTGTAATATCTTCAGTGCCACCATTGTTAGTTCTTCTCTGAATGACAGTTTGTCCAATATCATAGTATGTGCTTAGCATGTTGACAACTCTTTTGTCTGTCCATGATAAAGCCATTTCTTTATTTTGACGTGTCCAGGCAATCGTATCACCTTTTGAGAGTTTGTGCTTGTTCTTGATTTGTGGTGGCAGGCCTTGTCTGTTGCTCATGACAGTCCCAGTTGTGTGAACATGTTGATCTAATAACGCCATGGCCAGCGTATGTCCTGTGTAGAATCTGTCAGTGAACAGATGGTAGCCGCGACCACGGACTTTCTGCAACAATTCATCACATAGATGCAGAACAATTCTAGCAGTGAATGGTAAGCCAGGATTTGACAGCTGATTTGTTGTAGAGGAACCATAATATGGCTCGAACGCACATAAATAGCCAGTGTGGCAGTCAGCTAATGCGTACACTCGCAGTCCCCATTTGTGAGGCTTCTGGGGATTGTACATTTTGTACACTGTATGCCCCTTGAAACTTATTGTGCATTCATCCACAACAATGTTTTGATGTGGAATAAACAACTCCAGACACTTGTCTTTCATATAACGGACCATGTCGCTTATCTTGTTGCCTCTCGTTACACAGCTAACTGGTGTTCTTGAAGCTTGTTGTGGTGGCTGGACATGTAGCATCCAGTGAATTTGTTCAAACCTTTCTCTGGAAAATATGTTTCTGTAAAATGACATGTAATCTATCCACTGAGTAGAGAAAAAATCTTGTATCTTTCCTCTCTCCTGCAAGGCCATTCTCAAAATGACTCCTAAATATGCCTTTATTTCAGTTGTGGAAACATCTGACCAAGAATGCCACAATGAACGAGAAGACAGTTGTTTTTGTTGTATCTTCTCAGCTGCATACCTGTTAGTTTCTTTCACTATGTTGTCAAGAAGTGCAGGTGTAAAAAACAGTTGAAAGAAACCACATATTGTTTCAGGCACGTCTGTACCAGATATTTGCACACCAGCGTTTTGAACAGTAAACAAATGTTTAGTTATGTGAGAAGAATTCGATCTGATCCACTCATTACTCGGTACACTAGGCCCAGCTGTTGATTCAGATCGACCATCATTGGTGACATCTTCATCGCTACTGCTGTTATTATTATCAGAACCTTCTTCAGCTGACACATCTCTACTTCCAATGTCTAAATAATCACTGTCACTTCCATTTATAACACTATCCAAAGACACATCTGAATCAGTTTGCTCTAAATGCGTAATAACTTCATCAACAGTCAAGCGAGCGCGTTTGCTAGGACCAGCCATGATTATCGTAGTGATAGTGTCCGGTTCGTTTTAACATTTCCTGTTAATTCCTGGATTCAAACCATAAAATTGTGGTCCAAACAAATAGATTAATGCCACAAAATTAAGGTCCACACAAATGTCTTACCTGGTAGGACATACGAGTAATTGATACTGCTTTTAAAAAGCATGTCTTACTGGATAAGACATTCGAGCGGAACGGGAAAATCGGGATGTCTTACCCAGCTGGACACACGAGTGGAAATTAAGCAATGGGTTTTAATGTTGAGTTGAGTTGCTACTGGCTATGTTACTATCACGTTCAGAGTGAGATCCTCCCAGACATGAATGCTTTTCTGTGTTAGTGTAGGGCTGCCACACATCCGGCAAACAGAGGACAATCTGGTTTCTAATCCTGCTATCAGGACTCCTCCATGTCCATAATCTTCTAGGGTGTTGCTTAAACCAGGTGTTTACTACAATCATTTCCTGTTCTTTTGCCCACTCTACGAGTCTGTATCCTCTTTCATTTCTCTCTCCTAAACCATAGTTTCCTACTGTGTATCTATCCCCTTGATTTTCTAATTTTGCATTGAAGTCTCCCTATTATGATGTTTATTTCTGAATGTTTACATTTCTTTAAGGCAGACTCTGTCATTATAAAATTCTTCTACACTATCTTCACTGGATTCTCCTGTTGGGGCATATACTTGAATAATATTTATGCTAAAAGGTCTACATCAAGACGATTGAGTTCAGCATCAATCACAGCCGCTTTCCTCACATCGCCAGTATTCGCCAGGTCGGTGGAAAATCCTGGACACATGGTTCTTATATAGTGCATTGTCTGAATCATAAATGTGTGACTATGATGCCGGGGAGGTGGTATAAGTTTGTATCCCTGGAGGAGGTCATATACTAATCATACTGCTAATATGGATATTGGTAATCTCTGGCGGGATATTGCCCATTTTGGTAAGGCTGATAACTCAGCTAGTTGTTATTTGATGGCGTTGTCGTATCCGTATCCGTCATAAACATTTAATATTAATGAACAATTTGTTGAGGTGCATTATACTATAGGTGTCTCAATTCTGGCTACACGTTTAGCATTGTATTCCCAAATATATCAGTGGTGGTGATCAAGTCCTCCGGTGTCACAAGCAATCCTCTCAGCCTCTGAATACATGGTTGGAATTCTGCATATTACGGTTAATTAACTAACATGCTGCATGGATGGGTAGGTAGTCTCATAGCAGATAGTGCGGCATATTTTAATAGTAAACAAAATTTCATTACACTCATGTCATGTCAACATAGATTAATATTCAAGACTATAAATCCATACTTACTCCAAGCAGATTTTCTCCCCCTCCTCGTTCATAAGAGAACTGCATCCAAGGTCCTGTCAAATATTTGGAAAACAGTCCAAGCACTTGCAACTGAATCTGGATGCCGGGGTCACTCAAGCTGTTCAGAATTTTTCTACGCAGCTCTCTGGTCTTCCTGGATTTTGCAAATTTTATACGGATGTCACGGTGGCTGTATGATGGCTGTCATGTGACACAGAATAATGCTGAACTAGATGTTGTGCTTCTTTAAAATGGCCCCCTCATGCGGGTGGTTCACTTGAGCCATTTTTATACCTGCAAGACATTGTATGCACTAGTGATGTGTGTTATAATTCAGCTTTTTATTTATTTACACACATGAAGTTTGTAAAGTAAGTAAATCAAGTTTTCTAGAATCTAATACGAGATTTATATTGATATGGAAGCTTAGGGTGGTTGAACATCTTAAGATGAAGATCATCTTCCCTTCGTTGTATCCGTCTGATGAATTTGTTTTGCAGCATTGGCCAGCTGCACTTCAACTCAACAATGTCCTGCACTCATCTTGATGAGTTGTGTGTACATTGTGATTGACCCTTGCCCTGTCAAAGATGGTGCAGAGAATTTTAACAATTCTTTCTCTGTCCTCTGCATCATTTAGGTCAAAAGCACAGCTGTTTCACAAACGTATATATGTATGAGACTGGGTGATATGGTCAAATATCTATATCTATAAATATCTGTTGCTGCGCCTGCAATATAATCGTAAATCGTAAGAACTCAGACGCGGAGCAAGCACGGCATGGTGCTTCCGATCATCAGAACCCCCATCCCCAAGCATTTCGGACCTTCAATTTCTTAATACTCTCTGGGGGCGGTCCTGTCTGGGTCATGACTCTTGGCGCCTTACCCCTGCCGTGGAGATGCTCGTTCATATGTTATCCCTGATGTTAAGCTTGTCCCTTCGCTGTTACCTTGTCTACTCTCAAGCCCTCCCTCGGTTGGGAGAGCCTGTGCAGTCTGTGCTTGCCCCTTTAGCATGTGTGGTCGTGGGATACCAGCTTCACCCCCCGCCACGGCCTATGTCGCCTCCATACGTCTCCGTTGCCCGTGCCCCTTCCCCGTGCCCCATTCACGACACCGCACCCTACTAGGAAGCTGGACCTTCCTTTCTTTCGGACCCGCCTCATGGTCTTTCTGCAGCTGCCTAGACCATGTAGTACGCATATCTCGTAAAAATGTGAGGTGGTCGTCACAACTTCCAACCAGCAACGAACACTGCCACGTTCAACCAGCTAACTACTCATTTCCAGAACCAGAGGTCAAGCAATTTTTTTTATACTTATCATTTTTTCGCGTGGTCATCGCATCTCTGACCATCTCATAGTACACACAGTTCTCTCCTTCCAGCTGCCATACATGACGTAGCAATAAATTAAAGCACTGTCATTCTCCATAAATTTCTTCAGTCTTTCCTTGGACAAATCATCTAACTTCCTAAACATATCTAAGTCCAGTAATAAAGGGGTTAATCCTTTATTAGCAACTTCCGAGTTCAGCTCCTTTTGATAAGCGGCTCTTGTAAGTTTTTCATGCTTCTCACATACAGCTGCATAAACAGCTTTCTCCCTCTCTGCCATTCTCTGTCTAACCCTAGGTGCCTGCCGAACAGCACACTGGACAAGTCTGTGTTGCTTGTCCTCTGGATGTAACTCCAACCACCGCAAAGTTCTGTTTTGCACAGCCTTCAACTTGGCATCATTGAAACCAAGTGTGGCATGTGGAGCCCTCTGCATCAAGGCATCCATCATGCTTAGAGTCTCCGCTGAGCATGCATATTATGCATTGGAGCTGATTCTGTTGCATCAATCATCTCAGATGAAAAATGTTTAAGTTAATTACTATCCTTACCGTATCTTTATTTTCAGCGGACTCTTGTTTGAATAGGTTAAAAAAATCAAACAGAGTAAGAGTTGTACTCCCTATGGGATTAAATCCGGTCGTGTACAAATTGTGAATGCTTACTGTACAAGTTGAATGCAAATTGGTCACGCCATGTGGACGTTCTTGTTGGTATAACTATCGCCTTCTTCCATTGTTCTGGTATCTTTCCGGAGTGCCATATTTTGTTATACAACGTTGTTATTATCGTAATTGTTTTCATTGGTAACCTTTTTAGTAATGTGTAGTTTAAAATGTCCGCCATTGCTGCTGTGTCGTCCTTTTCTTTGATCGCCGATGTTACCTCGTCTACTGTTATGTCCGCATCCATGTAAAAGTCCTCTATTTGTTCGTGTTGTATTTCTCCTGTCTCTTCTACGAATTTTTCTTGTCTCATTCTCTCCTGCTCTCCCAGTGCCTTGTTGGAGCTGATCTCGTAGAAGTACTTCCCAAAGGCGTCTGCTTGTTCTTTTTCTGATATCGCTACTGTTGGGAATTTTATTGTTGCAGTCTTGCTCTTTGTGTGGTTTCTTTTATTGGCGTTTATTTGTTTCCATACTTCTTTTGTAGGTGTGTCTGGTGACAGTGGCTGACAGTACTTCTTCCATGCTGTTCCTTTGGCTTTTTTTATCATTCTGTTGGCTTCGTTCTCGTTATAGTTTTCCTCTGCATAGTCTTGACACTGATTCAAGTCTTGACACTGATTGCGGTTGACACTGATTGCGGCCAAAATCTTGGTCTCGCACTGGCTGAACCCGGTGAGTCACTCTGCGGTGTGGTTGTAAGTTTAAGAACTGTAAGCTTTCCTTTATAAACAAACTCTATATCTCCATATGACGATGTTGTACCATATAGTCGGATTGGAGACTGGGGTGAAATATGAAATGTTACAACCAGTGAACATGACAATTCACTACCAGATATATGTGAATGTTTCCAGCCGCACAATCAGGGTCTGTGTGTATATGCTCTGTTTCCATCTGCTCACCGATAAGGTCCATACCTCCTCCATCATCATCGTCCTCAACACCATGATCTGTATCGATGTCGCAAACTTGCTGGATGCTCTCATCTTCTGAGCTTATTCTAACTACATAGCGTGGCAGCTTCTCCTGTTGACTGCTGAAAAGTGGTGTTCATTTAAATCCTGAATTATTTTATCTATAACTTTGTAACCATTTTATTTTTCTAAATGGTATATTTTAATACATATACAACTAAGATATGTCTGGGGAAAAAAAAATTTTTTAACAATAATATTTTACAATTTGTTTTTTTGGGACTTTAAAGTACCAACAGGAACCAACACATAATTTTATTTTTTTTTTCCTTTTCCACTCGATTTTTTTTTTGGGTCTGACTTGTTGCCAGCTCGGAATATTTTTGGGGAAAAATAATCAAAACTGATGTCAGCTACATTCACTCATTTTCCAAAGGAAATAACAGAACATATTTAATGTTGAATGTAATTTTATTGATTATTGGTTATTATGTAATGTTATTGGCTGAAGATTGTCCAAAAAAATAGTTTTTTTTTTATTTATACTGTGCCATAGTGTGGTATTTTTTGAAACATGTACCAGGATGTAGTCCGGGTTGACGTGAGCAAGTTTCGCAGTAAAAGACTGTCTGTCGCCTCTGACCAGGTGTTTTTCTGTCACTACACACTGCACAATCTTTTGTTTTCTTTTCACTGAATTGGGCAATGAAGTGCTGGCGCCGGTCAAGTCTCTCCTCTGCATCTAGAGTTGATGGTCGTCCTCTTCGGCGAATGGGCTGAGAGGCTCGTTGTTCGGACACAAGCTGCTGGATCAGTTCTTTTCTATATTGAATGTGGTCAATAACCTTGTCAGAGTGTATCTCTTTATAAAGGATGAAACTGTTCACAACTGCCACTTCTAGGAGCCAGAAAAATGTTTTTTTCCACCACTTTAGAGACTTTCTTGTGAAAGAGTAGCTGTTGCAGTAATGGTCAAAACGGTCAACAGCACCCATGTGTTTTGTGTATTCAATGACTGCATTTGGTTTTGTAATATCTTCAGTGCCACCATTGTTAGTTCTTCTCTGAATGACAGTTTGTCCAATATCATAGTATGTGCTTAGCATGTTGACAACTCTTTTGTCTGTCCATGATAAAGCCATTTCTTTATTTTGACGTGTCCAGGCAATCGTATCACCTTTTGAGAGTTTGTGCTTGTTCTTGATTTGTGGTGGCAGGCCTTGTCTGTTGCTCATGACAGTCCCAGTTGTGTGAACATGTTGATCTAATAACGCCATGGCCAGCGTATGTCCTGTGTAGAATCTGTCAGTGAACAGATGGTAGCCGCGACCACGGACTTTCTGCAACAATTCATCACATAGATGCAGAACAATTCTAGCAGTGAATGGTAAGCCAGGATTTGACAGCTGATTTGTTGTAGAGGAACCATAATATGGCTCGAACGCACATAAATAGCCAGTGTGGCAGTCAGCTAATGCGTACACTCGCAGTCCCCATTTGTGAGGCTTCTGGGGATTGTACATTTTGTACACTGTATGCCCCTTGAAACTTATTGTGCATTCATCCACAACAATGTTTTGATGTGGAATAAACAACTCCAGACACTTGTCTTTCATATAACGGACCATGTCGCTTATCTTGTTGCCTCTCGTTACACAGCTAACTGGTGTTCTTGAAGCTTGTTGTGGTGGCTGGACATGTAGCATCCAGTGAATTTGTTCAAACCTTTCTCTGGAAAATATGTTTCTGTAAAATGACATGTAATCTATCCACTGAGTAGAGAAAAAATCTTGTATCTTTCCTCTCTCCTGCAAGGCCATTCTCAAAATGACTCCTAAATATGCCTTTATTTCAGTTGTGGAAACATCTGACCAAGAATGCCACAATGAACGAGAAGACAGTTGTTTTTGTTGTATCTTCTCAGCTGCATACCTGTTAGTTTCTTTCACTATGTTGTCAAGAAGTGCAGGTGTAAAAAACAGTTGAAAGAAACCACATATTGTTTCAGGCACGTCTGTACCAGATATTTGCACACCAGCGTTTTGAACAGTAAACAAATGTTTAGTTATGTGAGAAGAATTCGATCTGATCCACTCATTACTCGGTACACTAGGCCCAGCTGTTGATTCAGATCGACCATCATTGGTGACATCTTCATCGCTACTGCTGTTATTATTATCAGAACCTTCTTCAGCTGACACATCTCTACTTCCAATGTCTAAATAATCACTGTCACTTCCATTTATAACACTATCCAAAGACACATCTGAATCAGTTTGCTCTAAATGCGTAATAACTTCATCAACAGTCAAGCGAGCGCGTTTGCTAGGACCAGCCATGATTATCGTAGTGATAGTGTCCGGTTCGTTTTAACATTTCCTGTTAATTCCTGGATTCAAACCATAAAATTGTGGTCCAAACAAATAGATTAATGCCACAAAATTAAGGTCCACACAAATGTCTTACCTGGTAGGACATACGAGTAATTGATACTGCTTTTAAAAAGCATGTCTTACTGGATAAGACATTCGAGCGGAACGGGAAAATCGGGATGTCTTACCCAGCTGGACACACGAGTGGAAATTAAGCAATGGGTTTTAATGTTGAGTTGAGTTGCTACTGGCTATGTTACTATCACGTTCAGAGTGAGATCCTCCCAGACATGAATGCTTTTCTGTGTTAGTGTAGGGCTGCCACACATCCGGCAAACAGAGGACAATCTGGTTTCTAATCCTGCTATCAGGACTCCTCCATGTCCATAATCTTCTAGGGTGTTGCTTAAACCAGGTGTTTACTACAATCATTTCCTGTTCTTTTGCCCACTCTACGAGTCTGTATCCTCTTTCATTTCTCTCTCCTAAACCATAGTTTCCTACTGTGTATCTATCCCCTTGATTTTCTAATTTTGCATTGAAGTCTCCCTATTATGATGTTTATTTCTGAATGTTTACATTTCTTTAAGGCAGACTCTGTCATTATAAAATTCTTCTACACTATCTTCACTGGATTCTCCTGTTGGGGCATATACTTGAATAATATTTATGCTAAAAGGTCTACATCAAGACGATTGAGTTCAGCATCAATCACAGCCGCTTTCCTCACATCGCCAGTATTCGCCAGGTCGGTGGAAAATCCTGGACACATGGTTCTTATATAGTGCATTGTCTGAATCATAAATGTGTGACTATGATGCCGGGGAGGTGGTATAAGTTTGTATCCCTGGAGGAGGTCATATACTAATCATACTGCTAATATGGATATTGGTAATCTCTGGCGGGATATTGCCCATTTTGGTAAGGCTGATAACTCAGCTAGTTGTTATTTGATGGCGTTGTCGTATCCGTATCCGTCATAAACATTTAATATTAATGAACAATTTGTTGAGGTGCATTATACTATAGGTGTCTCAATTCTGGCTACACGTTTAGCATTGTATTCCCAAATATATCAGTGGTGGTGATCAAGTCCTCCGGTGTCACAAGCAATCCTCTCAGCCTCTGAATACATGGTTGGAATTCTGCATATTACGGTTAATTAACTAACATGCTGCATGGATGGGTAGGTAGTCTCATAGCAGATAGTGCGGCATATTTTAATAGTAAACAAAATTTCATTACACTCATGTCATGTCAACATAGATTAATATTCAAGACTATAAATCCATACTTACTCCAAGCAGATTTTCTCCCCCTCCTCGTTCATAAGAGAACTGCATCCAAGGTCCTGTCAAATATTTGGAAAACAGTCCAAGCACTTGCAACTGAATCTGGATGCCGGGGTCACTCAAGCTGTTCAGAATTTTTCTACGCAGCTCTCTGGTCTTCCTGGATTTTGCAAATTTTATACGGATGTCACGGTGGCTGTATGATGGCTGTCATGTGACACAGAATAATGCTGAACTAGATGTTGTGCTTCTTTAAAATGGCCCCCTCATGCGGGTGGTTCACTTGAGCCATTTTTATACCTGCAAGACATTGTATGCACTAGTGATGTGTGTTATAATTCAGCTTTTTATTTATTTACACACATGAAGTTTGTAAAGTAAGTAAATCAAGTTTTCTAGAATCTAATACGAGATTTATATTGATATGGAAGCTTAGGGTGGTTGAACATCTTAAGATGAAGATCATCTTCCCTTCGTTGTATCCGTCTGATGAATTTGTTTTGCAGCATTGGCCAGCTGCACTTCAACTCAACAATGTCCTGCATCATCTTGATGAGTTGTGTGTACATTGTGATTGACCCTTGCCCTGTCAAAGATGGTGCAGAGAATTTTAACAATTCTTTCTCTGTCCTCTGCATCATTTAGGTCAAAAGCACAGCTGTTTCACAAACGTATATATGTATGAGACTGGGTGATATGGTCAAATATCTATATCTATAAATATCTGTTGCTGCGCCTGCAATATAATCGTAAATCGTAAGAACTCAGACGCGGAGCAAGCACGGCATGGTGCTTCCGATCATCAGAACCCCCATCCCCAAGCATTTCGGACCTTCAATTTCTTAATACTCTCTGGGGGCGGTCCTGTCTGGGTCATGACTCTTGGCGCCTTACCCCTGCCGTGGAGACGCTCGTTCATATGTTATCCCTGATGTTAAGCTTGTCCCTTCGCTGTTACCTTGTCTACTCTCAAGCCCTCCCTCGGTTGGGAGAGCCTGTGCAGTCTGTGCTTGCCCCTTTAGCATGTGTGGTCGTGGGATGCCAGCTTCACCCCCCGCCACGGCCTATGTCGCCTCCATACGTCTCCGTTGCCCGTGCCCCTTCCCCGTGCCCCATTCACGACACCGCACCCTACTAGGAAGCTGGACCTTCCTTTCTTTCGGACCCGCCTCATGGTCTTTCTGCAGCTGCCTAGACCATGTAGTACGCATATCTCGTAAAAATGTGAGGTGGTCGTCACAACTTCCAACCAGCAATGACCACAGCCACGTTCAACCAGCTAACAACTCATTTCCAGAACCAGAGGTCAAGCAATTTTTTTTTATACTTATCATTTTTTCGCGTGGTCATCACATCTCTGGCCATCTCATAGTACACAAAGTTCTCTGCTTCCAGCTGCCATACATGACGTAGCAATAAATTAAAGCACTGTCATTCTCCATAAATTTCTTCAGTCTTTCCTTGGACAAATCATCTAACTTCCTGAACATATCTAAGTCCAGTAATAAAGGGGTTAATCCTTTATTAGCAACTTCTGAGTTCAGCTCCTTTTGATAAGCGGCTCTTGTAAGTTTTTCATGCTTCTCACATACAGCTGCATAAACAGCTTTCTCCCTCTCTGCCATTCTCTGTCTAACCCTAGGTGCCTGTCGAACAGCAAACTGGACGAGTCTGTGTTGCTTGTCCTCTGGACATAACTCCAACCACCGCAAAGTTCTGTTTTGCACAGCCTTTAACTTGGCATCATTGAAACCAAGTGTGGCACGTGGAGCCCTCTGCATCAAGGCATCCATCATGCTTAGAGTCTCCGCTGAGCATGCATATTATGCATTGGAGCTGATTCTGTTGCATCAATCATCTCAGATGATTCCTTATTCTGATTACTAGCATTACCTAACTGCCTGGTAAGAAGTTTTATGAAGCTAGATGTCAAGTTTTTCACTGTCTCCAGGAACTCCTCCCTAGCCCTTTTAGCACGGAATTATTTTAGGCTTATTAGCCAAAAACACTGAGCATTATTTCAGTAAATTTGGTTGTATTTTTGTTTATTTTTTTAGACACCTTTCTGATTTTCTGACACCATGCAATATATATATTTATAGGAAGGGTATATATTGAAGTGTATGATTTACAACAAATTGTTTTTTTAAATTGACAAATATGCAAATTAGCTCATTTGCATATCTAAAAATAGAAAAGACAAAATGTGAATTTACAACTTCAAAGTAAGATACATACAGCTAAATACAGTTATATATGCAATTTCCTACCTTATTATTGTCCCTTGGCCTTCTTACATTGGTGTTTATCAAAACAGTAGTGATGCACACCCTTTTCACATGTAGAACACATGGTTCGGCTACGCTTCCTTCCTCCTGGCTGAGAGCGGTCACTGCACACAGAACAGTCTTTCTCTTTTCTATTTGGAATATCCACATAGCCTCTGTCCCCAGCAGCATCAGTAGAAGGAGGAGGATATTTTATGTCCAGATAGTCCTGTGCCAGATCACTCACAACATTGGCAGTGAATTTATAGCGAGTTAAATTCCGGGTATTTGACGTATTTTGACAATACAAAATATATGCATTTACTGTCATGCGTCCAAAAATGGAGAAGACAACCTTACGCCAATACTTTAACGTTCTCCTCTCATCTAAATAGGCGTACAACATCATGTCGCTTTGATCCACACCTCCCATGTACTTATTGTACTGCAAAACAACACGCGGCTTTGATCTTTCGGCAGGCGTTGGGTCATTTTGTCTTCTCCTCACAGTAACATCTACTTGTTCTGCTTTCTCTTTAGTAGACATGAGAAGAACTGATTTTGTTTGGGATTTCTTTTCCCTGTATGCTGCAGTCAGTATGCTTCCTTTCCTGTAGTAGAGAGTTTCATTAGGCTGAAGATTGCCCTTTATTGCCTTGGGGAGATTTCGGCGATTGCGTCGCACTGTACCTGTGAGGTATGTTCCTTGCAAAAACAGATCAGTAGCCAGTTCAATACTTGCAAAAAAATTATCCACAAAAACATGATACCCCTTCTTTAGGTAGTTTCCTATTGATAAGAGCTTTCTGACTACTCTATGGGATAGTCCAAGGTGATCTTCCTCTTGATCTCTTTTCCCCTTGTACACAAAAAATCCGAGCACATACGCACTTGCAGACTCACACAGCATCCATAATTTTATGCCCCACTTGTGGTGATGCTTATTGGGCATATACTGTAGAATCTGGCTTTTGCTCTTGGTACCAATTAGGCTCTCATCAACAGATAACTCCTGCTTTGGGGTATAATGGTGCCTAAATAATCTATTAGCATGATCCACCAGTGGAGCAAACTTACCGCATGGATCATAGCCGTCTTCCCCTGGTGCCGCTAAATTTTCATTATTTACAATATGAAAAAATTTTAAAATGAGCTCATATCTCTCCCTGGGCATAACCCTTCCAAACCAAGGGGTTTCTTGGGATTTGCAGGTAGTCCAGTATGAAAAAAGGGTTGGCTTTCGGTTCAGTCCCATATTCAGGATTATCGCGATAAACGCCTTCATTTCTGGAATACTGGTGGGTCTCCAATTTTGTACAATGGATCTCCTTTTGAGTACATTGCCACTTTTTGCAATGAACTGGCTGGCATATCTATTTGTTTCTGCTACAAATACTGTCAGTAACTCAATTGTGAGAAACAGGTATAGATAACTGACAGGCTTGGAGTCACTAGGTGGCATTCGTTTTGGGCCAGTCAGCTCAGAAAATGGATGTATCTCAATCCCATCATCATCTTCAGGAGGATAAACCCTGAGCCATGGTTGAGCTGTTGTCGGTTCATTCTCTCCATCTGCACTTTCGTTATCGCTCTCACTAGATCTATCATCAGCTTCCTCACTAGACTCACCAGATTCACTCGATTCAAACGTTTCATCGACATCCCTATCAGTGGCGGAATTATCAGAATCTGACATGTTTTGGGCCGTTTAGGTCTGTTTCAAAAAAATTCTACAACAAATTAAACGCTTGATACAGAACAAAGACGAGCGGACATTTGTAAACAAAATACCGCAAGGAATCATGGGACACTATTTTCCGTGTTTCAAAAGCGGAGAGTTCTTGCGGTGTCTACCTGAAATACGATGGGGCCGATGATCGGCCGTTCCGTGAATTTGGCCATTCTATGCCGGGCCGATAATCGGCCCGGGCCGTGCTAAAAGGGCTAGTGGCCATCTCCACGTGTGTTAGGTCTGGTTCCACGTCCACCATCGGTTGCCCCAACACATTGACTGTGGTGCTGCACAGATCCTCCGGTGTAGCCAGTAAGCCTGTCAGTCTTTGTATGGCTGGCTGGAATTCTTTAGCCTGGAAGAAAGGAATGTTGTAAAGACACATGACATATTAGTAGTCAAGTACCAAACAGTTTACTGTATAAACAGTCTCACAGCAAATACTGCCAAGTGAGCCGGGTACAAGGCGTTGAAGCTCAGCTGCGACCGATATGTGCAGCAGACCGTGTCGCGTTGTGTTATAACTTGCTGGTATGGGAGCCGGTCGTTCAGAAAGCAATGGCAAACTACTGAATGTAATACTTGCCTAGTACATCAACAACAGCTGAAAAATGCTGGTGTTGACTGCAACGTCCCGTAAGGGATACGCTAACTTGAAAAAATAATACGCAGCAATTAAAATACAGACGTGAAGTCAATGTGCTATCATATGACAATGGACATACTTGGCAAAGATGTACACTTTGGATGATGACACACAGGTTTTTGCAACTCTTTGTGGATTGATTGATTGATTTAAGAACCGACATCACAGCATGCTTTCTGAGTCAGTTACAATCTTTGTGGATAAGTCACACAAGCTGCCAAGCCTCACACCCTTATGCATAACACATTTTACAACAAATCTTGAATTGAAAGGCAGTTAAATGTCACTTTTTATACTAATCATGTTAATACTTGGCATAAATTATTTCTTAACAATGCATAATACATACCCCAAGCCGATATCCACGTTTTCCTCCATGATAGAAGAAGCTCATCCATGGCCCAGTAAGATACTTGGAGAATAATCCCATTACTTGGAGCTGAACTTGGATGCTAGGCTCAGTCAAGCCACTGAGAATCCTCCTGCAGAGGTCTCTGCACTGTCTGGTAATCATAAAATCAATGAGGAGGTCGCGGTGACAGTAGTCGATGGCTGCCACGTGGAACATCACATGTAGGCGTTGCCTACATACCTCAGGATAATGTTGGGTTTTATACCATGTTTCTTCAGATATGCCATAAAATAGGAGGGATCCCCAGAACCATCTTTGAATCTGCAAAGAAAAAACATTGTAAACCCATCGAGACCAGCGCATTTTGTCCGTCGACGCCACATGAATTCGCACATGTAGGACTCTAGTAGATGCCTGTGTGTGTTCCATTCTGCCTCTTGTTTCTGTCCTTGGCCGTTCTCCACATGGGCTCGATGCATTGAGTATGTGCATCGGTGGTAGGGTGCAGTTTTCGGAGTGGTTGACTGAGATGCTTTTCCAGTCTCTGCCTTGTTCAAAGTGGACAGTAGTAGAACAGCATTCTTTTGAGACTTTTCCCTAAGGCAGTGGCAAGAGATTCTCCTTGTCTGAAGTTAACTGTGTCTCCGGGGTTCATCTTCACTTTCGATCCTTTTGGTATTCCTTTCCTATTGCAACTCAGCGTTCCAGTGAGGCGTGTCTGGTTGTCTCTCAGCTCTTTGACAAAAGGCATGCTTGAAAACAAAATGATCAACAAACAGATGGAATCCTTTATTCAGATAGTTGCCCATTCTGAGCAGTCTCATCACAACTCTATGGGCTAATCCACTGTCAGCTGCTTGTTGATCATCGGTGATATTATCATGCTTGCCTCTATAAAAAAAACCGAGAACGTATGCTGAAAAAAGAATAGCATAACATAAAACACTTTATTCCCCATTTATGATGATGCTTATTTGGGAGATACTGGATTAGCTGTGTTCTGTTGTTAGTACCAATCAGTCTCCTCTATGCAGATCTCTCTATGCAGGGTGTAATAATGTCGGAACGTGTTATTTGCATGCTCAACGAGAGGAATAAACTTTCCACAAGGATCATAACCGGGCTCCCCAGGATTGGCTAAACTAATATTATTCACCATGTGAAAGAATTTCCGTACTCATTAGCTCTGCGAATCACAGGGTCTTTGGGATGGCTCAGTTGACCAGTACGACTTTTATCGTAGGCTTTTGAACCAAACCCATGTTGAGAATTATGGCTGTGAAGGCCCTCATTTCATTCACAGTAACTTCAACCCAACTGTGAGCCACAGACCTTCTCTTGAGGACTCCACTATCTAGAAACTGCCTGGCATATCTTTTCTTTCACAGACAGTTTGAAGATTGAGTGTGAGAAACAACTCCAAATACATAATGGGTGGGCTATCATCTGGTGGCATGTGTTTTGGTCCGGACATATCCATGAATGGATATGGATCACCACGATCCTCTTCTGACGCAAATTTTGCAGAGTATTTTTCCACCATTTTGCTTCACAATGTTTTGTATGTCTTGAACAGACACAGACTTTAGAGAAAGCTTCCCTGGTCACACAGCTTGTTTGTCAAGTTCCTCACATCTTGGCAGAGTATTATTTTCCCATCATTTGCCTCACAATGTTTTGTATGTCTTGAACAGACACAGACTTTAGAGAAAGTAGAGTTTTGAGCTCACTTGACATGCTCGGTTTTCTATTTTCTGGATAGAGTTGAGAAAACCAGCCGCGTCTGTGAATAACACTGATCGTTATTCACAGCACGCTACATATAATCGCTGGCTTCCGCATATGATTTCAATGTGACTTCTGCAGTTCTGTATCATAGATATCCATTTAATTCACTTCAGTATTTGAAAAAAGATGACCCACGATGAAGAGCATAGTCAACCAGGATATTCTGGAAGTCATATACTGCAGCCAATGCAAAGGTTTGTTCTGCACACCTTTTCTCTATTTCCTGCTGGACCGGCTCTGTATCCCACCGGCTCAGCTGTGTCACCCACTGGCTCAGGTTTCCCTCCTGGAGGTTGCTTGACCTGACCTGTTGTCTTTGATGTTGCTTCCATATCGCAGTGCCGTTTATACTCATTTGAAATCATGTATTAGCCTCAGGTAAGATCTCTTTCAATTAATTTTCTTAACCGGAATGAATATGATTGGCAAGCTATGGTGCATTTTAATCCATGATGCACATGTTATCTTCGCCGACTAAGTCCAGTAGCAATGAAACTCACCAATCCAGAGAGCAGATGCTGCAGGTCTCTGTAGAATGCTGTAGTCAAGACACCAATGGCCGTCACCAAGGACCGCTTCCAAGTAGACCGACCCCTTCCACCTGTAATGCCGCCGGTAATACAGTGCAAATGCAGAATGTGCAGGCAGATGCAATGTACCCCCTTTCAGAGCCCTGAGATGATGGGTCCAGGCATCACCGTGAATGGATATGGATCAACACGATCCTCTTCAGACCCCACACATTTGGCAGAGTATTTTTCCACCATTTTACCTCACAATGTTTTGTATGTCTTGAACAGACACAGACTTTAGAGAAAGCTTCTCTGGACAAACAGCTTGTTTGTCAAGTTCCTCACATCTTGGCAGAGTATCATTTTGCCTCACAATGTTTTGTATGTCTTGAACAGACAAGGGACAACAACTGTAGCTTGAAATATGTTTCTCGAAATGGTATATTTTCCCTTCGGAGCCATATCTTTATTGCTTCCTTTGTGCTCGATGCCGTAGGTATTTTGTCTTCTTGGGCAACAACATTGTGATATGATGCATTGTCCATGATTAGACAAGACGGTCTATCAAGGGATGGAAGTACTGTATTCTCGAGCCAATCTCTAAATACATTACCATTCATCTCATTATGATAATCCCTATTGTCTGTATGCTTTGATACGAACACGAGCCCAGCATTCTGTAGTAAGCCATTATGAGTACTACCAGCATGGGCTATGACCAAACGCTGTCCTTTACTACTGGGCACATAACGTTTTATCTTTCCATCCATTGATTGCCATTCCTTTTCACTTGTGTGGTGCGCATTGATCCACGTTTCATCCAAATACACTATGTCATAATTTTCTTTGCACATTTCCCTTATTTCACGTAAGCGCGAAATCTCTTATATATAATATTACGTGAATCGTGAATGAATCGTGGCTCCTAAATGCGGTTGCTCGCAAAGGATATTTCTACCTCCCTTGTACTTTCTAAAAGTGAAGCCTAATGTCCTTATAATTTTCCACAAAGTTGTTTTGGATAGCTCTATGTTATTGTCCTTTCTCAACAAAACCCTCAGTTTTCTTACACTCACTGTTTTATTGGCATCCATCATTTTTATAATAACTCGTCTGATGACATCCTTGTCAAAGCTGTCTACAATTGCCTTTCTACCTACCGTTTGCTTATCGCGTGTTGGTTTCATTCCAGATTCTTGCACCCATCGACGAAACGATCGTTTACTCAAACCTAATGCATGCACTGTTCTTTTTTCGGGATTTGTAACAGTATGAAACAGTTTCCTGCGATCAGCTTCTTGACAAAAATATGTGTACAACTTCATAGCGATGTTTTGAAGTGTACACAATTTCACTTTTAATCGCATTGAACAGTATTAACACATTCAAATATTAGCTATTAAGAATACATTAATGGTAAGATTTATTTATATAATCACGTTTCATGAAAGAACCCAGTTTGACGACGCCTCTGAACTATATAACACTCAGTCTGTCCAAAAATGAAAGACCGCCAGACAATTTTAAAATTAGCGCGAATGGGTCTTGCTGAGCTGTAATACTCTAAAAATTAAGGCATTCATGGCGGGGCGGTAAAATATATACCTCATATAAGCAAAAATTGAAATCTGCTGTACAATCTCCAGAACAAAAATTTTTTTTGTTGGGTGGACATAATGATAAGGTTATATACTAAATCTCATTATTTTCCATCAATTTATTTACTGAGATATTCAATTTTATATTGAGGCAAAAAAAAAAAAAAACACACTATAGTCCCGTTCCGCTCTTGTCGACTCAGAGTTGTAGCTTCATTGCCATGGTAGTTTGACAAAAGGTGAACACATTTATTGTCTCTCCACTTGAAGAAGGTAATACCTTGCTCTGTAGAGCTGTAGTCAAAATCTCCCCTTTGTAACTTCTTATCCTCTTGAAGCTTAGGGAGATGCTTCCTATTGGATCTAACAGTTCCACATGCAAATATCTTGTTTGCCTTCATGTGCTCAAACAGTTCTACAGATGTAAAATAGTTATCCATCATGACCACATAGCCACATCCTCTCAAACTGTGGGTCAGTCTATCAACTATACTGCCCCCCAATCCAAATCTGGCTTTGGAATTATTTGTGTCTTGAGATTTCCCTTGATAAATTTCAAACTCATAGACATAGCCAGTCATATCGGCTCGACACCAAATTTTATAACCCCCCTTTATTGGTTTCATGGGGTTATACTGCTTCAGCGATGAACGCCCTTTGAAGAGAACCATGCTCTCATCTATGCTCTGAACTTCATTAGGTAGTCTGAGCATCTGAAAATTGCGATTCAGGTCCTGAATAAGAGGTCTAATCTTGAACAGTTTGTCACAATTGTCCTTCGGAATTGCACTATTATCATTTACATGAAGATTCGCAAGAATAAGTATCTGTCACGCTGCATAGCTTTAGGTACAATTGGAGTAGAAAAATCCATGTCGCTTGACCAGTAATGTCTCATGTGTGGTAACCTATGGTAGCCGAAAAAGAAATGCAGACCCATAAATGAAAGCATTTCTCTTGTGTCAACAGGTTTCACTCTTAACTGTTTTTGTTGAATGTACAAGTTTGTTTGAAAAACTACATTTTCAATTGTGGATTCTGATAGCACAGTGAGAAATATATCTGCTGCAGTCTCTTTTCCCACAAAATGCTGGAGAACTGGCCCAACCTCCTTAGAGAAAACTGGCAGACTCTTTGAGATTGGTTTCTTTCTCCAGTTCCTTTGGATTACTGAAAATGTCTCCTCATCACTGGAACTAGTATCAGAAAGTTGCACATTCTGAGATTCAGAAGAACCGGCAACATTAGGGTTGTTCTCTAGTTCCTCATCCGAGCTGCTCTCTACTGGTGTATCAATATCAGATGGGAGATCTTCTTCTAGGGCAATGACAATTTCTTCCTCAGTCAGATATTTTCGTTTACAGGCCATGACACCTAGAAAAAAAAAAAAAAAATCATATAAACACACACAAATTATATGGTACTTGCTATCAAAATAAGTCAATCACATGATGATGATTAGGTTCAAAATAAGTCAATCACATGATGATGATTAGGTTCAAAATAAGTCAATCACATGGTGATGATTAGGTTCAAAATAAGTCAATCACATGATGATGATTAGGTTCAAAATAAGTCTATCACATGATGATGATTAGGTTAAAAAAAGTTAACTTTTCTCACATCCCTTGGTTTACCCGAGTTTTACCCACTTCCGACCTGGCGGTACTTATAAGTACCATGACATATTTTAGTGCGTACAATTAAAAATAAACTATCAATTTAGAAGACACATATATCAAATGCTTACCTGTATAATACTGTAGTTGATTAAAAATCTGTAGCACCAACAAACTGTAAAATAACGATCAAATAGTAGACGTCATGCAGGCAGTGTCCAGTCCCTATTTCAAGATGGATGACTAATGAAACTCGACACAAAGAAAATGTATTGCGCATGCCCAGATCGCTTCCAAACATTCACGCCACCTACCTGGGAAACAAGCAATGTTATTTTAGATAGACCTTTAAGTACCGTCAGGATTCGTGATCAGATTGTAAAAATATAGCCATTTGAAGTGAGTGGTACTTAAAAGTACCGTCAGTAAAGAAAAGGTTAAGCTCCCCCTCATACAGACTTCTCACATTCTACTTTCCTATTCTCACTTTGTTTCTTAGCTTGGTCGTTTGATTGATTGTTATATATATATATATATATATATATATATATATATATATATATATATATGCTTACTTTTATGTATCTCCTATCTATTCTGCTCTGATTTAGCTATTTCCTACTCCTATCTCTTGTTATTCATTGTTGTCGTTGCGTTTGCTATTGCTTTCCCGGACAACACAGACTATACTGACAGAAGCAGTTGAGTCACTATGATGCTGTTTTTATCCACACACACTGAAAAACGTCTGCTCTATGGCTCACATTGTGTAGACTGGTGCGCCAGTTTTCTCGGGGTCTGAATTTATTTCATCCCACACCGCATTCTTTGTCTCCTCAATCCTCTTAATGGATTTCCCTGGTCGTGACAAATGCCACCTGATGTTTCCCTAGTTCGTATAGCACGGCAGTTGACACTGATTGCGGTTGACACTTGACACTGATTGCGGCCGACACTTGACACTGATTGCGATTGACACTTGACACTGATTGCGGTTGACACTTGACACTGATTGCGGTTGACACTTGACACTGATTGCGGTTGACACTTGACACTGATTGCGGTTGACACTTGACACTGATTGTGGTTGACACTTGACACTGATTGCGGTTGACACAACTGAGCGGATGACACAGCTGAGCATCCAAAATATTGGTCTCGCACTGGCTGAACCCGGTGAGTCACTCTGCGGTGTGGTTGTAAGTTTAAGAACTGTAAGCTTTCCTATATAAACAAATTCTCTATATCTTCATATGACGATGTTGTATCATATAGTCGGAATGGATACTGGGGTGAAACGTGAAATGTTACAACCAGTGAACATGACAATTCACTACCAGACATACGTGAATGTTTCCAGCCGCACAATCAGGGTCTGTGTGTATATGCTCTGCTTCCATCTGCTCACCGATAAGGTCCATACCTCCTCCATCATCTGCCTCAACACCATGATCTGTATCGATGTCGCAAACTTGCTGGATGCTCATCTTCTGAGCTTATTCTAACTACATAGCGTGGCAGCTTCTCCTGTTGACTACGTAAAAGTGGTGTACATTTAAGTCAAAGTTTGTTAATTGACTTAGCATTTATGTGATTAACTAAGACCTTTATGTTGGTGGATATTCATACAGCAACAGCTAATGGACACAAAAAGGTGTGGATGTTAGCTTGTTCGTTGGGTAAGAGCACTCTCCTTAAACCTACGGTGTAGTAGGGAAGGTGCAATTTTATTATTATTTTAGGTGCAGCACCTATATTTTTTACTATATAAAAAGTCTAGCACCGACGCTCTGACGTCACCAAACTGCACCTACGGGACCACATTTTCAAGGGATGTAACTCATGATTAAACAATCCTACATATTTTTGCACTGTTACTTCCCATTTTGTGATAAATTTTGTCTTTAAAAATGTAACAATTACTGTTATTATTGATTGTAGTGGGGTGGGGCTTAAAAAACTATCATCATACTAGTGATGCTGTTAATGTACAAGATAAATGTACATTTTTAACAATATGAAAACTGAAAAGTCCCTCAGTTCAGACAACATCAAAACATATGAGTGTGTCAGAGACCTGAGGGATCATAGACACAACAGACCGAGCCGACAGAACAGGCATAGAAGAAAGAAAGTCAGTCGACAAGGACTGGGATGTGAGACAGGTATGATAGTGCTGGGACAAGTCACGACTGTTGACAAACACCGAGAGGTCAGACTCGAGACGAAGGGACTAAGGAAGGTCCGGCAAGAAATACGTGGCCATAGGACACGGGTAGGAAGGACTGGACAAAGTCCTAGACAAACTGTACAAGAATAGCGACGGTGACGGACATGCTTGAGAGAGAGGACAGATTGTATCTGACAAGAGAGGCGAGTAAAAGCTATTTAAGATTGACATGTTGTGTAATTGCTGGAAGAGGAGCTGTATAACTGCGAGACGAAAGGCGTACTGTGATTGAGTGAGACAGAGACGATTTGTATGCAGCTTGAGTGCAATGGCTAGACTGTATACTAGCGTGAGTGTTTCTACACAGCTTATTAAGTGTACATATTTATTGAAAATCATGATCCTAGTGCCGACATGATTGTGTTGTATCAGTAGTACATTTTTAAAACGAGCGGTATTCGTTATATTTGTGACGTCCAGTTCAGAAATAAACGTTCCTGATTTAGGACGGAGTAAGAGCTTGTCTCTGTCTGCAATTATTGTGTCTAGTCTAGTCTAGTCTTTCCTTTGGGCCTAAGGCGGCGCATAGGGCAGAAGTCGTGGCTCTCCATGTTTGTGCGTAGCGCTAACATTTAGAGCCAGAGATCTGATTCTGTAACAACGGCGAGTTTTATGATGGCGGATTGTCAAGCCGTCGATCAACCGACTTAAGTCAAGCTAGAAGAAAACACGCCCCGCCATCCTGACCCAAGCCGGGAAAAGATGATAGTAATAGAGATAGTAGCAGTCAGGAGTTCATGAAGACCTGTGTCTATGAAATGCATCTATGTCTTGGAGACATGTGTCTATAAACCACATTAAGTTCATCATTATTCTCTCACTCACATAGGACATAATAAGACGAAAATAAAAGTACAAAGGAGGACATATTGAATTTTATATGTGAATCATTACAGATTAAAACCACAATATTATTACAATAGCTGACAATAAGTGTATCTTACTCTTTGTGAAACGACCAAGAAACTATTTTGTTAAATAATAAATATGAATTCAATTGATGCCATTTTTCACAATGCTAAAAGAAAATTATTATTTACAGCCGATTGTTTACCTGATCATCTTTATTAATTGCACAAAATATTTCTCGGAGGAGCCAACTTTTCGCAGAAGATTCTCCTTATCAATCGCATATGCACAAAACTGTTCACATGTACAATTCTTTAAATTGTTCTTTTTTTTAGAATGATGCCTTTTACAAAGTAAGGGTCTGTTCCTTTGATGTTTCACATTAGGTATAAATAGGAAACTTAAGTATTATTAAGCAATGGGTTTTAATGTTGAGTTGAGTTGCTACTGGCTATGTTACTATCACGTTCAGAGTGAGATCCTCCCAGACATGAATGCTTTTCTGTGTTAGTGTAGGGCTGCCACACATCCGGCAAACAGAGGACAATCTGGTTTCTAATCCTGCTATCAGGACTCCTCCATGTCCATAATCTTCTAGGGTGTTGCTTAAACCAGGTGTTTACTACAATCATTTCCTGTTCTTTTGCCCACTCTACGAGTCTGTATCCTCTTTCATTTCTCTCTCCTAAACCATAGTTTCCTACTGTGTATCTATCCCCTTGATTTTCTAATTTTGCATTGAAGTCCCCCTATTATGATGTTTATTTCTGAATGTTTACATTTCTTTAAGGCAGACTCTGTCATTATAAAATTCTTCTACACTATCTTCACTGGATTCTCCTGTTGGGGCATATACTTGAATAATATTTATGCTAAAAGGTCTACATCAAGACGATTGAGTTCAGCATCAATCACAGCCGCTTTCCTCACATCGCCAGTATTCGCCAGGTCGGTGGAAAATCCTGGACACATGGTTCTTATATAGTGCATTGTCTGAATCATAAATGTGTGACTATGATGCCGGGGAGGTGGTATAAGTTTGTATCCCTGGAGGAGGTCATATACTAATCATACTGCTAATATGGATATTGGTAATCTCTGGCGGGATATTGCCCAGTTTGGTAAGGCTGATAACTCAGCTAGTTGTTATTTGATGGCGTTGTCATATCCGTATCCGTCATAAACATTTAATATTAATGAACAATTTGTTGAGGTGCATTATACTATAGGTGTCTCAATTCTGGCTACACGTTTAGCATTGTATTCCCAAATACATCAGTGGTGGTGATCAAGTCCTCCGGTGTCACAAGCAATCCTCTCAGCCTCTGAATACATGGTTGGAATTCTGCATATTACGGTTAATTAACTAACATGCTGCATGGATGGGTAGGTAGTCTCATAGCAGATAGTGCGGCATATTTTAATAGTAAACAAAATTTCATTACACTCATGTCATGTCAACATAGATTAATATTCAAGACTATAAATCCATACTTACTCCAAGCAGATTTTCTCCCCCTCCTCGTTCATAAGAGAACTACATCCAAGGTCCTGTCAAATATTTGGAAAACAGTCCAAGCACTTGCAATTGAATCTGGATGCCGGGGTCACTCAAGCTGTTCAGAATTTTTCTACGCAGCTCTCTGGTCTTCCTGGATTTTGCAAATTTTATACAGATTTCACGGTGGCTGTATGATGGCTGTCACGTGACACAGAATAATGCTGAACTAGATGTTGTGCTTCTTTAAAATGGCCCCCTCATGCGGGTGGTTCACTTGAGTCATTTTTATACCTGCAAGACATTGTATGCACTAGTGATGTGTGTTATAAGTCAGCTTTTTATTTACTTACACACATGAAGTTTGTAAAGTAAGTAAATCAAGTTTTCTAGAATCTAATACGAGATTTATATTGATATGGAAGCTTAGGGTGGTTGAACATCTTAAGATGATCACCTTCCCTTCGTTGTATCCGTCTGATGAATTTGTTTTGCAGCATTGGCCAGCTGCACTTCAACTCAACAATGTCCTGCATCATCTTGATGAGTTGTGTGTACATTGTGATTGACCCTTGCCCTGTCAAAGATGGTGCAGAGAATTTTAACAATTCTTTTTCTGTCCTCTGCATCATTTAGGACAAAAGCACAGCTGTTTCACAAACGTATATATGTATGAGACTGGGTGATATGGTCAAATATCTATATCTATAAATATCTGTTGCTGCGCCTGCAATATAATCGTAAATTGTAAGAACTCAGACGCGGAGCAAGCACGGCATGGTGCTTCCGATCATCAGAACCCCCATCCCCAAGCATTTCGGACCTTCAATTTCTTAATACTCTCTGGGGACGGTCCTGTCTGGGTCATGACTCTTGGCGCCTTACCCCTGCCGTGGAGACGCTCGTACATATGTTATCCCTGATGTTAAGCTTGTCCCTTCGCTGTTACCTTGTCTACTCTCAAGCCCTCCTTCGGTTGGGAGAGCCTGTGCAGTCTGTGCTTGCCCCTTTAGCATGTGTGGTCGTGGGATGCCAGCTTCACCCCCTGCCACAGCCTATGTCGCCTCCATACGTCTCCGTTGCCCGTGCCCCTTCCCCGTGCCCCATTCACGACGCCGCACCCTACTAGGAAGCTGGACCTTCCTTTCTTTCGGACCCGCCTCATGGTCTTTCTGCAGCTGCCTAGACCATGTAGTACGCATATCTCGTAAAAATGTGAGGTGGTCGTCACAACTTCCAACCAGCAATGACCACAGCCGCGTTCAACCAGCTAACAACTCATTTCCAGAACCAGAGGTCAAGCAATTTTTTTTATACTTATCATTTTTTCGCGTGGTCATCACATCTCTGGCCATCTCATAGTACACAAAGTTCTCTGCTTCCAGCTGCCATACATGACGTAGCAATAAATTAAAGCACTGTCATTCTCCATAAATTTCTTCAGTCTTTCCTTGGACAAATCATCTAACTTCCTGAACATATCTAAGTCCAGTAATAAAGGGGTTAATCCTTTATTAGCAACTTCCGAGTTCAGCTCCTTTTGATAAGCGGCTCTTGTAAGTTTTTCATGCTTCTCACATACAGCTGCATAAACAGCTTTCTCCCTCTCTGCCATTCTCTGTCTAACCCTAGGTGCCTGTCGAACAGCAAACTGGACGAGTCTGTGTTGCTTGTCCTCTGGACATAACTCCAACCACCGCAAAGTTCTGTTTTGCACAGCCTTTAACTTGGCATCATTGAAACCAAGTGTGGCACGTGGAGCCCTCTGCATCAAGGCATCCATCATGCTTAGAGTCTCCGCTGAGCATGCATATTATGCATTGGAGCTGATTCTGTTGCATCAATCATCTCAGATGATTCCTTATTCTGATTACTAGCATTACCTAACTGCCTGGTAAGAAGTTTTATGAAGCTAGATGTCAAGTTTTTCACTGTCTCCAGGAACTCCTCCCTAGCCCTTTTAGCACGGAATTATTTTAGGCTTATTAGCCAAAAACACTGAGCATTATTTCAGTAAATTTGGTTGTATTTTTGTTTATTTTTTTAGACACCTTTCTGATTTTCTGACACCATGCAATATATATATTTATAGGAAGGGTATATATTGAAGTGTATGATTTACAACAAATTGTTTTTTTAAATTGACAAATATGCAAATTAGCTCATTTGCATATCTAAAAATAGAAAAGACAAAATGTGAATTTACAACTTCAAAGTAAGATACATACAGCTAAATACAGTTATATATGCAATTTCCTACCTTATTATTGTCCCTTGGCCTTCTTACATTGGTGTTTATCAAAACAGTAGTGATGCACACCCTTTTCACATGTAGAACACATGGTTCGGCTACGCTTCCTTCCTCCTGGCTGAGAGCGGTCACTGCACACAGAACAGTCTTTCTCTTTTCTATTTGGAATATCCACATAGCCTCTGTCCCCAGCAGCATCAGTAGAAGGAGGAGGATATTTTATGTCCAGATAGTCCTGTGCCAGATCACTCACAACATTGGCAGTGAATTTATAGCGAGTTAAATTCCGGGTATTTGACGTATTTTGACAATACAAAATATATGCATTTACTGTCATGCGTCCAAAAATGGAGAAGACAACCTTACGCCAATACTTTAACGTTCTCCTCTCATCTAAATAGGCGTACAACATCATGTCGCTTTGATCCACACCTCCCATGTACTTATTGTACTGCAAAACAACACGCGGCTTTGATCTTTCGGCAGGCGTTGGGTCATTTTGTCTTCTCCTCACAGTAACATCTACTTGTTCTGCTTTCTCTTTAGTAGACATGAGAAGAACTGATTTTGTTTGGGATTTCTTTTCCCTGTATGCTGCAGTCAGTATGCTTCCTTTCCTGTAGTAGAGAGTTTCATTAGGCTGAAGATTGCCCTTTATTGCCTTGGGGAGATTTCGGCGATTGCGTCGCACTGTACCTGTGAGGTATGTTCCTTGCAAAAACAGATCAGTAGCCAGTTCAATACTTGCAAAAAAATTATCCACAAAAACATGATACCCCTTCTTTAGGTAGTTTCCTATTGATAAGAGCTTTCTGACTACTCTATGGGATAGTCCAAGGTGATCTTCCTCTTGATCTCTTTTCCCCTTGTACACAAAAAATCCGAGCACATACGCACTTGCAGACTCACACAGCATCCATAATTTTATGCCCCACTTGTGGTGATGCTTATTGGGCATATACTGTAGAATCTGGCTTTTGCTCTTGGTACCAATTAGGCTCTCATCAACAGATAACTCCTGCTTTGGGGTATAATGGTGCCTAAATAATCTATTAGCATGATCCACCAGTGGAGCAAACTTACCGCATGGATCATAGCCGTCTTCCCCTGGTGCCGCTAAATTTTCATTATTTACAATATGAAAAAATTTTAAAATGAGCTCATATCTCTCCCTGGGCATAACCCTTCCAAACCAAGGGGTTTCTTGGGATTTGCAGGTAGTCCAGTATGAAAAAAGGGTTGGCTTTCGGTTCAGTCCCATATTCAGGATTATCGCGATAAACGCCTTCATTTCTGGAATACTGGTGGGTCTCCAATTTTGTACAATGGATCTCCTTTTGAGTACATTGCCACTTTTTGCAATGAACTGGCTGGCATATCTATTTGTTTCTGCTACAAATACTGTCAGTAACTCAATTGTGAGAAACAGGTATAGATAACTGATAGGCTTGGAGTCACTAGGTGGCATTCGTTTTGGGCCAGTCAGCTCAGAAAATGGATGTATCTCAATCCCATCATCATCTTCAGGAGGATAAACCCTGAGCCATGGTTGAGCTGTTGTCGGTTCATTCTCTCCATCTGCACTTTCGTTATCGCTCTCACTAGATCTATCATCAGCTTCCTCACTAGACTCACCAGATTCACTCGATTCAAACGTTTCATCGACATCCCTATCAGTGGCGGAATTATCAGAATCTGACATGTTTTGGGCCGTTTAGGTCTGTTTCAAAAAAATTCTACAACAAATTAAACGCTTGATACAGAACAAAGACGAGCGGACATTTGTAAACAAAATACCGCAAGGAATCATGGGACACTATTTTCCGTGTTTCAAAAGCGGAGAGTTCTTGCGGTGTCTACCTGAAATACGATGGGGCCGATGATCGGCCGTTCCGTGAATTTGGCCATTCTATGCCGGGCCGATAATCGGCCCGGGCCGTGCTAAAAGGGCTAGTGGCCATCTCCACGTGTGTTAGGTCTGGTTCCACGTCCACCATCGGTTGCCCCAACACATTGACTGTGGTGCTGCACAGATCCTCCGGTGTAGCCAGTAAGCCTGTCAGTCTTTGTATGGCTGGCTGGAATTCTTTAGCCTGGAAGAAAGGAATGTTGTAAAGACACATGACATATTAGTAGTCAAGTACCAAACAGTTTACTGTATAAACAGTCTCACAGCAAATACTGCCAAGTGAGCCGGGTACAAGGCGTTGAAGCTCAGCTGCGACCGATATGTGCAGCAGACCGTGTCGCGTTGTGTTATAACTTGCTGGTATGGGAGCCGGTCGTTCAGAAAGCAATGGCAAACTACTGAATGTAATACTTGCCTAGTACATCAACAACAGCTGAAAAATGCTGGTGTTGACTGCAACGTCCCGTAAGGGATACGCTAACTTGAAAAAATAATACGCAGCAATTAAAATACAGACGTGAAGTCAATGTGCTATCATATGACAATGGACATACTTGGCAAAGATGTACACTTTGGATGATGACACACAGGTTTTTGCAACTCTTTGTGGATTGATTGATTGATTTAAGAACCGACATCACAGCATGCTTTCTGAGTCAGTTACAATCTTTGTGGATAAGTCACACAAGCTGCCAAGCCTCACACCCTTATGCATAACACATTTTACAACAAATCTTGAATTGAAAGGCAGTTAAATGTCACTTTTTATACTAATCATGTTAATACTTGGCATAAATTATTTCTTAACAATGCATAATACATACCCCAAGCCGATATCCACGTTTTCCTCCATGATAGAAGAAGCTCATCCATTGCCCAGTAAGATACTTGGAGAATAATCCCATTACTTGGAGCTGAACTTGGATGCTAGGCTCAGTCAAGCCACTGAGAATCCTCCTCCAGAGGTCTCTGCACTGGTAATCATAAAATCTATGAGGATGTCGCGGTGACAGTAGATGATGGCTGCCACGTGGAACATCACATGTAGGCGGTCGCCTACATACCTCAGGATAATGTTGGGTTTTATACCATGTTTCTTCAGATATGCCATAAAATAGGAGGGATCCCCAGAACCATCTTTGAATCTGCAAAGAAAAAACATTGTAAACCCATCGAGACCAGCGCATTTTGTCCGTCGACGCCACATGAATTCGCACGTGTAGGACTCTAGTAGATGCCTGTGTGTGTTCCATTCTGCCTCTTGTTTCTGTCCTTGGCCGTTCTCCACATGCGCTTGATGCATTGAGTATGTTCATCGGTGGTAGGGTGCACAGTTTTGGGAGTGGTTGACTGAGATGCTTTTCCAGTCTCTGCCTTGTTCAAAGTGGACAGTAGTAGAACAGCATTCTTTTGAGACTTTTCCCTAAGGCAGAGGCAAGAGATTCTCCTTGTCTGAAGTTAATTGTGTCTCTGGGGTTCATCTTCACTTTCGGTCCTTTTGGTATTCCTTTCCTATTGCATCTCAGCGTTCCAGTGAGGCGTGTCTGGTTGTCTCTCAGCTCTTTGACAAAAGGCATGCTTGAAAACAAAATGATCAACAAACAGATGGAATCCTTTATTCAGATAGTTGCCCATTCTGAGCAGTCTCATCACAACTCTATGGGCTAATCCACTGTCAGCTGCTTGTTGATCATCGGTGATATTACCATGCTTGCCTCTATAAAAAAAACCGAGAACATATGCTGAAAAAAGAATAGCATAACATAAAACACTTTATTCCCCATTTATGATGATGCTTATTTGGGAGATACTGGATTAGCTGTGTTCTGTTGTTAGTACCAATCAGTCTCCTCTATGCAGATCTCTCTATGCAGGGTGTAATAATGTCGGAACATGGTATTCACATGTTCAACGAGAGGACTGAACCTTCCACAAGGATCATAATTGGGCTCCCCAGGATTGGCTAAACCAATATTATTTCACCATGTGAAAGAATTTCCGTACTCATTAGCTCTGCGAACCACAGGGTCTTTGGGATGGCTCAGTTGACCAGTACGACTTTTATCGTAGGCTTTTGAACCAAACCCATGTTGAGAATTATGGCTGTGAAGGCCCTCATTTCACTCACAGTAACTTCAACCCAACTGTGAGACACAGACCTTCTCTTGAGGACTCCACTATCTAGAAACTGCCTGGCATATCTGTTTTCTTTCACAGACAGTTTAAAGATTGAGTGTGAGAAACAACTCCAAATACATAATGGGTGGGCTATCATCTGGTGGCATGTGTTTTGGTCTGGACATATCCATGAATGGATATGGATCACCACGATCCTCTTCTGACGCAAATTTTGCAGAGTATTTTTCCACCATTTTGCTTCACAATGTTTTGTATGTCTTGAACAGACACAGACTTTAGAGAAAGCTTCCCTGGTCACACAGCTTGTTTGTCAAGTTCCTCACATCTTGGCAGAGTATTATTTTCCCATCATTTGCCTCACAATGTTTTGTATGTCTTGAACAGACACAGACTTTAGAGAAAGTAGAGTTTTGAGCTCACTTGACATGCTCGGTTTTCTATTTTCTGGATAGAGTTGAGAAAACCAGCCGCGTCTGTGAATAACACTGATCGTTATTCACAGCACGCTACATATAATCGCTGGCTTCCGCATATGATTTCAATGTGACTTCTGCAGTTCTGTATCATAGATATCCATTTAATTCACTTCAGTATTTTAAAAAAGATGACCCACGATGAAGAGCATAAACCAGGATATTCTGGAAGTCATATACTGCAGCCAATGCAAAGGTTTGTTCTGCACACCTTTTCTCTATTTCCTGCTGGATCGGCTCTGTATCCCACCGGCTCAGCTGTGTCACCCACTGGCTCAGGTTTCCCTCCTGGAGGTTGCTTGACCTGACCTGTTGTCTTTGATGTTGCTTCCATATCGCAGTGCCGTTTATACTCATTTGAAATCATGTATTAGCCTCAGGTAAGATCTCTTTCAATTAATTTTCTTAACCGGAATGAATATGATTGACAAGCTATGGTGCATTTTAATCCATGATGCACATGTTATCTTCGCCGACTAAGTCCAGTAGCAATGAAACTCACCAATCCAGAGAGCAGATGCTGCAGGTCTCTGTAGAACGCTGTAGTCAAGACACCAATGGCCGTCACCAAGGACCGCTTCCAAGTAGACCGACCCCTTCCACCTGTAATGCCGCCGGTAATACAGTGCAAATGCAGAATGTGCAGGCAGATGCAATGTACCCCCTTTCAGAGCCCTGAGATGATGGGTCCAGGCATCACCGTGAATGGATATGGATCAACACGATCCTCTTCAGACCCCACACATTTGGCAGAGTATTTTTCCACCATTTTACCTCACAATGTTTTGTATGTCTTGAACAGACACAGACTTTAGAGAAAGCTTCTCTGGACAAACAGCTTGTTTGTCAAGTTCCTAAGATTGGGTAAGGCCTCGAGTCGAGAAGGGACGAGTTGTATTTCAGGAAAATCAACGTCTCCGCATTTTGTGGTAAAAGGCTACTACGGTGGTCAGTGATAATGTCTCCTGCAGTACTGAACAGCCTTTCCGATGGCACACTTGTAGGTGGTGGTGCAAGAAATGCCTGCGCCAGTCTAGCCATACTTGGAAATCTTTGCTTATTGGCATGCCACCATGAAACTGGATCTTTCGAGTTTGAAGTGGCTCTGACAGTTACTGTGTCACCTCAGTGTTAATGCTGTTGCCTTCGGCACTTGCAGAATGATCTGTGGTGGGATTTTCCTCGACAATTGTGTCAAAACAGCTCCATAGGCTGGACTCGTACTGTGTGGCAGTGCTCACAGAAGTCAAAACACTAGTACTACTACTACTACTACTAGTAGCTGATGGATCATGTGGACTGACTGTGTTTGCTGAATCAATAATGGAGTTAGCTGCTAACAGCAGATGGGCTCGTGCATCACTTCTACCACGTTCGGGCAAGAAGCACAGCTTGAATCGAAGTTCCAGTAGTGTGGCACAGGTGTAAATACTGTTGGATTCAATGTCCGCAAATCTGCTGCTAACAGCTTCAAGCAGGGCTGCTTTCATAGTTTTGATCCCAGCATCACTACCTTCTTTCTGGAGGAAAGTCATGAGTGTTTTCACTAATGGGATCACAACTGATATTGATGCCTGAGCTGCACTTATTTCACGTGTGATTTCTTCAAATGGTGCCAAAGTAGCTACCACATTCTCCGTGACTGCCCACTGCTGTGCCATTAGCCCAGTTACCGAATCAATTTCTTCAACACAGTACAGGCTGATGCTGCGCCGTTGTTCTAACAGACGTCGTAGCATATAGAACGTTGAGTTCCATCGTGTTGTCACGTCCTGGATAAGCTGATGTTGTGGTAGGTTTAATTCATTTTGAAGTTCATGCAAACGACTGGTTGCTGAAGAAGAGTTTGAAATGTCCTACCAATTTTCTTCCAGTACTGATGATGCCAGCAACATACTTTTGACTCAAAAGACCATCACGCACACACAGGTGCAGTGTGTGTGCAAAACATCCAACAATTGAATAGCTGCTATCACGAAAGCATTTGGCAGTGTTGAATGCATTGTCTCTCACAACACGGCACTTCTCATGTGCAATTGACCACTCATCCAGCATCATTTCAAAATGTGCAAGTTTGTGGCCGTGTGATGTTCATCAAATGCAGTACAATGGAAGACTACACTGCGGTGAACGAAGGAGTCCTGTTAACCAATGGCCAGTGAGGCCCATAAATGGCTGAGTGGTGTGTTCAGCTGTCCACGTATCTGTTGTGAATGATATGTAATCAGTGTCAGATATCATTGCAGCAATTTTTACCTTCAGACGTTTACACATGTCAGGAATGACATGTTCAGCAAAGTACTTTCTTGAAGGCAATTCATATTTTTCCATTGTATGCATTGTATTCTCTGAAACATGGTCATTCCACTACTTGAAAAGGCTCCATATCTATGGCTATCATTCGGGCTACGGCAGCATGAATGCGTTTAGCATTGGGACTGTTGATGTCCCAAATTTTGGCCCGGTCCTATGCCTGCACAATTGACTGCTGGGTACTGCTGCTTGCTTTGTGCAAACACGGTCCCAGATTCATCATAGATGTGGTCGTAAATACACTGGCCTCCAGTGATGCTTTCTTTTCCATCATTTCGTCATAGCTTTTCCTGTGCATCGATCGCAAATGGGTCTGCATTGATGATGAGAAGTCTTTGGGGCGATCTGATCGTCCACGCGATAACTGTTTGTCACACAACTTACATATTACCTTCGCTGAATCGTCGTCTTTAACCTTGAAGTAATCCCAAACGGCGTTGTATGACTTAGATTTTGATGCCATTTTATTTTATGGGCAAGAAATTTACGAAAATAAGAAATATTCAAGTCCCACAAACTCATGAAGTAATGCACCATTAAAATTCAAAATGAGTGTTTTTTTCTTAAAATTCTTACTTACATCAGCGAGAAATAGTAAACCGGAAGTGCTACTGTGCTATTGCCTAAAATTCGGCTTGGCATCATGAAACATGTACAGAAAATTCACGTGACTAGGCAACACAAATCCGACAAAATTGGGCCGAAGCCGGATTTGTAAAAATGGCCGGATTTCGGATTTGCCGGAGCCGAAATCCGGTACACCTCTACTAATAATGCTGCAGTATATTTAAGTATACATATATGACAATTGCTTATTCGGACAATATTTTTTGGGGCCCCCACTTTCTTGGGGGCCCAAGCTATAGCTTGTGTAGCTTATACGTAAATCCTGCACTGAATGTCACTGTGTACAGGGTCAACAAAGTTATTGGCATGAACAACAACTGTATGATCGTAGATGCCATAGTTTAATTGACCGACGTTGTAGCCTCGCCAGGCATCGGTGACAATATTCGTTCCTGGTAAGACGTGATAACTTTTAATGCGTTCCAGTGTTGTCGCATCTCGCCTTTCCACAACTTCCAACCAGCAACGACCACTACCGCGTTCAACCAGCCCAGTGCTGCCATAACTATGATGCTGAAATTGAGGCAATCAAGATAGCAACAGAGAAATTACTGAATACCAGCAATGGTACACAACTTGTGGTGCTACTGACAGATGCAAAATCAGTACTCGAGGCGCTCCTGTCTGGGAAATTGCCAGTACTAAGGACACTACTTTCTGAACTTAGCAGTCAGCATAAGGTCACCATACAGTGGATACCATCCCACTATGGAGTACCGGGAAACGACAGAGCTGATCAATTGGCTAAGGAAGGAGCCAAAGAAAACAGCCTGATGTGCCCGTTACATACCACCAAAAGAAAAGAATGATTAAATCAGTCAGAAAGCCACCAAAACCTGCTCAAGATGACTACCACGTTATGGATAGACCAGAACAAGTCATTATTCTGCGCCTCAGAACAGGGCACAATAGATTACGCAACCACATGTATACAAAATTCAAGATTGGTGAAACAGCCATGTGCACATGTTGATTGGCGTCGCAGACAGCAGAGCACATACTCCAAGACTGCCCAAAATATAACATATCTAGGCAAACCTTCTGGCCTAGAGAGACGACAGTGGAGGATAAACTATATGGACCGCTGTGTGAACTGAAAAAGACAGTTCAATTCATACAAGAGACAGCATTGCAGTTATAGACATATTTCAAGCGAACGAAAGAAGAAGAACCAGCCCAACTACCCATTGACCATGACGTTCCAGTGTTGTCGCATCTCCCTTTTCCACAACTTCCAACCAGCGACCACTACCGCATTCAACCAGCCCAACTACCCATTGACCATGATGAACGTGTCCACGATGGTACTTATGGTGGAAACAGTAGCTCTCGTCAACTTCTACGACCACTGATTGTCCGTTAGCATCAAATCCTCTCAACTTAGGGTTGCTAATTAGCACTCACTTGCAGGGCCGGATTTAGACTTAATAAGGCCCTAAGCTATTTGAAATATGGGGCCCTTTATAAGTCCAGATATTCTATGTCAGTGACAAATATGATTTTCGGATACCTAGAGGGTTAAACTGAAATACAATTAAGAAGTATATTGATAGTGAAATAATAAATCTTTAACTTAAAATCATTTTTATTCATAACAAACTTAAAAATGCAAGCTCTGGTAAAAAGAAACGAAAGTTTTTTTAAAAGGCACAATTTACAAAGGCTTATTATCTAATCTCTTGAAACATGTTATAAGAATTAAGGAATTATATTAAACTAAAATATTTTCTTTCTTGCCTTTGCCAGCGCAAAGTCACTGATGACATCATCAAATGATAAACTGAGTAGTTTGTCGCTTTCTATGCATATGAGACTGAGGGAACATAATTTATCTTGAGTCATTGGTGTTCTAAATTCATTTTTTATCCTCTTCAGCTGAGAAAAAGATCTTTCTCCAGAGCAATTTGCAACCATCATACTAAGAAACAATCTCAAAATTGCTTCTACATTAGGGAATGCTGATTGGACACGATCGTTAAATATTACCCTATACAGATCCTGATGTGTCAGACTATCTTGTTCCGCTGAACTATGGGCTTGACTATGTCTAACATATTGATGAAAATGCTTGACTTCTCCTACAAGATTCATGTCCACATCTTCAGGATATGTTTGGCATAAAGCACTAACTCCTTCATGAATATCTTCTTCTGTAGCTTCTAGTTTTGTTAAGAATGAAAACTTTTTTGCAGCATCATTGTATACTGAGGCCCTCTGTGCCAGACTTGACTCTAATGCATCCATCACAGGTATAAATGTTTTGATTCTGAACTTGTCTCTTGACTCAAGGTTCTCTAAAGCATCATCTTCATTATCATTGATATGCCTTCTTCTATATCTTCTTTTCTTGTAATCAACATCAGGCAATTTTTTCTTTGCTTCTTCTTCAAAATGATCGAAAAGATCCCTGGAACCTTTAACAAAATCTGAAAGTGAAGCATACAATTTCCTACATCTAGACTAATTTGGGGGTCTTGCAGTGATTGACTAGTCTTGTGAAATTCATCTAGCAAGTAACTCCACAAACATAACAATACCATAAATTCAAACTCCCCTATTTTATTCAAAATGTTTATGGCTTGATTTCTTGTTTCGCCTTTCTCTGTAGTATCAATATGCAGCTGATGCAATGCAGAAATTATTCCATCCAGGTCTGGTGAATGAAAAGCCAGGTCAGGTGTAGTTGTAGAGTGCCATGATCTCGAGTAGAAAGTATGTGGGTCGGACGTCTTGTTAACCAAGATGAATCTATTCTCATCCTGCCAGTCTTCCAGTCTCTCTCCTCTCTGGTCCATGTGATCATAGCCCCAGCTCTGCGAGTGGCTGTTGAAATCGCCACACACAATCATTTTTTCTTTTAGTGGTAGAGTGTCCAGTGCCTGTGGGCGCTTCGATTTGGGAAGCAGTGATATTTTTTACAAGGGTAAGTATCCCACCTTTTCGCCTGTCCTTTCGGTCAGATCGGTAACACTGGTAGCCTCTGATTTTGAAGGCTATATTTTCGTTGAGGTGAGTTTCTTGCAAGCAACATATGCTTACTTTTTCTTGGTCCAGGATGTTTTCTAATTTTATTTTTTCGTTGCTGACTCCCTCCGCATTCCAGTGCATTATTTTAAGTCTTTGTTTAGTATGGCCAGCCGTTCTATTCTCATGTCCCCTGGCTCCACAGGACATCTGAGAAGGACCTCCAGTAGTAGGGGTTGGACCCTTTCGAGACATAGGGCCCGGCACTGCACCTGCCTGGGGGTCCAAAGCAGGGCGAGCACCATAACATTTAGCAGTAGTCGACACATTCCATTTTGCGTAATTACGTGGCATCCTGGTTTCTGTGGTGCGCCTCCTGGCTGGTTGCCTCCGTCTTCAGCACCTTTCCTTTGCTAGAGCAGACTGTGGTCTCACTCGAGTTTAGATATGTACACACGCACACACGTGTCTGCACATGCATGTATGTGTATACACATCTAGAGCACACTGGTTATTTTCCGGCGCCGGATACTCGCCGTCGCCCCTTCTCCTGTTAGTAGAAACAGTTCCGCCACATGAAGGCCAGGAGTTGGACTTTTGCTGCATAGGTTATGTATTCACGAGCCATTGGGGTATTTAAGCAACATTTGGAACCATTAAAGTAAATATGATAGCCTCTCATTTTGGCAGGTAACATAAAATAAAAATATATAAACAAAATTAAAGCTATTTATGATGTGAAAATCTTGTTCACAAAACTCATTGGTAAAAATTATGTACAGAACTGACAGAAAAAAAATAATTTGTGCTCTGATCAATATCAAGCACCAATACCAAGAACAAGCACTTCTCAGAACATAAGATGGCACCCTTGCTAGGTGTACTTAACACATTTTAATAATCATTAACATAATAAATGACGACATTATCATATTACATTAAAAAAATATTATTGACAACCGCTCATTTGGCCAGTTATCAAGCTGGACTATAAAACTAATAACGTCTCTCCTCGGATTCGCAGGGCCAGCCTAATGTCCTTGGGCATCATGGTTTGTCTGTTGCTGTGAAATGCCAATAACCTGCTGTCTTGGTATAGCCCAACAAGGTAACTTTCACAAGCCTCTTGCAAAATTTCCATGGCTTCGCTCTGGAAGCTATATGGGATGAGTAATTCCTTGGCAATCTGATGAACACATCTCACATAAGAAAGTCTGGGAATTAATAATTCCGTTGATTTTTGGTATTTTTTGATTTCCTTTAAAGCCGCTTGGCCAGGCTTTAATCTGCATGTCGTAGTCTTGGGTGGAAAACTTTTTTTTTGCAGCCTTGGTCATAACATTTTCTTTGCTCTTTTCCTGCCACTGACTTTGGGTGTCGTTTTTGAAATAGAAACCGGAACCTTCGTCCCGCATCTTCTTCTCGAGTTGTGTGTACACTGTGATTGACCCTTGCCCTGTACGTGATGCAACAATAAATTTGATAAAGATGGTCATTAATTATAAACCCTGTCTTTGAACAGATAAATCGCTAAAATTCAAATGGAGTGAGTGCCAGTTCTGCCAGATGTAGAATTGGTTCATTGTCAGTGGTTGGGTTTTGGCATCTACCAAGGAAGAACTTCAATGCGGTGTGGGATGGAGGCCACGTCCTGGGTAAAGACATGGTACTGGTTCTCAGACTTGACAGATTATTTATCTGTTGCGTAATTTTTACAAAGAAGGAGATGTTAACCCCACACTTCAACCCCCAACCTGGAGGACCAGGGTGTTTCTCTTTGTCTGTTCTCTACCCTTTGACCTGGCCGGCGTGGGAGGCCCTGCTGTCTTGGTATAGCCGGCCTAGCTCGCAGGGTAATTGAACTCAAGCTCCTCCACCATGCCGAGGTGGAAACACCATCGGGGGAGATGTGTGTATTTAATGTTTAAAAATAAAAGAAAACCATGTGTATCGTTCGGGGATAATTTTCAGCATCTAATCTATTATGTCGTTTCGTTTTAATTTTCAACAGAGCTGAAAAGCATGACTCAAAGATATGACACAATGGAAGCAATGCATGGATTGCTTTTTCTGCCACTTTGGGTAGGAATTGCACACGAGGCCAAACTTCTGTGATTGGTTTCTCATCGAACATATCTCTAGCTCCCGAAAGCTGGTTGGGGTGCAGTAGATTTTGTTTATATGTATGATCCGGACTGTGATGCTAGAAAGTCTAATATGGCTAATATAGTGCATTGTCTGAATCATAAATGTGTGACTATGATGACGGGGAGGCGGTATAAGTTTGTATCCCTGGAGGAGGTCATATACTAATCATACTGCTAATATGGATATTGGTAATCTCTGGCGGGATATTGCCCAGTTTGGTAAGGCTGATAACTCAGCTAATTGTAATTTGATGGCGTTCTCGTATCCGTATCCGTCATAAACATTTAATATTAATGAACAATTTGTTGAGGTGCATTATACTATAGGTGTCTCAATTCTGGCTACACGTTTAGCATTGTATTCCCAAATACATCAGTGGTGGTGATCAAGTCCTCCGGTGTCACAAGCAATCTTCTCAGCCTCTGAATACATGGTTGGAATTCTGCATGTTACGGTTAATTAACTAACATGCTGCATGGATGGGTAGGTAGTCTCATAGCAGATAGTGCGGCATATTTTAATAGTAAACAAAATTTCATTACACTCAATGTCATGTCAACATAGATTAATATTCAAGACTAAATCCATACTTACTCCAGGCAGATTTCCTCACCCTCCTTGTTCATAAGAGAACTGCATACAAGGTCCTGTCAAATATTTGGAAAACAATCCAAGCACTTGCAACTGAATCTAGATGCCGGGGTCACTCAAACTGTTCAGAATTTTTCTACGCAGCTCTCTGGTCTTCCTGGATTTTGCAAATTTTATACGGATGTCATGGTGGCTGTATGATGGTTGCCACGTGACACAGAATAATGCTGAACTAGATGTTGTGCTTCTTTAAAATGGCACCCTCATGCGGGTGGTTCACTTGAGCCATTTTTATACCTGCAAGACATTGTATGCACTAGTGATGTATGTTATAAGTCAGCTTTTTATTTATTTACACACATGAAGTTTGTAAAGTAAGTAAATCAAGTTTTCTAGAATCTAATACGAGATTTACATTTATGTTGATATGGAAGCTTAGGGTGGTTGAACATCTTAAGACGAAGATCACCTTCCCTTCATTGGATCCGTCTAACGAATTCGTTTTGCAGCATTGGCCAGCTGCACTTCAACTCAACAATGTCACGCATCATCTTGATGAGTTGTACATTGTGATTGACCCTTGCCCTGTCAGACATGGTGCAGAGAATTTTAACAATTCTTTCTCTGTCCTCTGCATCATTCAGGTCAAAAGCACAGCTGTTTCACAAACGTATATATGTATGAGACTGGGTGATATGGTCAAATATCTATTCTGTTGCTGCGCCTGCAATATAATCGTAAATCGTAAGAACTCCGACGCGGAGCAAACATGGCATGGTGCTTCCGATCATCAGAACCCCCATCCCCAAGCATTTCGGACCTTCAATTTCTTAATACTCTCTGGGGGCGGTCCTGTCTGGGTCATGACTCTTGGCGCCTTACCCCTGCCGTGGAGACGCTCTTTCATATGTTATCCCTGATGTTAAGCTTGTCCCTTCGCTGTTACCTTGTCTACTCTCAAGCCCTCCCTCGGTTGGGAGAGCCCGTGCAGTCTGTGCTTGCCCCTTTAGCATGTGTGGTCGTGGGATGCCAGCTTCACCCCCCGCCACGGCCTATGTCGCCTCCATACGTCTCCGTTGCCATGTTCCTTCCCAGTGCCCCATTCACGATGCCGCACCCTACTAGGAAGCTGGACCTTCCTTTTTCGGACCCACCTCATGGTCTCTCTTCAGCTGCCTAGACCATGTAGTATGCACATCTCGTAAAAATGTGAGGTCGTCACAACTTCCAACCAGCAACGACCACTGCCGCGTTCAACCAGCTAACTACTCATTTCCAGAACCAGAGGTCAAGCAATTTTTTTATACTTATCATTTTTTCGCGTGGTCATCACATCTCTGACCATCTCATAGTACACATAGTTCTCTCCTTCCAGCTGCCATACATGACGTAGTAATAAATTAAAGCACTGTCATTCTCCATAAATTTCTTCAGTCTTTCCTTGGACAAATCATCTAACTTCCTAAACATATCTAAGTCCAGTAATAAAGGGGTTAATCCTTTATTAGCAACTTCCGAGTTCAGCTCCTTTTGATAAGCTTCTCTTGTAAGTTTTTCATGCTTCTCACATACAGCTGCATAAACAGCTTTCTCCCTCTCTGCCATTCTCTGTCTAACCCTAGGTGCCTGCCGAACAGCAAACTGGACAAGTCTGTGTTGCTTGTCCTCTGGACATAACTCCAACCACCGCAAAGTTCTGTTTTGCACAGCCTTCAACTTGGCATCATTGAAACCAAGTGTGGCATGTGGAGCCCTCTGCATCAAGGCATCCATCATGCCTAGAGTCCGCTGAGCATGCATATTATGCATTGGAGCTGATTCTGTTGCATCAATCATCTCAGATGAAAAATGTTTAAGTTAATTACTATCCTTACCTTATCTTTTTTTTCAGCGGATTCTTGTTTGAATAGGTTAAAAAAATCAAACGGAGTAAGAGTTGTACTCCCCATAGGATTAAATCCGGTCGTGTACAAATTGTGAATGCTTACAGTACAAGTTGAATGCAAATTGGTCACGCCATGTGGACGTTCTTGTTGGTATAACTATCGCTTTCTTCCTTATCGGATTCTTGTTTGAATAGGTTTAAAAAATCAAACGGTGTAAGAGTTGTACTCCCCATGGGATTAAATCCGGTCGTGTACAAATTGTGAATGCTTACTGTATAAGTTGAATGCAAATTGGTGACGCCATGTGGACGTTCTTGTTGGTATAACTATCGCCTTCTTCCATTGTTCTGGTATCTTTCCGGAGTGCCATATTTTGTTATACAACGTTATTATTATCATAATTGTTTTTATTGGTAACCTTGTTAGTAATGTGTAGTCTAAAATGTTCGCCATTGCTGCCGTGTCGTCCATTTCTTTGATCGCAGATGTTACCCCGTCTACCGTTATGTTCACATCCATATAAAAGTCCTCTATTTGTTCGTGTTGTATTTCTAAAAAAGTTCATGAAACTCATCGTCACGCGGCACATTTCCTGACATTCTACAGCATCATGACTGCGCCAATGAATGCAACCGTTAACTCCTACGTGGACGCCATTTTGGCTTCAGCATCGTACACCTCCCTCCTGAGAGGAGTCCCGACGAACGATATGGCCGGCACTATGACAACAACAAACCAAATGTCCATTTGTATTGAACCAAGCCTCACACCCTTAGGCATAAAACATTTTACAACAAATCTGGAATTAAAAGGCAGTTAAATGTCACTTTTTATACTAATCATGTTAATACTTTGCATAAATTATTTCGTAACAATGCATAATACGTACCCCAAGCCGATATCCACGTTTTCCTCCATGATAGAAGAAGCTCATCCATTGCCCAGTAAGATACTTGGAGAGTAATCCCATTACTTGCAGCTGAACTTCGATGGTATGCTCAGTCAAGCCACTGAGAATCCTCCTGCAGAGGTCTCTGCACTGTCATAAAATCGATGAGGATTTCGCGGTGACAGTAGATGATGGCTGCCATGTGGAACATCACATGTAGGCGGTTGCCTACATACCTCAGGATAATGTTGGGTTTTATACCATGTTTCTTCAGATATGCCATAAAATAAGAGGTATCCCCAGAACCATCTTTGAATCTGCAAAGAAAAAACGATTAGCAAAGATTCAAGCATGTGTGACGTCCACAATCTTGCATTTATTTATAACACACATGAAGTTGTAAGGTAAGTAAATCAGGTTTTCTTGAGATGTAATTCAGCTAATATCCTATAAGCTGGCTTCATGGTTAAGGGGTTACGGGTGTAGTAACAGCATCCTAAGGCTGGTTTAAGATCTGAAATGAGTCTTTTCTTCGCCAAATCCAGCTTATGAAGTGTAGTTCTTGCCGCAATGGCCAGTCCATCCAAGGGATGTACACTACACTTCAACTCAACGATATCACCCATCAACTTCTCCAGTTCTCTGTGGACAGTGTGGTTGACACTTGCCCTGTCAGTCATGGTGTATCGAATGTTCTTACAAACTTTTTCTTTCACCTCTGCAAAATCCAGGACATATGCCTCACTATATGTCTGGCAGACATCGGAAATTGCTTGGGTGATATGGTTGAGCAGCTGGTCTGTCGCGCCACCTGAAAGAGAACTGACATTCAATGTTAGATCTTTTTCTGTACCTTTTGATGTGACCAAATGCACATGGACTTCATGTATGTGGGTTCTGGCCTTGGTGGTGGAGTCCCAGGCTAAAGTAGCACTGGCACAGTTATGCAGGGCATGACCCACCTGGACCTCCGCAAGTATGCCTATCTCTATGGCCATCTGTGCCACTGTACTAGCGCAGGGCAGATGTGAAAAAGTCCTATTAAATAAAAGTATAGCCTATGCAACCTAACAAATGAGACACACTTCCTACACTCAAATTATGTAATAAAAATTCATAAATACAACGGCGGAACAGAAAATCATATTGGCCATTTCTCTTGGTCTTGATGACCTTGCATTCTTCTACTTTCTCTTCCAGCATGACAATTTCATTCTCATAATGTGCTGATGTTTCTGCTACACATTTGTCAACTGCCTTTTGTTCTTTCGCATGGAGTTCTTTCATTCTTTGTTCTTTCAGTCTCGCCTTCTGTAGGTAAACTTTTAGTCTGGCGTCCGCAACCATTCTAGATAACTGGTTATTGATTGCCAATACCTTCTTATTTTCTGTCAGGCTGGTATCTAAAGCTGTTTTTAGGACAATTACTTTATTCTTTAGATAATGTAGATCCTGCAGTCTTTTCAAATTATTATCATGCTTTTCCTTAACATCCTTATATTTTAATCTCCAATGCATTGCTGACTGCATCTTCCTTTTAACCCTTTAATAACTAACAAAAGGGAAATAACTCCGCAAAATTAATGACTTGATATTTTGTAAATTCATTATACACGAATTGGTTTGACATATAAATGTCCTAGATAACTAATAAACTAGAAAAATGGACACAGTTTAACATAAAGCAACATTAAAAACAATAAAACAAAAACAAAGGTTTAAAAAAACATTTTAACTGGGAAAAAAATGTGAAGAACATTTTTTTACTCACAAAATGATGTTGAAAGTGTCCCGCACTATTTATCCAAGTGCCCTGATAGCAGCAAATATCCTGCACTATTTATCCAAGTGCTCTGATACAAGTGATTCATGGTATTTTGTGAAGCATTCCCCCTTGCACAGCCATATCTGACAGAGACTGCATCCAAAAACAACCTCACTGGCTCTGCTCTTCTTACCAGACTTGGTGTTCATCTTGGCACACCAGTAGCAAGTTTTCCTTTTGCCATCCATACGAATTAGTCTGTGGTCCAAAAGATTGCTGGTACCCAGACCTACAGTTGTGGGGCAAGAAGAAGCTTTCCGTTTCCTCGAAATGTTACCCTTCAAGAGAGTAGAAACCAGGCTACGCCTAAAAGCGAGATGGCCAACATCACCAACCCTTGTGTGTGGGCGATGGGAGTTTGAACAAATTATCCAGCTGTTGACAATAGAGGTTTGCAGAAGAAAGGCAAACATATATCTCCACCACTTCACAGATTTCCTACCAACAGGGTAATATGAGGACAGCTGGTCAAACCTGTCCACTCCACCCATTGATCTGTTGTAGGCGGCCACTGTTGTGGGTATCTGAACATCTTGTTTGCCACCGGGTGCCTTACGTGATGTGGATGTCATTCCTGGTGTCGTGTTGGTGGTAAGTAGATTGACAACTCTCTTGTCCCTCCAAACAGTAGCCACAGTGTTACCCTGTTGCCTAAAGATTACTGTATTGGCCTTCATCTTCTTTGTGCATAATGGCTTGCAGTCATCTGGCCATCCCTTCCTTTTCGCCCTAAATGTTGAGCATATGTATGTCTTCTCACGCAGAAGATCGCGTGCCAGCTGTACAGAAGAGAAATAATTATCATAGTAGATGTGATGATTTTTCCCAAAGAAAGGTCTGCCTAACTTTGTCACAACATAATGACCAGATCCATGTGGCATTGGATCTTTCACCTTGCCAGTGTAGACATCAAAGTCTAGTAGGTAGCCGGTCGACGCATCTGCCGCACACCATACCTTGATCCCCCATGGGTTTGGCTTTCCCTTGATGTACTGCTTGAACTTTAGTCTACCATTGTAGGCAATCATGGCTTCATCAATGCTGATATCTCTGCCAGCAGAAAAACATGAGGATATGTTTTTCCTCACCATATCAAGGAACGGTCTTACCTTGTACAGTGGATCGTAATCTTTGTGGCCTATGGGCTTCTGCTTACTGGTGTCATTGAGATGAAAATATTGGGAGATTTTTGCATATCTAGTTTTCCCCATGCACTGTGATACTCCAGGATGATAGAGATCTTCATCTGTGCTCCAATACATGGCAGTTTCAGGCAATTGAACATAGCCCATGAGTATAGCAAGACGAATATAAATTTTTATTTCCTGAGTGCTCACAGGTGACCAGTAAACATCCACTTTACCTGCCTTTTCTTGTCGTTGAGTGGCATACAAATTAGTTTGTTCCATAGCAGACTGATAAAAGTCCTCATTTACAATGAGACTGAAGTAGTCAAAAGGTTCTGCACTCTCTGGAAGATCATGTACTGGCCCAGAGTTCTCAAAAAAAACCTTCAACGACTACAGGGGTTGTCTCAGGACTCCAAACATACATGTCTACAGTTTCACTGACACTAGAGAAATCTGGGTCCTCTTCGTCAAAATTCCAGCCTGCCTCTGTAATCTTACAATCAATGTCACTTTCTGCATCACTATCTCTAAACAAATCAAAAGGTTCAGTGATATCCACAATAACACTGTCATAATCGACAGACA